>LJIJ01000192.1:5023-180602 GCA_001718145.1 Orchesella cincta | reverse complement strand
GCTCTTCTGTTCATTTCCCTAAATCTAATTTGAAAGGTAAATGTGAATATCAAATGGGGCTTTTCACCATTCCCTTCCTCTTTTTCGCCCTCCTCTACTAACATAATATCCGACCAGGATGAAAACTTGATGACAGGATGACCTCGGTGTATGTGACCACGTATAGCTAATACGTTCGATTTTCTCGACGTCTTCAGCTCTGTGCTTGATCGCCCTGGTGCACCTATAAAAGAGATGTGAACGGCCCGCCGCAGCGACCCGACGGGACCCTCTGCGGCGGGCAAGCACGGGCGCCTTTCTACGAGTCAGTTGCTGTTTGTTGAATTCACCAGTCCGTTGTTGATGTCTTGAAGAATTGAAAAGAAACAACTTGTGGTATGTGGGTACCCTTTTTTTTGCTCTTTTGCTATTTTTTCTAGCACTCTACGACTCTAATGCAATGTTGTGTCTTTCTCCCCCTGTGCTACTCTATATTTCAACAGTCTCCTTTTCAATTCAATGTGTTTGCTTGCAATCCCTTCATCTACTCCTGGTTGGGTGCTAGTTGAAAGGGAAAACCTTTTGTTGTTATTCAGTGGTTACATTTTGCAAGACAAGAAAAAGAAGCAGTGTGTGGCATGGCATGGCTTGTTGTTTTGTGAAAGTAATAGTGGTAGTGGTTAAGGCCATGCCTTGCTGCTAGTTCTCGGCTATTTTTCCCTTTTCCACCACCACACTTAGTAGTTCCCTTTAGTTTTTCTCTGATTCTGATATATTATTATACATTTTCAACTTTTTCATCTCCGGTTTTTACTTTCATGTGTAGCTCTACTAACGTGTCTAAATGTGTGCAGAGATAGTCAGGGCTCTCTCTCTTTGCCTTTTTTTAACCAAATTGTATCCACGCTTCATATCACACGGTTGGTCGGTCTGCTGCTCCTGATGGTCGTGTCTTTCCTTTCTAATGTATGCGTTTTTGATTCCTTTTTACTTTGCCAAACTTAGCTTTCTACTTTTTTTCTATTTTCTCCTTGTTTTTACGCACCAGTTCTCGTGAAACAAGAGCTAAAAAAGCGAAAAATTGAGAAAAGAGCAATATATACGTACGTAACGTACGTAGGGGAATGGTTGGTGTATAACTGTTCAGTAGGTAATTTTTTATAGCAGTTGCACACAATCCAGTCTTTTTTACTCCAGTTGCTGGAGAAAGAAGGGGAAAAGATGGTTAGTGGCGGTAAGCTGAGTCTTTTTCAGTTCACAAAGTGATTGGATACTTTACTATCACGTTACTTTCTTCGTACATGAACGAGCGGTCATAAACAACCGGTGTAATATATAGGCTGATGCTGCTTGTTTCTGTTAGCCTTCGATTCGTGGACGTATATGAGTAGAGCACACAGATAAGGGAGAAAATGTACGTACGTGGTGGTGAATGTTATTTTTCTCCTCTTCCACAAGGATGACGATGACGAACAGAGGAGGAAATGGAGTCAAAAGAAAAAGTTTTGAGAAACACTAGGATTATCCTGTTTATATAGTTTCGTTTAACTCAATTCAATCCTAAAAAAGCGTCAATACGATAAGAAGACCGATCATATTGATATGTAGATAGGGTTACTCAGCCAGAGCCAGACCAGAGTTCATGCTAAAGTCTTCCCATTCCCATATGTCTATATGTCGATGTGTGTGGCAGGTTTATATTAGCGTTTATCCAGACAAGACAGATAGTTTTTGCATGTATGCACACGTCTTAAATTGGATACTTTTTCTCAGCCTGGATGTGAGAGAACCATAGGTCTCTCTCTCTGTGAAGCTCTAACCCCTAACCTCTTTTTTGAAGGCGAGAACATGGAAACATAGTGTGACTCAACTTTTGATGTAATCCATCCATACATTCCTGACTGGAAGTTGAGCTGAAGATGTTTTTGCTGGCGATTCTCGCCGTCGTACCGGTCCGATACACTTGGTATAATAAAAAGGAAGACGAGCACAACACTCACTTGCAAAAAGATGTACTATAAACGTGAAATGCGCTTCAGTGAGCAAACTCATTGTGTTTCGTTTATTTTATTCGTTTCCTCTCTTTCTCTTTCTCCCTGTTCATTCGATTCCAATGCAAATTGGCTACAATCTGTAAACCTCCGATGGAATACTAGGCTTATATTTGGCATGTTTCATGTAATGGCCACCGGATTGAAAATCCTTTTCTCTCTCATTCACCTGTGTCTCTCGATACGTCTGCTGCTGGAGTTGTTATAGATAATACCATTATACTAGATACACACAACTACCCACTACTCTATTTCTTTGAAATTCTGGCTATTTGCTGGATTTCTAAAGAAAAATGTAGGTGGAATAAGGGTGCTTGCTGCTGCTCGCGTGCTGGCAGATTGCAGCTGTAAACTTTTAGGCTCTTTGCATGCATCTCCCTTTTACAGTCGTTTGGAGCTTATGGGAAAACCATGGGAAGACAGCAGCAGGAGTGTGCATGAGCTAGAGAGTTGACTCTTTAATTCCAATTTTTATTCTAGTACAATTTTCACTAGCTTAGAATGTGCATGATAAACCAATACACGTAAAACTAGTTAGTTCTATAATATAGCAAAAATCACATAATACACCTTTTTGCCCTCGATTTTCCCCAGTCAGTCAAAAATGTCTGGTTGGTTTGGTTTGGTTGGGAGTCACAGACACATATTAACTTTGTTGCTACATACTTCTCTGACTGCCACACACTTTGTGAGCTGCTCATGCCTCTGTGTCTCTCTCTTATAGCTCTAAGAGTTCTGTAGCTCTGCTACTGCTACAGAAGTGGATTTTCAACTCGTCCATGTGAATCTACATAAGATTCATCTATATATATATATGCCTGCCTATGACCTACGTGCATACGAGTTGTATATTGTCGTTTCCCGCAGTCCACTGCTCCAGTTGGGGCAAGACCTTGTGAGTTTGAATTACTGTAGGTATTTGACTCTGTGATTAAGCTCGGACTTGGACTTTTTTTATAGTATGTTTTCGAGCTCCAAATATTATTATGGAGTCTCTCCCAACCTAATATTTTCCTTATGCCATATATCCTAATATAAGTAGCAGATGTGCTCAGTTGCACTTTTATGTTAAAAAGTAGGAAACAAACTGAAGCAGAAAATGAATTTCATATTGCTTACTTGTTCTGGAGCATGCTGGAGCTGTAGTGTACAGGAGCTTAGCCGTGTGTTTGCTTCTCTGGAATTCCGTGGGCTTCTTCCTCTTCATGGGAAGTAGTAGCAGACTGGGTTTTGGAATCTCGACTTTTTCTCTCTCTCATATATAAAATATATGAAAAGTTGTATATTGATTACGGAAGCATTACGTTTTTTGTTTACACTGCGTGATATATCAAGTTCTGAAAAGTTGGTTGGGAGTAATGCAAACGAGGGAGATGGAATGGCACAATTTTATTATTAACGTGTCCAGGTACAATTAGATCACATCATCCGGTAAGAGCGAATTTGCTCCGTATGTAGGATCAGTAACGTGTGCTTCCTCTTTTCCCAAAAACTCGTTTTAGTTTTTGCTTCAGCAGCAGCGTAGCAGCAATCAAATCTCCGACTTTCTTCCTTCGACGTGAAATTAGAATTAGATTGTTCTCAACCTAATTTAAAAGAAAGGAAGTTGGACTGCTGCTACTGCTGCTGCTGAAGCAAAAACGAAAACGAGTTTTTGGAAAGAGGAAGCACACGTTACTGATCCTACATACGGAGCAAATTCGCTCTTACCGGATGATGTGATCTAATTGTACCTGGACACGTTAATAATAAAATTGTGCCATTCCATCTCCCTCGTTTGCATTACTCCCAACCAACTTTTCAGAACTTGATATATCACGCAGTGTAAACAAAAAACGTAATGCTCCGTAATCAATATACAACTTTTCATATATTTTATATATGAGAGAGAGAAAAAGTCGAGATTCCAAACCCAGTCTGCTACTACTTCCATGAAGAGGAAGAAGCCCACGGATTCCAGAGAAGCAAACACACGGCTAAGCTCCTGTACACTACAGCTCAGCATGCTCCAGAACAAGTAAGCAATATGAAATTCATTTTCTGCTTCAGTTTGTTTCCTACTTTTTAACATAAAAGTGCAACTGCAACTTATATTAGAGAATCTGCTACTTATATTAGGATATATGGCGATAAGGAAATATTTAGGTTGGAGAGACTCGATAATAAAATTTGGAGCTCGAAAAACATACTATAAAAAAAGTCGAAGTCCGAGCTTAATCACAGAGGTCAAATACCTACAGTAATTCAAACTCCAAGGTCTTGGCCCCAACTGGAGCAGTGACTGGCGGAAACGACAATATACAACTCCGTATGCACGTAGGTCATAGCAGGCATATATATATAAGATGAATCTATGTAGATTCACATGGACGAGTTGAAAATCCACTTCGTGTAGCAGAGCAGAGCTACAGAACTCTTAGAGCTATAAGAGAGAGACACAGAGCATGAGCAGCTCACAAAGGTGCTGGCAGTCAGAGAAGTATGTAGCAACAAAGTTAATATGCTGTCTGTGACTCCCACCAAAAACCAAACCAACCAGACATTTTTGACTGACTGGGAAAAATCGAGGCAAAAAGGTGTATTATGTGATTTTTGCTATATTATAGAACTAACTAGTTTTACGTGTATTGGTTTATCATGCACATTCTAAGCTAGTGAAATTGTACTAGAATAAAAATTGGAATTAAAGAGTCAACTCTCTAGCTCATGCACACTCCCTGCTGCTGTCTTCCCATGGTTTTCCCATAAGCTCCAAACGACTGTAAAAGGGAGATGCATGCAAAGAGCCTAAAAGTTTACAGCTGCAATCTGCCAGCACGCGAGCAGCAGCAAGCACCCTTATTCCACCTACATTTTTCTTTAGAAATCCAGCAAATAGCCAGAATTTCAAAGAAATAGAGTAGTGGGTAGTTGTGTGTATCTAGCATAATGGTATTATCTATAACAACTCCAGCAGCAGACGTATCGAGAGACACAGGTGATGAGAGAGAAAAGGATTTTCAATCCGGTGGCCCATTACATGAAACATGCAAATATAAGCCTAGTATTCCATCGGAGGTTTACAGATTGTAGCCAATTTGCATTGGAATCGAATGAACAGGGAGAAAGAGAAAGAGAGGAAACGAATAAAATAAACGAAACACAATGAGTTTTGCTCACTGAAGCGCATTTCACGTTTATAGTACATCTTTTTGCAAGTGAGTGTTGTGCTCGTCTTCTTTTTTATTATACCAAGTGTATCGGACCGGTACGACGGGAGAATCGCCAGCAAAAACATCTTCAGCTCAACTTCCAGTCAGGAATGTATGGATGGATTACATCAAAAGAGTTGAGTCACACTATGTTTCCATGTTCTCGCCTTCAAAAAGAGGTTAGGGTTAGAGCTTCACAGAGAGAGACCTATGGTTCTCTCACATCCAGGCTGAGAAAAGTATCCAATTTAAGACGTGTGCATACATGCAAAAACTATCTGTCTTGTCTGGATAAACTCTAATATAAACCTGCCACACACATCGACATATAGACATATGGGAATGGGAAGACTTTTAGCATGAACTCTGGTCTGGCTCTGGCTGAGTAACCCTATCTACATATCAATATGATCGGTCTTCTTATCGTATTGACGCTTTTTTTAGGATTGAATTGAGTTAAACGAAACTATATAAACAGGATAATCCTAGTGTTTCTCAAAACTTTTTCTTTTGACTCCATTTCCTCCTCTGTTCGTCATCGTCATCCTTGTGGAAGAGGAGAAAAATAACATTCACCCACCACGTACGTACATTTTCTCCCTTATCTGTGTGCTCTACTCATATACGTCCACGAATCGAAGGCTAACAGAAACAGCAGCATCAGCCTATATATTACACCGGTTGTTTATGACCGCTCGTTCATGTACGAAGAAAGTAACGTGATAGTAAAGTATCCCAATCACTTTGTGAACTGAAAAAGACTCAGCTTACCGCCACTAACCATCTTTTCCCCTTCGTTCTCCAGCAACTGGAGTAAAAAGACTGGATTGTGTGCAACTGCTATAAAAAATTACCTACTGAACAGTTATACACCAACCAACCTACGTACGTTACGTACGTATATATTGCTCTTTTTCTCAGTTTTTTCGCTTTTTAGCTCTTGTTTCACGAGAACTGGTGGTAAAAACAAGGAGAAAATAGAAAAAAAGTAGAAAGCTAAGTTTGGCAAAGTAAAAAGGAATCAAAAACGCATACATTAGAAAGGAAAGACACGACCATCAGGAGCAGCAGACCGACCAACCGTGTGATATGAAGCGTGGATACAATTTGGTTAAAAAAGGCAAAGAGAGAGAGAGCCCTGACTATCTCTGCACACATTTAGCACACGTTAGTAGAGCTACACATGAAAGTAAAAACCGGAGATGAAAAAGTTGAAAATATTATAATAATATATCAGAATCAGAGAAAAACTAAAGGGAACTACTAAGTGGTGGTGGAAAAGGGAAAATAGCCGAGAACTAGCAAGGCATGGCCTTAACCACTACCACTATTACTTTCACAAACAACAAGCCATGCCATGCCACACACTGCTTCTTTTTCTTGTCTTGCAAAATGTAACCACTGAATAACAACAAAAGGTTTTCCCTTTCAACTAGCACCCAACCAGGAGTAGATGAAGGGATTGCAAGCAAACACATTGAATTGAAAAGGAGACTGTTGAAATATAGAGTAGCACAGGGGGAAAAACACAACATTGCATTAGAGTCGTAGTCAAAACTAGCAAAAGAGCAAAAAAAGGGTACCCACATACCACAAGTTTTTTTTTCATTCTTCAAGAATCAAACGGAGTGTTCAACAACAGAAGACCATTTTTAGATGGAAAGCCCCGGCTGGCCGGTCTGGTCTGGCTACACATTCTTTAAGTCAGTGGATCAATAAACTGAAAGTCAGAAAATAAGATTAGTATAGGTACATACATCATCATTGTCATCATTTTCATCCTGGTGGTATATATTTGAGTAGAGAGGGGAAAAAGAGGAAGAATTGAAAGAGCCCATTTGAATTCACTTACCTTCAAATAGATTTAGGGCAAATGGGAACAGGAAGGAGAAAGAGCTTCACATTAGTATATTGACGAGCTATGCATTACACCAACTGACCAATAGTTACTTTTTATCCATGTAAATTATTGACAGATAAAAAAAAAGAATGCTATCTATATGCTCACAAAAACATTATATATTTTCTTTTTCAGCTGCATTATAAAAGAAATGAGGACTTGAACAAACGAGTGTGGAAACACGACAGGGAAGACGACCGTGGGGAAACAACATTTAGCGACTGAAAGCGAGCAACAACATAACATTACACAGGAGTTTAGTTGCAAGTTCTTCTTACACAACAGAGAACAAGAGAGAAGAACAGAACTTGTTTCGCCCGCAGAGTGACACAAGCAGGTCGCGTCTCCCCACAAATTGTACTTTAAATGTAAGTAAACGAAACACATTCACACTCACTCATCTCTCTATCCATTTTCCTCAGTTGAGCCTGTCAAGCTTACTTCCTTCCTAGAAAAGAGCAAAAGAAGTGTAAAAGCAGTGTGGTGGAAGAAGACAAGACTGAGAACACAAGCACAAAAAAGAAGGGTCGTGGTAAGCCCCAGAGGAGACCAAAGAAAGAAGGAATAAGTAAGTGCAATCAGAAACAGAAGAGAGAGAGAGAGAGCGGAAAACGGCAATAGCAACAGCAGCAGTTTCTCACTTACAAGTCATCAAAACTTATTGTGTTCTGTCGTCTCATTCCTCAAACACCGCCAGTTGTGTGCTCTTTTTTGTACAAGTGCTAATATTACATAACATCATCCCAGACTTTGAGGCTGCTTCGTGGTGCCCTTCCATGATCGTGGCATGGGATGCGAGCCTATGCATATATTCATAATATTGAAATATACCAACCAACCAACCTACCATAATAATAATAATATCCTCATCATTTCACTTTTTCCCTGGAGAAGACTCCCAACTTTCTCAGGAATTCAAATCGATTTCACTTTCACCACTTTCCCCAACAGCACTTGTACTCCAAAGTGTACTTTTTCGGAAGTGAAAGTGAAAAAAAAGATATAGACTCGCGCGCTGAAATCTGGAGGAAGTGAGCCCCAGCATTTCAACAAACATAAAAAAAAGCTCGGCTGAGCAAAAGACAAACTTTACATTCCATCCCTCTCTTCTCCTTCAGTGACAAAATCCGCGAGTACGCTATTACTTGCAGTAATACTTATACAAGGACTAATGACAGTGAAAGAACAACATCGTTGTTGTTGTGATAATGCCTCATACTTCCAAGAAAGGCTACCTAAACAATTCTAACCAACCTAGACGTGTAACGTGAAGAGACGGAATGCGAACTGAAAGTGGTTTGTATGACTCAGGCAGTGCCACATCTCTAAAATAAAAATACCAACAAGCTGCTAGAAATAATCTCCATTTCATCATCAACATCCCCAGTTAAAGTTTGCTCTGAGAAAAGTGAAAGCGGCCCAACACTTTCGAGAAAGTACAGTTGTTAGGCAAAAGCCGGCTATTTAGTGTGGTTTTCTTGGCTCAAGAAAACGACTACGCAAGCTGATACCCCACACAACTAGAATTGCTTAGTTAAAGAAGAGGAAAAGTAAATAATAGTGCTACGAGCAGAGATGTCGTCATTCCTGTCATGGACGGGAATTGTAGCATGACTCTTTATCTTTACACTGTTCCTTTTCCCAGAGCGACTGAGCAGGAAATAGTTTAAGTTGGAGGAGAAATTTTTTAAATAGGACGACGAAAAAGAGTCCAGGCTAAAGACACTTGCAAAACAGACAACCAAACAAACAGAACAGAGCAAGAGTCAATACAAACTATAGTAAAAGAAACGGGCCACGGTTGAGCTAGATAGAAGCAGCCCAACAGACAGTATCATCATAATTATCCCTCACTGAACAGAATAAAAAAACAGGGATACATGTGGGAACTCTAAGAAACTAGACAGTTAGTGCAAAAATAGGGAGACTTTATCAACATGTACCGCTCCTCTGTGGATGTGCAACTTTGTATGTGTATGTGAGAATAATAATGCCCTTTTGAAACTGACTTTTTTCCCTGAGGGAAGTATGAAAAGAAGAAGCCCTGGAGAAATGGGGAAAATGATAAATGTGAGAGTTGGGGAGAAGCTCGAAGAGAAGGAAGGGAAAAAGTGTTATTTGGCAGCGAGAAATGCGAGAAAGAAAAATATGACTTGTAGTGCTACTACCACTCCTACTCCAGCTTCTCTCATAATCAACAAACCTAGCAAAATGGACTTTTTTAGTCTTTCACCACATCCAGCTTACACTCCTTGTATCAGTTTCACCAGGAAGAAGAAGCAGCAGAGCAGCAGCAGTTGCTACCCCTCCTCATCATCATCTTATCCATTCTCAATAACAACTTTGGTTTCAACAGCACCCATCCTCGTCTCACTTCTATTGTACGTCGCCATCAGACCAGGTACGTATATATAGCCAGTTTCCATTTTTACCAATCTTTTACCACTTATTATCCATCCATCTTAACTTAAACTCTGCTGTTTTTTTACAAATAAAAGTAATAATTGGATCGTAGCAGCAGGTTCATGAGTTTCCATTCCTCAGCGCTTGAATAGCACATTCCCTTAGACATAATATATGGTTAAAAACATATATATATAAAATGAGCGTTTACTCATGATTATACACTACGTTATATATGTTCATATTATGATGATGGTAGACTACATATTTCAACAGTCTCCAATTATTGCAGCATATTCGCCCGCATTCACCTGCATCGTTTTCCTCTTCACCGGAAATTTAACCGTGTGTTTGCTCACCTTTTCCATTTCTTTTCGTTGTTGACCTCCCTTTCTTGTTCGCTTTCACCATCCAAATTGGCGTTCCGCACGAATGATCGGTAAAGGAGCTTTTTTGAAAACTTTTTTATGTACTTACGAAATTAAGAGACAGCTTGGGAAAGCCAAAAGGGAGAAAATGACGATGGCTCTTAATGGCAAGCTATAATGAGGAACTGCTCATGGTTAAGCGGTGTGAAATGGGGAGAGGAGTGAGTAAAAGCGAAATGAAAGATTTTTATTATAGCTCTGTTTCGCACATATTATTCCCACAACTCGCACACACCAAAGGGAGCACTAGACTCCATGGATTACCCAGACGTAAACGAAATTAGGGACATCCCATTCACAAAAATGTTTCTGGAGGGAAATCCTTTTTGTCTCTTTATAACTATTTTCTCCTTTTCCTCCTTGCTTTTGCCCGTCTTTCATCAAAGGAGCCACTACAAGACGCAGCTAGTAGAACAAAGTGATAACAAGCCATCTTTTTTCCTTTTCATACTTTTTTTTCGTACTTTACATTTTTATAAACTAAATGAATACACGGGCTGGCCTACTTTTTCCCCTTTTTGAGTTTAGATTATTTTTCTGGTACAGATCAGCTTACCATTTTTCATACATAAAGAGAGAGAGAGACGCTCTCATTCATTCAAGGGAGAGAGAAACATTTATACGATATCGTTTAGCTGAACGATTATGTGTTATGTCTGGAGTGGATGTTGAAGCCTTTTAAAAGCTTCTTACATCATATTTGACTATGCAAGAAGAAGTAAACATAAGTTGGTTCGACATTTTTTATCCGTTGTTCAATATGAGTATATCATATTATTCCTCCAGCAGATTATTATTATGGAAATGGCAAGTGCATACATTTTAGAGCAGGTCTCAAGTATTCTGTTTTGCATGTATAGCTTTTACTTTTAGCTTCCTTTTTGCAAGAGTGAGCGCGAGTAGTCCTACTTACTTATACTCTACTCTCTTCTCCAGTCCAACTTTTGTGCTTATTCATGATCTCATTGGCCTTCTGGAAATTCAAAACTTTTTACAAAGCTTGCAAGAGAATGATGTGAAGAAACAAGAAGTGTTTTTGGGCTAAGGAGCTGGGTGGAGTTGAATGGAGGATAACGACATAAACACAGCATTAAAAGCATTGTGAGATGATGACTTTGATACATCATTTTCATTATTGCACGCTCTCTCTCACTCTCGCTCCCAGCATGAGCTGAAGCTAAATGTGGTTAATGGCAAATGCGTTATGGCACATAAGGCTACACAACGTTGTTGCTATATGATGCGAAAACGACTTGCACTTATGTTAGCCAGTATAAGATAGTCATAATAATATGGGATTAAGTCAAAGTCGAGCTACCTATAGTATGTGTGGCATATGATCTGTGAGAATTAGGAGATAAAAAAAAGTCGAAAAAAGTAAAGAAACATCCACATTGCTCAACATGTTTCCAAGATTTTGACGTATGTATTTAGTTTTGTTGTGTACGCAATGTACGTACATCAAACTCGTCGTCCCTTGAATAAAGCTGCTTTCCAATTTTGAAGACACTTTCTATTCATGCATAAAGTATTTATGGAAAACCTGTAGGAAGGCGGAGGCACATATATTATGCGCGATAAAAGTTCATAGTTCATACCTATCCTGACGACTGAATCCTCCCGACATTATGCATACAACTCAAACTCTCACGGCTATAGTCATTCATGGCAGCTCATTCGTTTTTCGCCTTTTTCTTTGGGTTTACTTTAATAGATCATCTAATATTCGCAAATAAAATAAACCAATCAAACAGGGGTAAAAAAGTTGCGAAACTGTACAAATTCAATCCCAGTTTTATTATAAAATTGGCAATAAAACCGGTATAACCTATGCTTCATTACGGTAGAGTGCAATCTTTGGTAAAACAAATGAATAAGCCAGATTTATGAGAAAATTACACACATGTTTAAAAAAACAATGAAGCTTGTGGACAGAAATCTGGTGCGATAAAAAGCGCTTGTGTGCCATTCAATACCAGAGTCTCTCAATTGCCTCTCGTCTCTCTCTCATCCTGTACAGCAGCAGTCATCCAGTCGTTGATACGACTGTTCCGCTTTTCGTCAACCTAGTGTTGCAGTTACCAGCACATCATCCTGCATTAAAATCTCCATTGCTCCAGAGAGATAGAGACGGGATATTATGAATGAGATGATGATGAGCGTGATGCGATATTTTGTATAAGAATTATATTACGAGTTATGTTCCATCCCCTATTACTCTGCTTGTTTGTCTGTGAGCCCTGCTGCGAGACACTTCTTGCTGAGTATTCACACTGAGCCACTTTCAGATGTGTGCTGGAGTTGTTCATGATAAACATGATAAACGAAAATACGCTGAGCTGTCTGTGTGGGCATGAATCTCGGTTGACTCTTCAAATACCCTTGTTCAATAAAATCTTCGCACATACATAGCCCATTTATGAAAAATACATATGTATTATTATATACACGTTGTAATCTCTTGCATTTAACAGGAAACATATATTGTTGTTAAAAATTCCATTTTGCATGCGCAAATAAACGCTATTTCGCCAAACTTCAAAGGAGCAGTCACAAAGCATGTACTTGTATATGGATAGGTTTTGTTAGCAATTTTTCTGTGACTTGGCTACGTGAGTAACGTGACATATCACTACATACGTATCATAAACCCTTTGTACACGTTGTCATCATCAACATCTCACTAGTCCTGATCTTCATACCATTTCTTGATGTAGATGTGAGGAGAGCGGTGGATTTGTGCACTTATCTGAGCTTATCGAATGCTCTATCGCCGTGTTAAATGGACCAGTTTCCGAGAATCTGGAGAGAGAGAAGAGAGAGAATGAAGTTTGCAAGCCATATCCGGAATTTGCTGGCTGAACTAAGCTGGTTTGTTGTGCATTCTTTTAATTAACTTGTTCATCGTCATCTCAAAACTCGTTTCCTCTTTCATGCTGCGGCACTCATCTACTCTAAATTGTTAAACATTTTATATGGGCATATAGTCAACCTCACATCACATCGTAGCCAACTGTGTGCATTAGTCAGTCGTTTTTGGTTGCCTGCTTTTGCAGATCCAACTAACTAATAGCAAATAATAGTAAAAGTGGAAGGAAGGCTGTCACTCTACCAACATCAAATTGAACAAGTCTTCCAGTTGGTCTTCTTACAGCGAGCGATTTTTGGATGGGAAATCGAATCTTTCGACCTGTTTCCTCTATCTCACCCGCAGAACCTCGACAAGGATGACACATCTCACTCTCCGCCTGTCTTATCACATCAAGGGTCCACGAAAGTAATAGTAATCCTTTTCATTCCAAGTTGGAGAAATAACCCGACAAGATTCCTCGTAATTCACGTAAATATGTTCTCTACTTATTATACAGGGACAGAAAGGACAAAAAACTGCCTGATTTTACGACAGGCTCTGTATTGTTTAGGAATATGTGACGCAAGCTCGTTGATTTCCTTGGCTTCCTTATTAGAGCAAACACACACCACGTACGAAATCTAGTAGTATGAGATATTGTATGCTTTGGTTTTTATAGAGCCATTGGCTGGTGACGCTGGTCTAAGTACCGTTAAGTGAAAATGGATTCAAAAGAGGACTGCGTAAAAAAATACATAAAATTTTATATCAAATCTCATCCACCTTCGTCACATGTATTCTTTATAACTCTTTTTACGCTTGCATGGTAGTATTGTACTCCTTGGTTCTAACGCTTCGTTAGACGTAGTCAATGGGTCGTCCTCGTTCTCCTCCTGTAATAAAACGTATACAAGCTTTTATTTTTTCAGAAATGAGCTCTCCTATTAGCCACCGTGTTCCTTTAAGAGCGCTACAGCTTTTTTCCTTCTGCTCTGTCTATATATTCACCAACGGACCGGAAACTCTGTGTTTGGGATTGCCAGCAGAATTAATGAATGAATAATTGATGCCAACATTGTACACATTCGCAAAAGTTGTTAGGAACAGGGCGAGCGTAGATTGAAGCTTTCAACTGTCAGCTATATATACAAAATACAAAAACGGAGCTTGTGTGGGATCCCCAAAATTATAAATCTCTGAGCAAACAATCGGCTAACAATCAGAGAGTTGTGGAAAAACCTTGTGTGTATCTATGTGTGTGCCGCATGCCGTCATTCATCCATATTTCTATTCATTTATACAACAAAAAGGGATGTGGCTTGACTTTGGCTATTTTTCAAGGATTATAACAGGCTTCCCATATTATTTTAATGGGAAGCATTGTTATTTCATAAGCAAAACAAACTTCAATAATTCCGAGCTTTTGTATGGACCTTGTCAGGATAATATTCATCAAAGTGAAACAACATGTAGTATATTATAAAACAAGCTTGCAACATATCCCGTCACCAGTTGCTAATATGGTAGTACTCTTGCTAAATTGCACAAGTCTGTTAACAAAAGCTTCATAACATTTTTATTTTTCACGTTGTGAGTCCCAATTTGAAAATGCTACTAACTAACAGAGTGAAAAGAGAGGCAGGAGCGAGCGAGAGAACAGTACAAATCAATTTCATCCTTCATTCACTATTTATCAGTGGGAGTCACAAGCTCTTAATAATCACACAAAGTTTACAACGCGCTAAAATTTTAGCTAGTTTATTATAGAAATTGTGCAGAAGTTCTGTAGAAATTCAGCTGGGAAGCAGAAACAAGTTGTAGTTTTAGCATCCAGCCCCCGCACTGCACTGGAGCATACTCATTCCCCTTTATTTCCACACTCCAGCAGTCACACGGAAATAAAAATTGGAAGACGGGTCACAGTTGGCTCAAAACATGACAAATTTCATTCTCCAGCAGCTCATTCTCTTTTACTTAGTCGCTTTGCATATGCATGTGTCTACATCAACGCGCTCCCTTCATGCATGGTTGAAGAGCAAGAATGAATGATGAATGCATCTATCTCCACGACTCCAGATTGAAGTGAAGGTATGCAGCCTCATTTAATTTCTCACAGTGCTCCTACCAAATTCACCTGACACTCCCAATCTACGTGGAGGATTAGGCCTCTTCATATTTTCTCCTTGGCTTTGGCTATACCAATTTGAGGAGAGGATGGTGCAATTCGGCAAAAAAAATACCGTAGTAGTAGTCCTTATGAATATATATAGCCCATATTACACCATCATTTCGTACCTCAACTTGTAATTTTCCTAAATCTAACCAGAATAACTGGGAGCCGCCGATCCTAACAAATCATTTTCTCCTCGACTCTTTTCCGTGTTAGTCCAGATGCTTTCGTACACAACAAGGTGAATATCCAATGGCAGGAAAAATATGAGGGGTAGTCATAAATTTGGGTCATTTACATACCTAGTTAGATTCATGCATAAATAAATGTCTCAGAAAATGGAACCGGAAAGTGAAGTTTTTGGATATGTACGTACGTATGTCTACATGAGTTTGCTGGTGTGGTGTGGGAGCAGCAGATTAAAGTAAACCAATATAGTTTTGTGTTTTGCACTTCACCCTTCCTTGTTCATCTTGAGTGGAATTCGAGTATATTATATGGGCTAGAGCTATAGAATGGTGTAATGCTGGAAGCCAAAGGTGTAAAACGAGATAGAGTGTACGTAACGTACACGGTATATATGCATGTTGTTATGTCAAGATTTAGCTTTTTCTTTTCCTTTTTATGTAGGCACTTGGTCCACCACCTTGACTAATTTATGACCAATCTAGTAGGATTCAACTGTGTTATGCCTTTTCTTCACTCGCCCTCCATTATATTTTGCACTAGGAATAGCGTCTGTTATGGCCAACATATCTCATTGTTCCCCGGTACGGGTTCTTGTTGAGCCTAAGCTCTTTCGTTCGTTCGTCTCTCGGTTAGCTACACAAGAGTATTCCTTTTTTCAAGCTAACTGCAATAGAATTCACACGAAATCTACACAGAAAACACCCATAAAACCAACATTTTACGAGCTAAAACTTCCATCTTAATATTTATCCTCATACATTTTGGCATTTACGTTTTTTCCTAGCTCTAGACAACCAACTACATATAAATTGTGTACATTATGCATGTATATAGAGAGTAGATTTAAAGAGACTTATGTATTTCTCTCCTCAAAGAAAAAAAACTGTCATGGTTTAAGGCGTATAATACATATTATGCGGTAGAGAGGCAGGCAGACAAAGTAATGGGATATATTTTTCATATCACACCAAGTACACACAACCCAGTTGGGGAGACCAGCGGCTTGTCATTTTATTAGACAGCTATCCATTTCTTTTGCTGCCTTGACTCTTCTCTGACCATTCCAGGTGTACATTGATCTCAACCTGACTGACCGAAGCACTTGTAATGTGTCGCCGATTTATGTGGTGACAACGTCAAAAGGTATAATGATTGAGCATTAGTGTGACAATAAAAATTAGACGGCAATAATAGTCAAATTCAAGGTTTCAAAGGAAAATCCTCTAAATGAAGTTGAATTAAGTAAACATTTTATCACTTTCTGGTCTAGTCATCTTTTCCTGTTTTTCAAAATCCTTTTATACGCATTATAAAAGCTGGTATATTAAATAAATATAGTTTATAAAGGTTGGAGCCACCATGCCCCAAAAAAGTTGAGTTTATAGTTTATGTAACGTGTATATTTATTATGAATTTGTATCTAATGCAAATGAGACAGAGCATTCAGCTTCTGAAGTGTTTTGGGACTTCTCCGCTTTTAACTTTATGACAGTAATAAAATCTCATCACAATCAAAAGCCAATCAACCAAGAGAGACGAAACTGATTTCTCTTTGAGGATTTTGAATCCAAGGTGCAGTTGAAATGAATAATAAATATAAATGTGCTAAAATGGATGTATGTGGACAGGACTCCATACCATAATCCCATATTATTAGACGTGGACTGGACGTAAAGTATCGAATTGACTGTTGAATATTGAAATCAGATGAATATATAGTAGACACCGATGAATTATATATTTTTGAGAACCAAAACCAACGCCTGATCAAATAGCTTTCAAAATGCCTTTTGGCAAGTCAGCCTTTTTTTGCTAGCTTCTCAACTCTATCTATATACAACCAGTGTCAGCAAGCAGCGTTTTGCGATTTAGGTTTAATCCGCGTGTCGGTTGAAATGTAACCAGGTCACACTTACTTTCTGTCAGTCTATCTATCCACCTTGCTTGACCATTTTCTTTCTGCTCAGTTCTATTAAAGTCTGAAAAGAACTTTGAATCTCTTCAGTTTAATGATGAGTACCAAACCCTGGACTGTGCTTTGGTAATGCTTCTTCACAACAGGAAAAAATAGTCATAAACCAGTTTGCATGTAAAAATCTTAAGCAAAACTCATCAAAGGATAATAAAACAGGGATGGAGTCAATATAAAAAATAACATTTGAGCAGCTTTTCTTATGTTAATGACTTGTTCGCTTTTATCGAAATGAACCAATCAAGAAAGTACATAATTTTTTCAAAGACTTATGACAAGTGACAGTCTATTCTTCTAACTAAATAGGTATGTTTAAATGCAATATGCAAAAAAAAACTTAAGAATAAGTACATCTACGACCGCCCCACGGTTCCACCACCATACCATCATCATCACAACCTTTATGATGATCAACACAAAGATACAATCATCATATGTTTAACAACACAGTAGCAATTTTTTAAATGGAGTTCACAAAGTCAATGGCATTTTTACCTGTTCAAACTCCAAAATAATACATATTTCATGCATAGCTCTAAGCCATCCAAACCAAACCAAAACCAAGTTTTCTCGTGTGGGAAAATTTTTTCAGAAAATACTGATCGCCATCACATCGACAGCATAGTTTACGAGCTATGAAATGAATGCACCATATAATGCGCAGTCAACATCAACATGTTCTTTATGTTGTTGTACTCGTTTACGTCTCACTCACAATGAACAAAGAAAGAAGCAACGAAAAATCCTCCACAAACTTGCTCCCCAACCGAACACTCATAATCAATCTCGTATTTTTACCATAATAGTCAACTTACTTATTATTATCTGATCAATTGCATATAAGGCTCAACTTGGAATTGAATTTTGCTTAAAAACCTTATTAGTTGCAAGCTCGATTCGGTAGTTTATTTTGCTATGCTCAAGATTCCATAATTTATGAAAGGAAAAAATGCATGCATTGAAAATCCGCCTGAAAATTAGCTTTTCTTCGGATTTTTTATTACCTGTCAAATTCTCATGATCAATCATTAAATGCAAATTACTCCGAGTCTTGATGGTATAATATGGAGATTGCTTATTGATAATACAATGTATATGTACATCATGATAGTAGTGATTACCCTGCGTTAATAATGCACCCGCTGGGAAGGAACAACAGACTTGTGATTTGCACTTTTGACTTTTTCTCTCTCTTGAGGATTTTTTCCCGAATAATAAATTGTATGAAGTGAGCGAGACTTTAAGAGGAGTTTTTAATTGCAAATTTTATATGCGCTTGGAACACACTCTGGTTCATTAAAGGTTATGGTTTTGTAGGCCTGGTTTTGCCTCGTTGTAAATTAAGTTGGTCTGCTCTGGACAGATGGGCGCTACTAGTTTCAGCACCCCATAATGAAATGTCCGGAGAAAAATTTATATGACCTGTATTATTCATTTCGTTAATATGGAAAAATGTAAGTACATTTAAGCCTCGAGGCTCCAACATAATATTAATTAAACAGGAAATCCTTTCGATTGAACTTTTTGATCAGCATTAAATTAAGAGGATCTACAGACAGATGAACTACTAATGGTTTTAATGTGTACACAATCTAATGATGATGAGTTGATGAAAACGACGATGAACAAGATGAAGATGGAAGAGTAGTTTTGTGTATTTAAGACAGAAAAATATAGTATATATAAGGTGGTCGACCGATTAGAGGTCGAGGGCAGGAAATGCATTGGGAGCACACAAGTCATCATAATCATCATCATCAGATCACTTCTGAATAGTAGTAAGCTCATAATACAATGTTGGAGTAAAAAGAGTAAAATGAAAAAAATAAACTGCAGAGCACAGCCGCAGATTACGTCTAGTATTTGCTAGGATAAAATGCTTATCTTTTCTGAGACATGACATGAAATTCCAGTTTCTTTTTAAGATCTACAATCTCTCTCCCTGTATCTTTAGCCTTTACTATTACGATATCAAATAGTGCAGCGAGCAGAGTTCATATTATAAGAAAAAAAGGCACGGAAAAGAGAAAAAACACAGAAAGGACACGGATGAGGATGAATACGACGAAACGAAGGAAGTGAAAAATGAGTTACTGCTAATAACTGATATGCTCATTAAAATGCCGACCCCTATGCAAGCAGACAGACAAGTTATAGGTACCTATTTATTATAGATATGAAAAAGTGTCTTTTCATTCCAGATCTGCTTCTTCATGCATGCAAAACTTTTACATGTAACTTACATTTGGATATCATTCAAAATTATCATAAAAGTGAAATGTTTAGAGCCGCTACGAAATAATGAATATCACGCATGCAATCACAATCATATAAAACAGTAAAAGGAGACACAAGCCAAAGTAGCACCGAGTAAGCACAAAATATAAAGTAATTTGATGGAAACTTCCCATGTAGCTAGCTGTTATCCATATCCATAAGCAGTAGAGATTTCAGTAGCGGAGGAAGGAAGAGAGCTGTAGCAGAATTAAATTCAAAATAAAATATATAGCAAAGGGAGCAAACATGTAAATGCAAGCGGGTTGCATTTTTTATTATGTATTTCCACAGAACTAACCAATTTGATGATGTAAAAGCCAGCTTGCACTTTTATCATTTCTTGAAATCACACAATTTCTGACTGGCTACTCTCACGAATAGTCACTATTAATTCTCATTTTCCTCATATTGTTGCAAGCATGATCACAATCGTGGTCTGTTTGACTCCTCATCATTCCAATTTTATTATATGCATGCAGTTTGTAGTAGTAGCTTTCCCTGGCTTAAACAGTTTCCAACTGCCATTCTCTACTTGTTGAGCTCAAATAACAATGATAATGATAATAATAGCAAGGAATAAAAGTAGAATATGATTATATGCACCCTACTGTCTGGTGAAGGCAGTTTTATGTCAGTTTTTTTGACAGGATAAATGATGCTTATCATCTTCACTAACTATTGCAGCGAGTAACATAATAGCATCATTTATGCATGTTCACATAACTGTAGCAATAGCATAACCACACACGATCCTCATGTTCGTACAGGAGCGCAGTTATGATGTCGTGACAGCTCCAAGTGTATGCAATGATGCATGCAGCTAAAAATAATCTGTCGAACCAACTGTAAAAATTAAGGAGTTATATACCTACCTTTTCCTTCACAATGTTAGAATGAAATGATGCGTTGTCAGTTTTGTTTTTTTTGTTTAAAATAGTTTATTACATATAAACAGTTACTAATCTTGCATTTTTTGTTTTAAATTCAAACTACCAAGAAATTAAGGGATAAACTATGGACTTTGAACAAAAAGTTTTTTATTTTTGCAACTATTTTCAAGCTTAGTCATGTCTTGTTCACATTTTTAAACTTTCTTTATCTACCATCTCCTTATACCAAAAATGGAGATAAGTTTACTTAAGAACTTTGTTATTGTTGTTGAATGTCCTAAACTTCAATGCTGTCAAGTTGTCACCTGCACTCAAACATCTATCAGGATCAGCCACCGGCGAGCTTGTGTTCTTAGTTTATTGTACATGACTTTAATAGCTTTCTGTTTGTCTTTATTTCTTAGATTTTAAACAAGCTTGAATTGCATACATACATAAAGAAGCCATTCTTGTCTTTGACAAACATTGTTTCCTGTTCTCATCGTAAAAGCATAATTTGCACTTTGAGCAAACCATGTTATGCAACTCAACCAGTAGGAAGAAACAAATAATCAGTGGCTTTGGTTCCTTCGCCTAGCTCCAGAAAGGGAAGATTTTTGACTTGCAAAAGACAAAATCTGGAAGGCAAATAACCTTTCTTTTGAGCTTGACCTATAAACTGCATTAGTAATGTAATGAGTGATGAATATACATAATATAATATTATACTGCAAAGAAGAAGAACCTAAGTGTAACATCAAAAGGAAGGAAAACAACATTACATCACGTCAGGAAAGACACAGGATTGCCTAAGCTCACTCGTTATTTGTCAAGACACGCAAGAAAGCACTAAAAATATATATGTATCATCATAATATCATCATCATTCATTACGGACAACGAACAAAAACTCTGCTCCATCTTCCTCCCTATGAATGTCAGTCACAATGAGATTTGTTGCGTATAAAAAAAGCCACAAGCTTCACAATATGCACTGAAGAATGGAGCAGATTTAAGTAAAGTACATTCATAATATTATTATCCGTATTATTATTCAAAGGGCCACTTCACTCATTCACTTTTTTTAAAGTAAGCAATAATATTCATCGTAGCTCACATCTTTCTCTCGTCTCATCCCATCAAAAAGAAAACTATCTCAACTTCCAAGTATGGATGTGATGTAGCAACAAGAGGACAGAGACTGCTAGGTAAACTAAAGTATCATCTTTTAAATTATAGAGTCGTATAATCTGCAAAGTCATAAATAAATATGAAGTGTCATGAGTTCAGATTAAGAATTTTAATGTATTCATAAACTTGCACAAATGAAACTTGTGTGTGTTTTTCTTTATATATACTTGAAAAATGTCTCGTACATTTTAAGTCATCATCATAATTTGTAAAAGCTTTTTTCATTTGTTTATTACACAGAGAGATAATAACATATGAAGCATTTATTTATCATTTTCGTCGTGAGGAAATGAATGAGCCAATTCAATTAAAGATTCTTTTTGAGTTAAAGTTCACTTCATTTTCTCACACTCTCGAGCTGGGTGAGCTTTGTATTACTTTTCTGCAAAACATTGATTGTATGAAGATGTCCTGCTGTGGGAAAGGGTAGTATATCTGTCAACTGGCTGTGATGCATGTACTCACGATCTCGATAATACATATCAAGATCCATTTGGGTAAAAAAAAATTGTTGACTAAAGTTGCTAATGGAATAACAAGGACAACGCAATACGATACAGTCGCAGTAAGTAAAACGGAGATATCTGAGAAACAATCAAATTACTATTTCCTTCCTTGATTTGATGAATACGAGCGAACAAAGTGGAAGAAGAAGAGTTGCTGACAACTTATTGAGCAAAAGAGCTGACCTTTTCACAAAATTAGTTGAATAGTTGTCTGACTCCAAAACGCTGTTTCAATTCATCATCAACAAAAATACAAACTCGTCTTTCTTTTCTCCCTTTTCCATGTTTCTTTTGCCACCAAGAAGAAGCTCGACACTTACTGCATTACGCATCTAAATCACTGGAAATACCTACGTGCTGATTTGCAAAAATTGAACATATTATTTGCCAGCATGGGAGAGAGCGCTAATTTGCCCACCGAATTTATTAGGCACTCTTAACCCCGACCACTAAATCACTCTTGATGTTGGCAGCTAGATAACATTCAAATAGTAATAATGATTGGAAGAAATCAGGTAAATTTACATAATCGCATAATACAAAATGAATTTAAGGAGCTTCAACAGTCAGTGATAACTTGAGTTGTTACCAAATTAACTTTTTCTTCTCTTCGAAGAGTAGAAGGGACAGGAATTAAGAAAATCGATAGCAAAACCTTTTTTTCTTCTACGCGGTGGTGGTGTTGATGTTGATGGTGAGACACATTGTTAATGCTACATAATGTAAGCGATAAGCTCATATCTAAAGTGTAGGAAAAAAAACCACCTTGTTACAGCACCCATATCTGTATACACAACGACAATTATTATCGTTTCACAACGATTACATGTGACGATCGAACATATTTCGGCTTGTAAGGTTTTTTCTAGTTGAGACGCAAAAAAATCCCACAGTAATAAAGCATCGGTTACAGCCGGAGCAGCAGTGACCATGCCTTTTATCACAATATCAACTACCGGTTAGCCTTGAGTATATAAAACAAGCATGGAAATGGATATGACTGCATCACTAGAAATTATTATTATCGTATAATAGAATTTCGATGCTAGTAAACATCACATTTACATTTTGCCCCCACCTCAAAAGCTTCTTCTTTCGTGTAATTGAGGTGCTCAACTTTACTTTTCCTGTTATTCTCCAATATTGAAGGGACTATGAAACCTGCTAGCTGACTTTGATTTGGCTTTGGCGAGCTCAGCCAAAATCATCAGAAAGTCTTACCGTTCCATTAGCCTTTCTGTGGTGTGGCATGCACATTTCATTAGAAAATTACCTGCGACTCTACTCAGAAGTTGCCTTTTCCTCTCGTAATTCGATAGCAGCGGAATTGGACATGACTGCCAATCATTGTAGGAATAAGGAATGCATAAACAGCAGCCCATTTCGTTATGTTGTTTATTAATACAAACTTGTGTTCTTGCTCGGCAACTCGGTATTACCTGAGCAATAGAGGAATGAATGATATCAGCCATATCCATCTGTCTTTTTCAGCTGCCAGGGCAGGAGCAACTTTTGCAGGGGACGCTAAATGACTGTGGATGTTGTAACAATAATAATACGAAGTTCTCGCATATATACTACAATTGCTTGCGTGTTACATTTTGTTCAGTGTAATATGTAGATCGCATCAGAGGCTAAATGGAAAATATAAGGCTTCATGATACAAAAGAAAATTGTATTATGGTTGCGAAAAACTACTTTTTAGTAAATTAATACACATGTATCAGATTGTAGACTCTGAGGCATCAACCCTAATCAACAAATCTTGCTTACAAACCTGCTACTACTCCTTCATTAAAAGGCTGATGGTTATTGTTGCTGTTATTATATTGCAACTTCTTGCAACTTTTAGTGATGATGATGAGCGACCAAAATGTTGTAATTTTTGTGGATTTGTTTGCTAAACTGCACCTGAGCTCACAGCAGTAGGTCCATATCTCTTTTCCCACAGTTTCAGTTAAGAGCTACATGGATTTTTAAATTAATTAGCAACATGACCAAACAGGACACTTTTTTTCTCTTTTTTTTAGGAATTCACAATTCACGGAGACGCAATAAAACTGAGGGGAGCGCTCTAAGTCATCCCAGTTTTATTGCTCGAATTAAAAGATAAGAAACGCCGCTTAAGGAACCAGAACCATTACAGTAGTCGGCAATCCATTGTGAGTCGTCGTTAGAATCAATTGAGTTAACATTTTAAGAACACCCTCAAATTCCTGAGCCAGTAAAATACCTGAGATGCTCATGTTTTTTGTAATTAATGATTATTACGAAAAAATGGACAAGAAACAATGTAGTACAGTGCAAAACCTTTGAAATACCTTGAGCCATTTTTACATTGAAATATACCGTCCAAGCAAAAGCAATTATAGTGCAGCAACAGCGGTACATGCTCCCGCTTTTCCCATGGTTAAATCGGTTAATTGTACTACCCACAATGGTTGGAATGTGGAGAGATATCCTGTTTTTTTTTAGAAAAAATACTCCTCCTTTGAAAAAATGTTGCACACTTCATTTTAACTAATCTTCATAGTTTAATGTAGTGTACAATTTAGAGGATGATCATTAAAGAATGATATCAACCGAATAACTATCAATGATATGGATTAAAACAAGCTAAAGATTAATGCAAAGCTTGAAAAACTTAATAGAAAAATTCCAAAGTGCAGCCTCCATCCTTTTAGTTCTTTTGCAATAAAAATCCATATCGCGTTACATATAAGGAATTCCTATTTAGCTTGAGGAGATAATGAAAACGCAATGTCTTTTCTGTCGGTTGTATCAACTGTCTTAATTCTCATTTTCCACATTGTTGTGGTGAAGCTTACAGGCTGAGGTAAATTGAACCAGATAGCACGCATTCCTTCACAGTGTTCACATCCCGTAAAAAATGAGTGAAAATTTTTTAATGATGGTCTTTGCCATCACCTCATCCTCCCTCAAATGAATGTCCCTCTTCTGATTGACCTGGCCGATCCGGCCTTCTTTAGTATTTTTTACTTAATACAGGAAATGATGGCGCATGCTTTGCATTTTACTACGAGTTTTTACTATTGTGGTTGTGCTCTGCTCGTATAAATACCTGTTGTATGCTAGAGCTTATATATATTTTTTTTGGTTTGTTGTGTGTAGTAAGAAAGTGTTCACGCCACATTACATCTGTCTGTCTGTCTTACAGCATCATATCAACAACAGGAGCAGCAGCAGCAGTTGTTGGCTGTTGCTTTGCTTTTTTTTTTCGCCTAATCCAACACGTCAGAAAGTAATATCAACTGTTACCGAGTCTGAGTAATATTTATGTTATCCAGTTTGTATATTCTGTACGTGGCTACAGGGACAGGAAGTTAAATTACATAAACATTGGTAGAATAACGAGAAAGACACAAACACCACAGGAGCAACGCAAATAACACACATGAACAATGACGAGAAGTAAAATCGCAAAAAGTAAGAATAGTCAAAAACAGCAGTGTGTACATTATATATAAGTATATTTAGATGGTATGCGAATATTAATATGAAGAAAAAACTTTTACGTATGAGGTGGGGACAGCATAATATTTTGTTTTGGAGTCTGAATGTTAGTGACAGTCTTGGTGGAATTCCTGACACTGATTTCTCTGCGGTTTACCTACAACATTTCCTTACGACATTTTATTTTCATCAAAACTATCCATTTTCTCCGCAGGAACTGTAAAAGCTAAGAATACTTTTACAATATATATGAAACATTTCACATGGCTGAATATTTGGCTTAAGTACGTACCTGCTTCTCCGCCTCATTCCAATACACTCAGGCAATCGATTAATTAATTATGCAATCGAAAATTCTTTGGTCTAGCTGTATATTTTCAGTAAATAAAACCTGGCATGACTTCTTTTCCAATTATTCTCACTATGTGACGCAAGAAGTTATAGGTAAGAAACGAACAAAATTTAAATAACAAGGCCAAGAAAATGTCTGTACTTTCAACTTTCTATTTCATCAAAACATTTCCTATTCATCTTTCACAAGTAAAATCCTTTTAAGTACATCATTTCCTCGTTTCATCACGTCTGAGAGCTGGAAAAGTTTAGCTTTCATGTTTTGATTTCCGTTTATCAGTTAATGATACAATACACCGTTCGTATCTCCTTTCGCAACTGAAAGTCTGATAAGATCTAACATCCAACGATCAAAGATATCTACTACTGCAATCTAAAGCTCAATGGATTAAACATGATACAGGATTCGGGTTTGATTTTAATTAGCCTTCGCCTTCGACATTCACTTTCTCCCGTTATACAAAGATGGAAGTATTACGACAGGGTTTTGTTTTCAGTTGAGGGACCGGTTTCAGACTTAAAATAATTAAACTTTCCCCCGTATTCTAAAGAAATTGGCTTGTTAACTTCTGCTCTTTTCAATTTGGCCCAGAAGCATCTCACTGATGTTAATCTGTTGCCAATTTCTAATTCATAAATCATACCTATTGTACTCTGAGTCTTTTGTATTCTCTGCTATTTATCAAATGAAATAATATTATGCAGATAAATACTGCTAGTTTTTTACACGAGCTGGAGCACTGACTTCGTGACTTGTTTTGCTGAAGCAATTATCATCTTAAAAATGTAAGTTGGATAAATTATAATCATCGCTGAATAATAATAATAATATGCAGTTTCTGATGACTTCATCTTTGAAATGATGATCTTTAGCCGACTTGACAAACAAGGTATAAAATAATTTAGCAGACATATGAACAATAGGAATGACATAATTATGCAATGTAGAATGTAGGTAGGTATGTACAAAACAAGAACATATTATTATTTGTCTTTCATATTCTGGGTAGTGTCCACTTTTCAACAAGAGCAGATGACAGTTCCTTTAGAAGATTTGAAGATAGTAAAAGTACGAAATAGGCGTGAAAGAGTTTGCCTTCACTCGAAATGCCAGGACAGGACTTTTGTTAATAAAACTTAAGTTGATAGGGCTTTGGACTTTCTTGGAAGTAGCTCAAAAATGATTCTCTCATATCATATTGCACGTATCGCAACTCAAAGTAAGTGTACAATATTATTTTAGAAGAGCGTGAGAGTGACATCGCATTCGCACCCCTCCTTCCTCCCATTTCCATCTCTACCACAATGATATGAGAGAGATTCACAAGCTGTTGAATATTATGTTTCAATAGCACTTCCAAAAATAAGAAGATTTCAAAATTCTCAAAAGTACCAATCATTCTCCCCATTCAAAAGGATCTGAAGTTTAGGGGCTATTGCGCAATAGGCTCTCTCTGTATCTATAACCCTTCCATAAAAATGAAGTGTTTGTTTGATATCGGAGTTGCTCTGCTCGAATTATTTGTCAAACTCATCCTCTCCTCCATTATTATATAGAAAGCCTGTTGTGAAAGGAAAGTTCCATAATCATATCGTATCACATCATCATCATTCTCAAAAGCACTCGAAAAACACCCTGAAGCAGGATCGGCAGCGATTACGAGAAAAGTTGGGCAATTACAAAATGAAAATTGAAGCACTGTTTGTAGTTATAAGTACGGGAAACAGATATTTTCATTCACGTGTTCCCTTTCGGCCTGATTTGACTCTAGACTTTTTGGAGTGGATGGATGGAGGCTTCGTATTTTCGGCCGATGTTGTTGATAGCGGTAATAATAATGATGATGGCGATTAGTCAGATGGTTTTGGACGTGTGTGAAGTGAATGAGCGTAAGGAAGGAGGTGGAACCCTTCCATCATCATCCACTCCATTAGGATTCCAACCAAGAATGAAATTTAGTTCCTGATCCGAACAAATTGTTTTTCCAGAGTTAAAAACCAGTCAGATGTATGCATAGCACATCACATAACTTGTGTGCGCACAGATGCATACGCTCATCATTATCAAATAAGTGCAATGCCTGCACAGCAAAATGTATAACGATTTTGGATTTGGACCATAATGGTAATCATGATCACTGCATTCAGAGCCACGATCGCAATCATAATCAAGTTGATTACAGTGGGTTCAACCAAACCAGGCATTAGCCTTTCAAAATCATAAAGGTTTGATACAATATGCCATGAGCTGACATAAGCCAACTTGATGTATTATTCTGTTGGAAGAAATGATATAAAATGATTGTAAAAAAGGTTACCACAACTGGGTGATATGTAATGCTCCATAGCTCCTTGCATGTTTCCCCAATAAAATTCTGCTCAGCTCTCTCACCAAAGCGTGGAGTCATTCTCCTCGTCTCTCTCTCTCTCTCAGTCCACAGAGGCTGGTTATGGTTGATGGCATAATATGATGGTCATTGGCGGAGTGTGCTATGTGTGTGTAATGACTAATGAGCCGATTTCACCTCTTTGGTTAGACAATCCCAAAAAGGATACCATACTGTAACAATGTGAGACTTTTGCTCTAGAAGTCACACACTCGTTTTGTTTGAGGAAGACAAAGCGAAAAACTGTAGCGTGGTCTTTGCCGCAGTGAGTTCTATTTGTATTGGTAGGCTGCTATAAGTTCCTATATGAAATCCCAGTGAAATTAAGAAATATTATTTGCCAGCCTCTGATTTATAACCTTTTCACCATCACGTATATATATCATTCTTTGTTTTCACGGTGGAGAATAATGAAGCGCTTTTTGACTGGTTTTTTATGGATGAAATTGCTTGCTTGTTGGGTGAAATAATTTATTGAGCTGACGTTGTATAGTAGTTGTACATACAAAAAGCCACTTTTTGCTACATTTTCAGATAAAAGCCATAAATTACCTGGTTTGTTGTGTCATTCCTGTGAAAATATTTAACTAATCGAGACTCTCTGTAGAAACTCTAAATCATGCTGAGTATGAGTAGTTCTAGATCTAGTTCGAGTTCCACTTTTCCAAACAGCTATCAGACAATCAGTTTATGGATAATAAAATGAATCAGGATTTGATGATTGTTTGTGTATACCCTTTCACTTTGTAACTACTTCGTATTAATTTGTGCTACTTGTTCTGCTCTGTGAACGGATAATGAGATGATAAGTGGAGGGTTTGTCAATCGTTTAACATTGCTGCGTCTCATTTAGTAACTGAGCATATGTGTGTATGCCAATGCCCACCACACCACCCTAGAGACAAATGGGGCTTTATGCGCATTAAAGTTGGACAATCAACGTCTGATTCACAACATATGTGTTATGGCAAGGCATTCACATTCATTTTAAGTACAGTTCCAGTTTCATGTTTTCCCTGCAAACACCATCATTATGGTAATTTGTAGGAGAATAAGAAGTTGGGAAACTAAGTTGCAGAGATGGCATCGATATGTTAATACTCAAGAATGTTGGAACAAAATATTCCTCCAGTTTGCTTTGCTTCCAAAAGTTTGACAAACACTGGTGAAAGGAAACATCATGATAAACTTATGAAACCAATTCTAACAAGTTCAAATTGGTCCCCAAAGTTCTCCGTTGTAATTTACCCTGTGAGCTTTATTGTCAGTAAATTTCAAAAGGAGACCGAAGGAGCCGGCACTGCTTTTACTCCTGGAAATGCTTACGAAACGAAAATCATTCCTATACATTCAACAATATGGACCTGACACGAATTCGTAGGTGGAAAGGCAAACGCTTCCATAATGCTTATTCATTCCATAGGTCAACAGCTAGTTTTGCTCCAAGAAAATTACGTGCATCTTTCATAAAGATAGCCAAGAAAATAGGGAGTGTGTAGCTAGTTATTGTTCCGTCGTACCCATCAATTCAGCTAGCTTTGTGAGTCTGCGATAGAATCAACAACGAACGATGCGATCTAACATCTTTTAACCCTGGGTGAAATGCACACAATCTTTTCCAGTATGGAAGACCAGACTCAGACCCATAAGAAATTCTCAAGAGACAACTTCCAGAAAATCAGATTTATGACAACTGTAACGAGCAATAGGAGTTTAGGAGCACCTTGGTATGCTTTCCTTTACCTGGAGATGCCATACCGCAGTGTGCCCTTATGAACCATAAACTCAACAAAATTTTGTACTAGAGCAAGAAAAATCTCTTGGATAAAAAACGGAAAGAGGAAGCAAGTTATAGGGATATATAATATGAGCAGTGCAGGTAAACCATCAGATGACAATTACGAGGATCCCAATATCGACGAAAGTTTGCTGCACAAACATGCAACTTCCAAGAATTCTAGGCTTTCAACTCGATCCAGGAACAAAGAATAATAATTTGGAAAGAATCCTCCACCAAATATTACATAACAGATTGTAGAGCTTACGGGAGATCTCTTCTATCTCAGAAGAAGCACACTTATCTCAAAAGAAAACGTTGTTTTTCTTGGTAGTTACCTTCAATTTAATATTTTTTCTTTCTCTTTGTTCCTACAAACATCAATGGATGGAATGGCACTATAGAGAAGCTACTACATAATGCTTAAAACGCTTTCTTATTGTCTTTATTTATTATGAGACGTGCTACAAATATCATTTCCCCGCAGTAAAGAAATAATATAAGGATTTTCCCATGCCAGTCCAGCGGGGTTTAAGCTTCAGAGAGACGCTTTTGTAAAGTGGAATTGCTCGCCAAAAACGAAAGAGAAACTTGAGGATATTTTCTTTCATAACGACTTCAAATTCCACAACTCTTGACGACGCGGCAGTAGCACTCATAGTAGCACTGTGACATCAAGAAGTTTCTTAGCTTTTGCAATAAGTTCTTCTCAAATTAAAGAATATGACCAACTTTTTCATATATATGCATAAATTAAAAAACGTACACTCAACATTTCATACAAAATGTTGCTATTCAGCAGCAGCAGCAACGCAACGGTCCGAATGCCGACTCACTCTGACTGGCATTATGGCAGATGGGAAAAATTAAGAGTGAGATATTCGTTAATTTAATCGCACTAGAAATCTTCGCTTCTCCAACTCCTTGGCGTTGGCTAGTTCAAGTTTTTTTAAAATTCTGGTTCGCTAATAAGTGGTGCAAGTGCTAGTTTACCACTACTACCATTCTAGAAAACAGTTCAAGTTCAGTAGCTACTACGTGTAGTCTTTTAAGGTGCAATATATCTTTGTACATTGAAGTGTGAGTGATGCTTTTGTAAGCTAGCATGTACTAGCTGTCTCCACTCCACATCACACAACACCATCGACTATGGTAATTCAAGCTTGAAGGCAGTCCATGAAAAAGCAAAAACTATATCTTGGCTAGCATCAACAAATCACCTCCTAATTTGAAAAGTTTTCCCATAGCTTTTCCTTCTCTCTTTCCTACGTCTCTGTATTTAAAAGGGTTTTTCTTACAAAATTTCGCAGGAATGAAAATGAATGATACTTTATTAAATATGCATATAATCATTCTCTTATCGCAAAACTAAAGTCAGAGCTAAGCTCTCAGGAAGCTTTTTATAATTAAGTAAAAGCGATGGAAAAAATGTGGAGTAGATTGATAGGCAACTACCTATACATTATTAGTAGAAAAATCCCATGGAAGATATGAATTATATTATGAGGTGAAAAAGGGAGAAGGTGCTGGGAAGGTAAAATAATAAGTACGTTGGGTACACGCCTATTTCCTATACAGTAGACATCATCATATAAAAAAGTATTTCTATTCGGGGACTTCATACTTTTTTATTGTGTTCGAGCTGCGGATCGTTGAATAGTCGATAGAACTGATTACACTCCACCATTTCTCTTTCTACACCATCAAAGCTATGACAGCCTACAGCGTTTTCAATTCCAAAAGCAGAAATTTTTGTTTTTGAGAAGAAACTTTTTCTTGCTTGTCAATCCACTTGACTTGAAGTAACCAGAAAAACCTTTCATATTCAGCCGGAGTAGTGGAGTCACGTTCTCCCCATGTTCTCAGCCAAAACGGAATAGAAATTTTTTTTGCTAAAAATAAGAGAGTAAAAGTTGCATACAAGTATCGGATTCGCGCGTGTGGTTTTTTGGCTGCTAAAAAAATTCTTGTGAAGAAGAATGAATATATATTGTGGAGGAGCGGAATAAGTATTGATTTCCATTTAAAACTTATTCATCGGATCGAACATTCCCCACAGTTTTTCATTTAGTAGTAAGGAAAGAACAAGTATAATAATTTGCAATTTTCTGACGAATGGAAATACTCGCGAGAAACGCTTGAGGAATTGTTTCATGTCAACCATCCATGCAAAAACGGTCTTTTGTGTTTTTCGCTTAAAATCAAAGATTTCTTGAGAGCACGCGATGGAAAATGCTTTATTGTATGATTTATATAATGGCAAGGCATTCCATTTTCTTTGGAGAGGGTGCAGCCTCACGCATAAATTCAAATTGGTTTTCGCAGAGATAAACGGAAAAGGAATGGCAGTTGATCAGTTGATGTACGACGTTGATAATAATGAGAAGCATATCATTATCAGTGTTCGTTCTTTCCACGAATTTCATTCATTATGCATGGATGAGCGTAATACTCCTTTCTCCCATTCAGAATGGAATAATTTTGGAGTGGAACTTTTGATACCTTTCCTCCTTCTCCTAGGAAAGTATGAAGGGCTGCCTTGAAATGTAGGTAAGGTGGGGAAAGAACTATGGTTCTCAAGACGGTTCATTATTTCCTGTGACCGACATTTCTCCCTTGAATAGTCAATAATCTAAGCTAACCTTATGCATAACAAAGTTTCAAGAGAGCCCGTAATGACAGGATATAACCAAATAAATACAATGTTGGAGGAGACAGTAGTGAAGTCCCATTTTATTCCAGACGTTTATTTTGCATACTAAAACAAAATTAGACCATAAAGCACGACAAGGTTTTATAGAGGGATCAAGACGGGGGAGAGATGGCTTCTAAAAATTTAAAATATACTCATCTTTCGCAAAAGGTACGGAAAATAATCTAATGCTCCTGGCTTGGCCAACTGCTGCTGATTTTCCTTTTGTAGTAGTATACATACCATCTTTTGTGTGGGATAGTAGTAGTAAAAGTCTCTTGGAATAAGGATTACATACATATTTTTTTACCTATTCTTGTGCCAATGTTGTCTTTGGATGTTTATGCAAGGTATGGGAGGTAGGCTCATGCAAAGTTTACAAAACGTGTTTATGTCACAAAAAACATGTACAACTAAATCTAAAAGGCGAAATGTGAGTTCCTAATCCCAGGCAACATATTACATGTGAAAATATTGCTCATTTCACCAAAGCTCATATTGCACACCAGGTTTAACTTTCTCCTTGGAAAAAAGATAATATTCCATCTCGAAAAATGCACACATGCCCGTATACAATCTGCTTACGGCAGATGGTTTAGAATTTGACATGAAAATGGGAAGCTTTATGGAAAAAGCACACTGCTACATACTTTTTTTTGACTATCGTATCCCATCATATCGGTATTTAAAATTGTTTGCTTTTGACTCATCCTCTCTTTGCATTACACTCGAGTCGAAGTCGACTCATGAAGTCAGGTATATTATACAATGTTGCTTGCTCCAGCAGACGAACACAACATTTCACAAAGAAACGCTTTGTAGTTCATCACAAGAGCTGTCTCCCCAACATCCCTGATAATCATATCAATAGGCAGCAAATGGAAAGGGAAAAATTTATTCGCATCATGTGTCTTTTCATCTGCAGTACATCATGTTCTGAGTCAATGTAATACACGGTGGCGTATCATTTAGGGTTTTAGTCTTGTGTAACAGGAAAGCAAACGGATTACGTACATTTCGATGATTGCGTTTCTTCATCTTCATTCCCAGAGTGTAAACTGGCTGGTAGTGGAGCACAGGAAGTTTGCAAGACTGTTATTTAGCCTTGCTTTTTCCTTTAGTGTTTTTTGTAGCGGATATATATATATATTTTCGTCGGCGTAGGTGAATCTTCCATAAATTTCTGTCGGGTCTCATCAAAAATGAGAAATGATACAAAAACAGTGATGCTGCAGTGTCTAAACAAGATATATGTTTTCATTTTGGATCTAGTTTTAAGCAGCTCTATTGTAAAGAGAGAAAGGAAGTGTTCGATAATAAAAGCATCGTTTCCTGTATATCTGAGTATCTATTAAAAGGGAAGGATTAGACGGTCTATACCTCCATCAAAAAGAAAACTATTAAAGGGAAAAAAGAGATGGGAAATCTATAAGAGCAATTTACTTCCAATTTATTCCGCATCGGCATTTATTTTTCCTCTCTCGCTTTTGTCGCAGAGTTGTAAAGTTTCCTTCATTTAAGTAACTCTTTCTAATGGAGCTGCTATATATTGATGTTGCTACTTGTGAAAATAAGTTTATTTCCCGTATCACCAATAATACATCGCATCTCGATCCCAATCATCGTGACTTGCCTGCTCGCACTGGTGAAAATGGGTGCAAAACAAGGCGAGAATGAAAGAGAGAAAGTTGACGTAATGTTGTGGTAGTTCTTTTAACCCTAGCTCTCCGTTTCCCTTTCTCTCAAAAGGGGATAGAGTAGAGAGCTCTAGACTAAAGAAAAATAAGAACACGCAAGATGGGAGAAAGCAACTCTTTCGGGTCGTAGCACAGTGTCGCTCTTCAACTTCTTTCGCCAAACTCATTCATGGTGATATAAGCCCGGTCCATGCTTTCTTTTTCCAAGGATATTTTATGTGTGAAGAATATGGATACATGAGATTAGGTCTTATAGGCATTCACACTCGTTTCTCTTCATTTCACTCTCTCACAGTCAGAGATTCCATTCAATCCCGTATTCCCTACTGTATTAGCTGACTAAAGGGCTATGGCTTCGTGCTCCGTGACTTGGTAGATTAAATATTGATACTTGGTGATGAAAATCCATAACATTACTACTACTACTACACACCCAACATATATAGGTTTGCTTATTCACAATGGAAGAGAACCATTTTCTTTTTTTTACAAGCATACAATATATTCTTATAGCCTGTTAGAGGATAAGTAGCTCTGATCAATTTTTACTACGTCAAATAACCTCAACCACGAATTTGCACATACTACTTTCGACCTCATTCATGGTATCATCGGTTATGTAACGACGATGGGAGGTAAAACGCGTGTTGAACTTGACATCAAGAGTACAAACACACTTTTCTTCTCAGCTTAAATGGGCTGTCCCTTCTAAATTACGCATGTAAACCCAACCAAACCAGCAATCAACAAAGCCAAAATCGGTTGTAACATTTTGCATAGACACATGACAGTGACTGATATATTGGTTTATGAGCCTTATGGTGCAAACTGTAGGTTTATATTCACAAAACATGCTTACTTTTGCAAACTTTGGGTAAATTACCAAGACCAACTTTCATCATTTCCAAGCAATTTCGTCGTTCAGGACTGACGCTTCATGTTTCACCACAATTTGGACTATAATATTATTATGAAGCAAATTTAACACGTAAAATATTATTTGTAGTTTCAGGTATGGCGAATGAAATGTTGCCTACATCCCTACCACCACCATCATCGCCCAACGTATCATCATCATCACCCTTTCCCCTGAAAACTTTAGGAAGCTCAACCTCACACGAAAGTTTGGCTGAGCCAGGAACATCAGAAAACCATCACCATCACCCTTACTCCTCCTCCCACCTGGTGGAACTACCATCATCGGATGAGCCAGCTGGTGGTGATGGTCAACCGGAAGCCGAGGGTCATCATAAATGCTACGTATGTCTACCTCCGGACAAGACCTCAAGAGATGCGGAGGAGATTCTGTCTATATTCCCTGAGGAGACGCGACAACGTATCCCAGACTGTGCCTCATTTGGCTCACACAATGCGAAACACTTTGAATTCAAATGTCCTCCAGAATTCGTTGGCTGCCTGCTTAGAATTCACGGTGAGTATCTTGATATAGTTTACTGATACTATTTTATAGCCTTCTAAATTGAAGCGGTTGAAATTTCTCAGCTAGTATTATAATATAATGTCACCATGAATGTTGACTAAACACCACATGGAACTGCTATATATGTAACATATATAGCAGCTTAGGGTTTGAAGGCACAAGTGTTGCCCTTTCAGAGAAATTATTGGTATAATGTATCAACATGAACTTACATGTGTATACGCCTTCTCATGTGAATATGTTCATTTTTCTCGTGCATGAATGCCCTTAAAACCACTTCACGAATCAATATTATGATCAAACACACTTTTCTTACGCTCCAAACGTTATGAGCCAAAGCCAACGTAAACCTTTTTGGAGAAGAACTTTCCCCGTTTTTTGCTATTCTTGATTTGATATTGATAGGGAGATGCATGGTGAAAGAGAAAAGGGGAAATGCCTTTTATCCCCACTTGAGAGAATTTCTAGAAAATTGCCCCGTATAAAAAATGAGAGAAGAGAAAGAGCTCATCATCATATGATGATGTGATTGCCTGAAACAGCATTGTGCAACACGTACTTTGCAGGGCAAAGAACCGTAACCGCTCCCGTCCACCGATCAAAAGCTATGAACTTAACGTGACAATGTGAGGTACACGAGGCACGTACAAATTTCCTATGCGAGACTCCACTTTAATCTTCCAAGGAATAAATGGAAATGAAACATTTAATTTTCCCAAGACGCTTTGGTTTCGGACTGTGAAGCTCTCTGACTGAGACAACTAAAGTGTGAAGAGTACAACACAGAGCATAGGATATTTAGTTGAAAAAGGGAAATAGAAATTTGGAGTGCTGTGTGAATCGCCAAACCTATTACAACCTAAGACGTTAATTACATACAGGGGCAGAAAGGGCATCATGAATTCTTAATTCCTTTGTAATCAACACTGCTCCACTTTGATATTTAGTGGAAGTGAATATTTCAAATTTTGATGAGACATTTGGAAATGTGTTTTGCTTGCTGGATGTTGAAACAACATAGGAGCATAATATTAGTATATAGGATATTTTAAAGCTACTATATAATCTATGTATTATGTAGTATACATACACATTATGCTATTTATGTGCTAAATAATCCTCTCAAATTGCTACTCTCAATAAACTTTATTCTATAAAACAAGGAGACGGTAAGCCTAAAATCTTATTAGTAGAAAGTTTTCCGGGAAACGATAAAACGGGAGTAGAACTAAATAGGTCCCATTCCAATACATAAAAAAGAGTCAGCGTTTTACATTAGTTGCACATGCTGTACACGAATGTTGAGAGTGTATTCCAGTGAAGTTTAGTGGTTTAAGCCGGATGTCTGTACAAAGCCAGCCGATCTTCCACTTAAAACTTTCGTTTGGTTGGGATGCACTCTTGCTCCATCCATACAATACAAGCTGGATGAAATATGATCTGTTTACTACAGTAATAGGGAAAAGGATCCCATCCTGAAACTGACATTAACATTTTATGTAACTTTCTTTTATGGTTTTATGTGCCCAGGAAGGAACGAGTCCCGCTCCTGTTTCAAGCATCCCCTCAACGACTGCAAGACAGCAAACTCTGTCGAGTTTTGCTACTGCACAGGTGCCCTTTGCAACCAGCACCGACCAGAAATTTTGCTGGAAGAGTCAGAGTCGGACGAGCGGCAGCGTGCCCAGCTCGAAGATGAGAAAGAGGAACGGGAAACTAGAAAGATTTGGCAGAAAGGGGAAACAGATGATGAGGATCTATTAGGCCCTCATCACGTAGATATAGATGGAATGCAGGATGACATAGGAGACTATGGTTCTGGTTCTGAACCACCGCCAGGTGTAATCCATCAGTACACTTCAACACCGAAACCCACACTCATCCCCAATCTCAGACCTGACACAAGGACAACCACTCCAAAGAGCACCAGTGGAGCACCTGGATCCACAATTGTGATGCTCTCTGCCTTTAATATCCCTTGTACATCTATCACCATCCCGGCAACCGCACTCGTAGCTTCCCTTGTGCCATTACTTTTACCATTTATTATAGCGTGGAATCTATCAAGCCTTCAACCTCTAGTCAAGAATCAATAGGAGTATAATAGCCGTAAAAATTTTATGTGGAGAGGGATGACGTTCAGTAGGCAATAGGCATAAGATATATAATCAATATAAATGATACATTGCAGTGATATATGAAAAAATTCCAACATGAGTATTGCTAATGACTTGATAAAACGTAATTGATATGATATTCGAATAGGGATGAGAACTCTTCTTGCCAAGAATCTCAGCCGCAGAAAGAAAGAAAGAAAGAACGAACTACTCTACGCATAAAGTTACTGAAGAAATAAAATATTTGACGTATTGTTCCTTTTAGTCTCTGCACTAAACCATCATCAACCATAATATTTCACATGTGGGCAACGTACCTCTCTATAATTTAGATATGGAAATACACCGGATTTCCCCCTTCAATATATAAGAAACTTTTATGGATTTTGTTTTAGTTAAGGCTGCATCACGAAAAAATAATCTCATAAGAAGGCTGGAACGTGAAAGACGAAGCTTAATTTTTGTTCACAATAATATGATTTCAAGTTTGGAGATTGAGTTTTGAAATACATTTAGCTAGTTAAGGAGCTGTGCAGAACAAGTACACAAAAAGTATATCACTGTAGCCGAAATTAAGTTAAGAAGACTATGTTACAAACTTACAATCTATACGTTAAATTGCTTTCACTCTCCTGTAGTAGCTCGTTGGTTAGCCCACACAAGATCCTAATCGTAATAAAAGTTTTAAGAATGTTACGTTATATAAGTACTATAATGCTGAGACACGCAAACACTACTATATACTCTCATTGCATTTTTGTGGTGAAGTGGAGTAGTGGTGTCTTCTGGATCTAATCTGGGGTAATTTGTAGCAAGGCAAGTGAAAGTAAAATATGACCGGTCGTAGACTGCACAAAATGCTCGCGCAGTCAATTTACGACAAGACTCGAGTATCGTTGCAAGAGTCGTTTTTCATGACTGGTAGATTGTAATCTAATATATGTTATCCTGTTAGCTGGAGATTTCTAAATGTATGTAATAATTTAGTGACTATTTATTGGCTAGTGACAATGTGTGTAGTGGCTAGAAAAATTTGGCAAAAAATGAACTTGTGAATAATTTATTAATAAATGTGAATATATTAGTACATTATACATGTAAATGATCATAAATAAAAGAGAGAACTGCATCGATATGAATAAATAAGTATATAACTAAAATGGGATGGATGGAACCCTTCAGTTCAAACTGAAGGGAGTTTGCGTGAATCACACAAGTACTTACGAAAGCGACGCAATAAGCATTACATGACAGAGATAAACAATGAGATGTGGAATAAAGGGATTACTTGCTAAGTACGGATATCAAGCAGCTCTACGTGGACAAATGTTCACAAATTGCAGACAAGAAGTTGGTCCATACTCGATCTGTAATGACCTACATGCTGATAATGTGATAATCTAATAAATTAATCACCGAGAAAACTACTAAAACACGAAAGTGGATCATGGAATGGCCCGAATTCTGAAGATGAAATATAAAAAAGGCATACTGCTGCCTGCAACCCAACTATCATTGATAGACGTATGTATTTCTTGCAACATATATAAAAAGGCCGTCGGGTAGTTGTGTATTTACTGTACCCCCAAATGACTTCCAATTCCCTTACATTACTCATAATAATTTGCTATATATAGGCTTACATTACACCATTGATAAATTGCCTTTTGACTTGAAACTTTCTAGTAACTCGTCACGTATCTCGGGATAGCATCGTCCAGAACATGTACTAGGTTCTAGTTTTGTTCTTAAAAAGCATTCGGCAATCAAAAAGTTATGTACCTTTTTGTAAAAGGGACTTAAAAAAGTGTCTTTCGGTCCACTCTCTGGGTGCATGCAACATTGTTGTCACAATGTGTAGAAATCGAATGACACTACTAAAACTCCCAAAGTGGTTCAGCCGTTGACTGACATTGATATCCCAAACCAAATGCCGGAACAAAGCCGAGCTTACTTTTTTACAGCTGCATGATATATTCGGCAGGGCATGACTTTGAATGAAAGTAACAAATTAAAAACATTAGGGTAGATGACCGCACTTAAAAAATTACCATAAGCACTATGCATAATGCAAAAATGGAAAGAATATTCAAATCCATTTGCTCACGTTCCTATCAGACAGGACCTATCTGTCATTCATACGTAAGCATAAATAGGGTTCACGACGAACGAACCCAACAATCTGATCCAGAGTCGCTTGACGATGAATGCAGAAGGAAGATGAAATGATGCTTCAAAGAATCATGCAAGCACTGACAGATAAGTCTGCTTTAAATAGTCTTTAGCACTACTTAGGCCCTTTTAAATGGAACAGACAAGGACAAGACGGTTAAGAGGGTTTCTATAAATAGCTCATCACAGCAGACATTGTGCCTGGTGCCACATGCCCAAAGTGCAGGCCAACAATGTTCAGCAAACAAGACCGGATGAAAACAAAGACACTTATATTAGGAAGAACCTCAACCGCCAACGGACAAGACAATAGGACTAAAACTGAAAGCAGTTCATTGTTACAAGGTTTGACCATTTACAGGGAATTTTACCAAAGAGCAAGAGTCATAAAAAATCATGGTACCATATATTCAACATTCTATGAAACCATACCCTTCACAATGTGTGTACAATGCATATTATGCCTTATTGAAGAAACCATAAAGTTAAAGTAGTGTACATTATAAAACTTTACTACTACTCTACAATATCATGTGCCTAACCGGAATCTTTTGAGACGCTCTTACACTTTATGCATATGATCCTGAAAACAAAGCATTGGGATTTTGTGACGCCGGACACCCATGCAATTGCTCATGATCTACATAAACACCATTGAGCGGAAGACCCATTCCGCGTACCAAAAAAGCGTACAACAACCAGCTTTATGTATTACAGGTTGCCTAGTCATAATCCTGGATCCATTGCGCGTACACACGCTCGTCGTCTACAACTCCTTTAGTAAAAAATGGATAATTAATAATAATTTTAAACATGAACAAGTGACATTACCATATACTGTTTTTGCTACAATAATTATTACAAAGGTTGATAACCTGCTATTGCTGCCTTTCGAGGTAGTATTTTAATCAAAAATATTCCCTTACAATAACGGCGTGGAATCGAAACATTCATCATCAATCATTGGGGAAAGCGCAACGTATTAAGGTTAGTTTAATTTTGAGACAATTTAAATGCACTTGAAAAGCTTTTAAAATACTTACTAACGACGCTCGCCGGCGATTGGTGCAAACTGTAAGTAAAGGTAGCAATGTCATCGATCACGTTTCTGTGACTTCCGCTCAGTTGTCATTTCAAATTGAGTCATTCCATCACGTTGACAAACCATCGGGGAAAGCAGCATGAGAACGGTTTTTTGTTTTGGCTTGTAGACGCCAATCAGACAGATTAGAGATGGCTTTCTAATATATTTTTCATTTCACTTTTCATTGAATAATTGTCGTCCTTTCCGCATATCATTTCAGGATTGAAAAACGTTGTTTTGTACATTTTACAAATAAAAGTAATAGCAGTAATGAGTTCGCAGGATTAGCTACAGTTTGTCACTTTAGAAAATCAGTTTTTAATCAGTAAAAATGGACACAATTAAGATTAAAGAGGAAGTAGAAGAACTTGATATTGACTCAAGTTTTGAATCTTCTCTTAATTTGTATGCTGGAGCTGGAAGAAGGTTTACTAGGAATTTGCATTATAACTTGAGTAAGACTAATGTGCACCGTTGTGTTCTTTTCTTGCAAAATTTGTTTACACGACAGCTGCTACCCATATGATTTGGGGTTATAAATATAAGTCGTTTGTTGATGTGGATTTTACTCGGTTTGTATTTATATGTTTAATTCAGTTGTTGAAGATGATAAATTGATGATGTTAAATTGTTATGTTAATTACAGGAGGAGGGAACATGGGATTAGCGGTGGACGAGTGCTTGGATAATTCCATTTCCGAAGATGTTAAAAAAGCGAACGAAGTATTGGGTCAGCAAGATGCGGAGCAGCCTACCACGCCTGTTAAAAGTAGACTTCAAATACCAATACCTTTTGAATTCAAGAGACCTCGACGTCAAAACACCAGAGGTAAATAAATACGTGTTGCTATTATCCTCCAATTTAGATTCATGTATATGCTCATACTTTATTGAAGAGCTAGTACATTTGCAGATTTAAATCTATTTTTTTAGTTTTTGAGACGAATAAATTGAAAAAGTATTTGGGACCAGTATTAAGTCATCTCGAGCGCCATGAACACTCTGGTCCATTTCTTCAACCTGTCGATGCAGAGGTAAAGTTTGTAAATCTTTGTCTTAGTGAACTTTAAAAAGTGACCTTGAAAATGTATTTATTGTTGATTTTATTCACGTTACTGTACAGGCTCTTGGTCTTGTAAATTATAATGACATTGTTAAACAAAAAATGGATCTCTCAACAATTCGGCTGAGATTGGAAACCGGGTTTTACATAGAACCCTGGCAATTTATTGATGATGTTTGGTTAATGTTGGACAATGCCAAGAGATTCAATAGAAAGGGAACTAATGTATATAGGGGTGCTGAACTGGTATGACTATTAGTTTGATTTATCAACAAACAATGTTTAATGTTAGTAAATATGTTTGTATTTACGTTTTAAAACTATTGTTGACGTGATTTTTTACAGCTGGGAAAGTTATTCGACGAAGAAGTTGATAGGGTCATGCAAGAGAAAATGAAATATTGTTGTGGCAAGAGACTATTCTATACCCCACCTACCCTATTTTGTGTTGGTAAACGGGTTTGCATCATCCCAAGGGAAACCACTTATTACTCTCATGGAGAACAGTAAGATATACATACAATACAATTATGCTAATATAACAATCGGTTGAGAAATTGTGGTGAATGGATTTGTTTAACTTTATATTAGATATATTTATTGCAAAAAGTGTTTCGCCGCTATCCCCGGTGACAAAGTTCCACTTCATAATGAACGTCAAGAGATCATTAAGTAAGATAAACACCTCAATTGACAATACTACTTTTTGCAACTTGAACCATTTGCAAATTATAATATGTGTTTCTCTTCTAGGTATGTTCTCAAGGAGGAGTTTGATTTTAGGAGAAACGACCATTTAGAACCCGAGCCTTTGGTGCCTTGTAGAGAATGTGGAAGACTAATGCATCAGATCTGCTGTATGTACCTGGACCATTTTTGGCCTGATGGGTAAGCCGCATGTTTTACATATTAATTTCTAGATGTTTAAAAAGAGTACAATGTTTTAAAAACTTTCTATGTTGATTATGTTCCAGATACATATGTGAGAATTGTCGACGACCGGCGTTTACTCCTCCTGTACTTCTAACTGCCGAAACGTTGGTTAAAACCCGTTTGAGTGAATTCATTGAATCTCGAGTAAGTAACTTTCTAATCACAAGTGGAGCCGTTGACATAAAAGTGGCTATAAGGGTTGTGTCAAGCCGTGACAGACTGGCTCAACTGAAACCGCAAATGAACGCTCGTTTTCCTGAACGAAATGGCTTTCCATACCGGTAAGGTGAACATGTGTTTCATTAACCAATAATTAATACTGAATAATTGTCAATTATTATATTGAATGCGTTTCTGATTTTCTAATACTATAGTGCAAAAGCCATCTTTGCGTTTCTGCAACTCGAAGGACATGAAATCGCTTTCTTTGGAATGCACGTTCAAGAATACGGGTCAGATTGTCCGTCTCCAAACAATAGAAGAGTTTATATTGGCTACTTGGACTCTGTACAATACTTTCGACCCCGTGAACTGCGTACAGCTGTGTATCGAGAAGTTCTTTTAGGCTATTTAGAGTACGTGAGGCTACGCGGATTTCTTACGGTTCACATTTGGGCTTGTCCGCCGGGTAATGATGATGATTACATTTTCCATTGTCATCCACCTCAGCAGAAAATACCTCAACCTGGTCGATTACAAGAGTGGTATAAAACCATTTTACGAAAGGGTCAAGAGGATAAAATAGTTATGGAATTTAAGGTATCCATCATTAACTGTTTGACTTATAATTTTTACTAATGTGTACATACAAGATGAAGCAAATTACTAAAGGAGCGTACATTTTAAAAATTCAAACAGAATCTTTACAAGTACATTTTGGACGAAGGGTTGAACCCGGTTGATGACTTACCTTACTTTGAGGGAGATTTCTGGCCAATGATACTTGAAGATTCCCTTAAAGATATTGACAAGGAAGAAGAAAAGAAAAAGGAGGAAGCGAACGCGAATGTAACCGTGGCTCAAGGCGGACCAGACTCACGGCTGAAGAAGAAACCCAAGAAGACTATCAAGAGGCTGAGTCACCACTTGGCAAAAGATCTCCCAACGAAAATGATCAATGTGATTAAAAGGCACCAGGAATCTTTTCTAGTTGTCATACTTAACACCACTGAGGCTATTGTCAACCTTCCGGTAAGAAAGAATAATTTGAGTATTACCGTTTACCACTTGTACTTGTATAGATTTCGATTTACTTACAGTTTAATTTTTGTCGTTTTGCAGATGCGTGAAACAGAGGATGGTGATTGTCTACTTTATGCCGACTTGATGGATGGGCGTGATGGTTTACTTTCCGTAGCAATGGAACGGCACTACGAGTTTTCATCGTACAGAAGGGCAATGTTCTCTACCATGCTATTATTATTCGAACTTAGCCATTCCGAAGATCAAAATGTATTTATGTGTTCTAGTTGCAATTTGCATTTTACAAAAGGGTACGTTGTCTTGTACAAAAACCGACTTTGTGTATCAACTGCTAAATTACAAACTTTATTTTATGACAATTATTATTTCGTGTTTACCAGGTTCCGATGTATGGAGTGTGAATCAGAATCAGCATCTGTGGATATGTGTCCCACATGTCATGACACAGAAAGACATATTCACGATATGACGCAGATTGAAACGAAGCGGAACCAAACTTCTCAGACATCCCTGCTACAGTTACGAATGGCCTTGGTAATTGGAGTTCTACACGCTTATACCTGCTTTGATGACTCTTGTACGCGTTCAACATGTCAGCAATACAAGCAGTTATATTCACATGCATCGGTAAGAAATTTACATTGTTCTATAATAATTATTTTTTAAACTCTATTTCAATTGTTTGTAAGTATCAAAACTGATGATTATGTTTGTGTATTGTAGGCATGTCCTAGAAATTCCAAAGATAAATGTGAGGAATGTCGACCAATGGCACAACTTCTAAAGGCGCACGCCAGATTTTGCATTAAAGTGCACTGTCCTGTTCCAAACTGCAGCGAGTTCAAAATGGGATTCAGATTGGAGCGTGTCAATAAAAAGTTTAAACACAATCGCTGTCTGCAGAGAAGAATGAGGATGATGCTTCAGCAAAAGTCCGAACAGGAGCCCGATAGTGGTGAACAAACTACAATAGTTGATGATATCCAGCCGATGGAATTAGATTAGGAACCAATGCTTTTGACAAAGCAGTTTTAATTTTTTATTACAATGAACTTTTAAATGTAATAACGCAATTTAATCAATATTATACTTGCCCAAAACCCATCATATATGAACTTGCTTGGGTTGGTTGGTGGAATATCAAGCTATTATGTGATAACGATATTCCATGTAGTTCTTATCGTATTGCTACATAGAATATATATAATAATGTTATGTCAATTAGTCATATACTTCGTTTTTTTGCTGTTCGTTTTCATACTTGTTGTTAAATGTTAAATATCGTGTTCTTAATATTAGTTTTTGTAGTACCTGTCAAGTTGTTGTGTGGAAATAGAAACGAAGATCTTTAAAAAAATCATGGCAGTATCATAACTTCATTACTTAATCAAGTAGCATCTACATTATTTATTACTACTCATCGAATACTCATAATACGTTTGGTTGGGGGATTTGGTTTCTTTTTTTTTTGTTTAGCTAAGGTTACTAATTTCCATTATAGTTTATGGGCAACTCCTCCAGAGTCCCAAGAAAGTACATCGATTTTGTTTCAAATTGCACGATGCCAGAAAATGATCAATAAAAGATTAGACGTGCCAATACTCGATGCAATTCTAATTCGATGCAGTCAAGTCAAATACCTTATAAGTCAATTAGTGAACGCATTTAAAGATTGAAACTAAAATGGAGGACATCCATTCATCATCAATAGACAGGCACGCAAACATACAAACTCAAACCACTCAATCTTAGTAGCTTTAAGCTTAATTTGATAATATGACAATATTCATGCTGTTTTACTAGTGAAAGCAGCAATGGTGCGGAAGAAACGAGTAACCATTCTCACATAACTGAAAATGTAGACTACTTTGCTGAAATCACTGATTTCTCACAAGAATTATCGGCAAGTTTCATATGCAGCATCAGCAACTTTTGATTTCATTTAAAGTTCGACTGCAAGATAAATTTAAATTAAATTCAGGCATGTCTCCAATCTAGGTATTCCCAGAGGTTGTCTGGCAGAAAATCCTGGAATATATAACTGATACAAATGACGTATATGCGTTGCTGAGTGCGTCACCATATTTTAACCGACGGATAAAGGAAGTAGCTGTGTTCGCAATGGTACTAAATGATTTTTTGCGTTAGTTTATATAATAAAACAATTACCATATGTTCTAAACGCAGCGATTAATTTTTAAACTTAAAGATGATCCCACTTGTGATAAAGCGAGACCTCGTGGATCTCAAGGGCACGCTTTCCTGTCGCCTTATGAATAGCAGAACCAAGGTCGCAGTGGATGCCACACTGAAAGAAATGAGAGATCTCAATCTCTACCCAGACCCCGATTTTATAGATCATTATGAATTCGGACACGGTTATAAAATTGAAGACTTTGTGGCCCACTTCGGACAACACAGAACCCATTCATTTTTGACAATATGTCGCTCTCTATAAACGACATGCCAGCCCTTGAGAGCTTAGAACTTCTTGGAAACTACGGGCATTATATACGAAAACTTGATTGCCATATTAGTTTCACCAACCTGCCTACCCTGTTGAATGGAGTAATTCGAGTTCTCCATACCTTCCCTAACATTCAATATCTAAATCTCTCTTTGTTTGGTGGTGGTGATTGGAGTCAATTCGAACCTATTCCAGTAGAATCCTTTCCTAAATTGCCACATTTGTTGGAAATTCACATCAACATATTCCACAGAGTAGCTCATGGCGAACCACGACCCTTGGGACGGAGTTGGTTGACTACTTCTTTGCTAACTTTGTATGGTGAACAGTTAACTAAAATAGGCTGTTCAGATGATATGTTTAACATGGGAATTCCAAAAGAACTGTACAATGAGCGACTCCCAAACCTCTGCGAATTGAGAATATACCATCTCATTGGGATCATAAATGACGCAGCATTCGAAACTTTGTCACAGATTCAATTACCAAGTCTAAAGCTATTAAGGTTACAGTTTTATGTGGGAGACACCGAGCTTCGTGAAAGCACATTGCGAGCACTTAATAACTTTAGACACAATCTAACAGAGCTTGAAATATGGAAGCCGTTTGCAGCGATCCCGTTTGAGTTTGAAAATGATCATGAAAATGCTTTTGTTCTGGACCTCTTTCCAAACCTCAGACTGTGGCTTCAGCAGAGATAAACTGCAAATTCTGGAGGAGATTTAAGGATTCCTTACAAAATCTCGAATGCTTAAGAATTGAAAGACGTGAGGATCTGGATTGGTATGGCTGGCTTGATGATAGAAGAGCCCCTCCAGCTCCGGTTCAAATACCCAATGCTGCTGAGCGGCGTCAGTTCTTCAATATGTTCCCAAAGCTAATGATTTTGGTTTGGGAAGTTCGAACGTTTAAAGGTATAAGGAAGACCGTATTTACTCGGGAGTCCATGGCTTTGGAGCAGTTTGATGGGGACGAAACATACCAAAAATTCCCCGACGTATTGTTTGAAGAGGGCTTCGATGTCGATAGTGATGATGATGATGATGACGAATGACTTTTGTTGCGTATCGTAGAGATGAAGCGTAGCGTAAGGTCTAGTGAAAAATGATAAGGTGGGTCAACCGCTAAAGAATGTTTGTAATCAATCAGTACTGTTCAATTAAGGCTAAAAATCTTTATTTTGGAACAAAATACTCCTGTTTTAAAAAAATAAAAGTTATTGCTCACACAATACACAAAAATGTTATCCGTCAATCATTTAGCTATTTGTCTGGACACAGTTTGGAGAAAGCACTGTTATTTTTACATGCTTGCATAGCATCTTTGTCTCTCTCTGTTATGCATACACAGATTCTCGATGCATTGTAGTTGATAAACCGGGAATAAGAAGTCATAAAATTCTATTGCGACATAGAATTTATCGGATCAAGTTGTTTATCCTTTTTCTTCACAGATCGGAGACAGATACGAAGCGTTGAAAACGAAGTTGGTATTTCAATTTTTGTGAGCCGAGTGACCACACAACAAAAACAAGTGTTTTTACGATTTCACTTTCAAAACCGGAAGGAAAATGGTGTTGCAAGAAAGTACAAGGTTTGCAGTACTCTGCTCGAGCAACATGAATCGAAGTATGGAAGCTCATGCTTTCCTTGCTAAGAAAGGGTACACTGTTGAATCCTATGGAACTGGGGACAAGGTCAAGCTTCCGGGCTCCTCTCCTGATAAGGTACGACCTTGCTTTGTTTACCTATTTATTATTATATCCTCTTTAAATGATGATTACTCGTCGTGATTCTGTTGGCTGTGCGAATTTAAAAGTAACCGTCTTTTATTCATTTTGCTTTGCAGCCTAACGTTTACGAATTTGGAACTACATACGAATTTATCTACCAGGATCTGCTTAGGAAAGATAAATCTCTGTAAGTCGAAAAGTGACTAAAAACATTTAGGGTGACGATATGAACTTTGAACTGGGATTGTTTGTTGATTCAGGTACACTCAAAACGGATTGTTGCACATGTTGGACAGAAATAGACGTATTAAGGAGAAACCACAGCGGTTCCAGCAAAACACAGAGAAATTTGAAGTGATAATTACATGTGAAGAGAGAGTTTATGACCAAGCGGTTGAATGTACGACTATTTACTCAATAATTATCCAGAAAGTTAATCTCAAGTGTATTTATTCTTAACCGCCTTGTTTATACTCATTTTTCCATAGACTTGGATTCAAATCTTCCTGAAGATAACATCCCAGTCCATGTCATCAATATCGATATCCAAGATAACCATGAGGAAGCCACTATTGGAGCCTTTTTGATATGCGAGCTGGCAAGCATGGTAAGTTATAAGTGCAATATTATTCAACTAATGTAGTCTTGGAGTACTTATTTGTTGCAAATCTTTGAAAAAAATACTATGGCGTTTTGTTTCTTGGTTCTCAGTTGTGTGCAGTTGAGGATCTTGACAATGAAATTGACGAACTGTTGTTGGATTTCGAAGCAAAAGCACAGCGAAAGATTCTTCATTGTATTTATTTTTATTAATTTCGCATTTTCTGATACACAATCATTCAAATATATTTTTAAGAACATGAGAAAAGTAAGTGCGTGCGACGGAGCGAACTAAATAATAGGTACATTCGTTTATGTATGTATGGATTCCACAAATCCAATTTTTGTAATAATATTTTATTATAAACGTGTCCTTAATAAACATAACATAATGATTCATTCCACATCCAGATGCCTGTAAACACGTCTTAACTTTTCTCGTTTGTTTTTATTATTATGTTTACGCCAAGGTTTATCCACGCTACCACCTCTGCAAATCAGAATTAGGCAATTTTAAGTAAAAGTAAACGTACACATTTTAAAAAATTATTCTCACGTAAAATGTCAGTCTTACTCTGAACTGCCTGCTGCAGTCAAACCAGAACTGACACAGTGCTTTCCTTTATAGTGTACACCGGCGGTGGCTGGCGCAAAGAAATTGTTGTCGAGTCTGTTTTCTACATTTACTGTTCGAAGAGTGGGAGGCTACAATAAAATGTTCCACAAAATTATGACTTGGTCACTTGTGATAAAATGATAAACAAGATTTGGTTCTATTTATTTACCCTTTGTTGTACGGGTTCTATCAGTTCCCCTTCATTATCTTCAATATAAGGATTCAAATTTTGGCCATCCAGCAAACTTGCTTGGAATTCTTCTTGGGGAACGGATGGTGGAGCAAGGCAAAAGTGTAATTTCCCGTTTACGTAATCTTTTAATACAATCCGAGCTGCTCTGGAACTGTCTGGGATTCCTCGAACAGTCATGAAACCTCGTACAGCTTTGACAGAAAATAATGAATTAAATGTAATGATTTCAAAATAAACTAAACTTTAGGTCTTATATAAAAGTAATAAGTATATAAATACCAGCATATGAGCTGAGAAAATCTTCGTAGTCGAAATTTGGTAAAAGGGAAATTCCATAAGATTTCTCTAATTTCTGTTTGGGAATTCTCTGAATTAGAAGAGCTGTAGCCGAAGAGTAGCTGGTGAGTTGATCAATAGGTAAGATGCCTCCCAGAACCATCTCACCTTTGGAACCTCCAAATGCAGGCATTACCAAACCCGGGCAATCGCAAAGTAACAAGTCACTTTCCAGAAAAAGTGTCTGTCAATGGTTCGGATTCATTACGATATTAACTGTAATCACTTTAATAATTAATAATCTTCGTATATTTATTTAGTTACCTGAAAGTGCTTGGTTTTTCCCGGGGTGGCAGATACTGAAGTCCTTTTAATTCCCATTAGCGAATTGATTGTTGAACTTTTTCCTACATTCGGATAACCCACCAGTCCCACGGAGAATAGCTCCTGCGTTTGCTTAAACGACTTCAGGAATGTTATCAATCCTTCCCTCTCAAAAACAGTTGTTCTACTGTTTGCAGCAGGATGAATATTTTCCTGGTCATTGTGATCACCTCCAGCTCTTGCTTGATCGTTCTCATTTTCATCCTCTGTATCATCATCTTCTTCGTCGTCAGAATCGGAATGTTCTGATTCGTCTTCCTCAGTTACGGTTTTGGCAGTGAGCTTTTCATTCGCTTTCGCCGCAGAATAAAACGCATATGGCAAATTGACGCCTTCGAAATAGTCAGCCCAATACTCTCTCTGCTTCTCCGTCAAAAAGTCGGCTTTGTTTAGCAGGATGACATTGCGTTTTCCCAACTCTGTTACATACGCCTCTAAATCCTCAGACCTTAAGAAACGAATACACATCACATTATATATAATTTCAAACTTTGCCAATGAACTCTAACCAATCTGAAAGTGAGCAAGCAGCAGCCCAACCGCAGCTTATCATCATTACCGATATAACAATGGGTTCCTTGCATCCACAATTTGAACAACAATGTCCGATCTTTCCAAAACCCTCCAAAGTTGTCTCCAAACTTCTAAATTTCTTTCAAATGGTGTTATATCTTGTTTATTTTGCAAATTCGCCATCCCTCTTCGCCAGCTCAGAAACGCTTCCTTCTCAAGCGTATCCAGTTCCTCGGCTGACATTTCGGTAGTCCACTTGGGTCTCCTTGGCACAACAACTGCTTTCCTCTCTGCCTCCGTCAAAAACTCTCCTCCATCCATATCAGACTCCTTAGTAGAGTCAGCGACCGACAAGCCTACGAATTTGACATTTAGCTTCTCCGCAGTGAACTCCTTCTCAGCTAACGCAGCAGTAGCAATAAACTCATCATAAGAGGACTCTTCCGTGACAGATTTTAAAGCTGTTGTCTTCTCTTCGTACGTGTTGTGGCGCTCCTAGTAAACCAAAGAAATTAGTAATTTATAAACACATTTATACATTATGGTCCAACCATAACGAATGCTACTATCAAAGTACCTCATGAGCAGATTTATCTCCATGTGTGTTCTTTTTGGTTTTCACCAGAGCCCTCCCAAGACTTGCATTTGCATGGCTCGTAGTTTTCCGAGACCGCCCCATGTCTTATTTGCAACGTTGACCTTCGACCTAATTAAATAAAACAAAAAGCCATTTCATTTTTCATTGCACATTAAACTTTTCACAAGTTGACATTGGAATAATAATTCATAACACATTTGTTTGTCTTACCAGATTTTAACACTGATTCACTTATCGAAATTCACTGTCAACGACAAAGCACCCTGATTGTTTTGAATGTTGTTATCATCCGTATTTTAACCAAAAATGCTTTTGCAATCTAAGTAAATACACAGTACCTACCAGGTATGTGCACTACATGCTTAAATGTAAAAATGTAACATCGTCATGAGCTATAACGTGGTTCTCAAACCTCGCACGATCTCAAAAGACAATAGGGGTATCGCGAAACTTAGTTAATTCATGATATCAACCAGGACCACACACAGTGCAGTGCAGTGTAGTGTTTATGCATTCAATGTATTGTATACTTACAAGCACAAATGACAAAAGCAGATGAAATCACTAAAACCTCAACATTACAGATATTATGTGTTTACAAGTTGTCAGGTTATATATTCGTGAATTCGACGAGTCGATTGGATTTAACTAAATACGGTTGCCCTTATTCTTCGTTTGTGGAGGTGTGACTAACAACATTCGACATTGCTGGTAAGAGAGTTAAGGAGCAAGACATATTTTAAGGATAGTTTTGAAACTTTAGTTTGTAAGCATTAATAGTGAGGTTTAACGATACACTTTCAATATTGAAATCTTTATGTAGGATGACTTGATAAATATAGGGCACAGTATGGAGGAAGATCATCTACCAAAATTCACACTTGTTAGCTACAGTAGTAGCAATAATGACAGCAAAAATAATGACACATTTGATGAGGAGGAGAGTGACCTAGTCTCGTTTGAGGTGCATGAGATTGAGGGGGAAGAACTTCAGGAGGTTGACAACGAGGAAGATGCTGAACTAAGCAAAGTGCACAATAATGCTTTCAGTGCGTTTGGTAAGTAGCACATGAATCATCATTTTAATTTTAACTTGATTCATAAATAAGTTGGTTGGAATGCGGATGGTAATGAAATGCATTGTAATTTATTGTTCAACAGCCTTGAGTGCGTGTCCCGAATGTGACATTTCTACGTGTTTACGACCTGTTCAAGAGTGCTGTGGACATGTCAAATGTCGTCGCTGTTTTTTGACAAATGAAGAAGGCTGCAAACAATGCGTTGATGAGTCTGTTGTGGAACAGAACGATGAAGGCTGTAAGTGTCTTGTTCTTTTTTATGTGCCGTAATGAGTGCCGTTTTGGAAATAATTTAATGTGCATATGTGTACGTACAGGCGAGCAGTTGGAGGGACAGGGGATCAAAAAACAAGAGGTCTTGGAGTATAGCTATAATATCAACACCGATGGGGACGAGATGGAAACAATTGTACCATCTGCAAACGAATATATTTTGGAACTTGAACAAGCTTCAGGAGACAAGTCAATTGCTTTGGTATCTTCCGAAACATTGAAGCAGCTCGGCATTAACCACGAGAATGTAAATCTTGACTGCTCCCAAATTACTACTTCAATTTCTGAATCTCAAACCGGACTTGGAGGAAACGATGATGAGGAGTCAGCCGAATCTCCAACTCCCGACAGCACTGCCTATGAAACTACTGAGGCTCTGGCAGACCAAGAGCACCAACCTCGAAGGAAACAAATAAACTCGGGGAAACCCAAAATAGCTGACCATATCGTCATTTTGAGCACTAAACCCCGCAGATATCATTGCACAGAATGTGATCAAGAATTTACTCAGGAGTATCGACGTCAGTTCCACTTGTACTGTAATCCGCAAAACGGTAATCGACCTTTCACCTGTAACCTCTGCCCTAATGAATTCACTTCTCGTTCTCACTATGAGTATCATGTCAAGAGTAAGCACACCCACGAGAAGCCATTCAGGTGTACAATTTGTGCTTATCAATTTATAACGAAGAAGAAGCTTGAGCGCCATATGAATTCCCACAGCGATAACCCCCTTGTTATCCGAACCAAATTTTATCTCTGCGCCTACTGTAAAAAACGGTTTAATAACTTGTCCAACTGCAAGAAGCACCTGCGAACTCACACCGATGAGAAACCTTTTGAATGCGCTGTATGCAAAAAGGCTTTTGGGCAAAAAACTACCTTGGATGTGCACATGCGGATTCACGAAGGTCATCGCCCATACAAGTGTCCCGAACCTGGATGTGACAGAGCCTTTTCCACAAATAAGGATTGCAGACGTCACCACCTTTGTCACGGGAATGATAAACCTTTCCTTTGTTCACTGTGTATGCAGTGCTTCCGTAGAAAAGACAACCTCGAACGCCATCTTCGAAATACACACAACCTCGAGGAGGACCTTGTAAAGATGATAAGTAAAAAGGCCGCAGAGAAGTATCAAAATAGTAATAATGTGAAGCAATCTGAGAAAAAGTCGTCCAAAAGATCTGCCAGTAATGCTACTACAAAAATTGTGTCAGTGTCGTCGACAGAAGAGATCATTCATAGCGATGTGATCACGGGATTGTAGTAGAGTTCTTTTAGTTTTTATGATCTAGAGAGACTTTCGTAAAATTTTGACTTGTTAGATTAGATTACATGTGGATGGATGCTTTAATTTTTAATAACTTATTATCAAATGAGTTGCGTTTCTATTAAGATGCACGTTCGGAATATGTGTATTTTGGTAATATCGTTTGTATTGCAAGTAGTATGGCAAAGTTGTATTTTAATGTAAGCAAAGAATGTGACGTTTATTGTAATAAACTTAAAAACACGTATGATTTCTAGCTTATCTGCGACGTTTTTGGGGAGAATTGTTAGCCTGCATCAGGATATTATACTAAAGCACGTTGATAAGAAGCTACATTAAATAAACATTAATAACACTGTCACTTATTCTGCTCCTCAGAGCTGAACTAAATTAGGAGGTATCATAGAAAGTATCTGGCCATCCTCCACGAAACCAGAAACTTCTTGTGGCATCACAGAACCTTCCTCTATTGTTGTGCATGGTCTACACATACAATCAACTGGGGCCTTTGTTACAACCTGCATAATATGTATATGAAAAAGGAGATATTGAAACAACTGAAAAAAATAGAATTTATAATAATGCTTTTTTGAGTTTTCATATATCACCCACCTTCTGAGATTTGGGAGAGCCAGGTGGTGCCTTGGGACAACTTAATGTAACTGTCGCCTCTCGTTCCCCACTTTCCTGACAACACATACAGGAACGCTCTGTCTGCCACATTTTCGATCCTGACACCTAGAAAAATATTCCATGAAGTGAACAAAGGGCATACTTTTGTAGCTTGTGATTAAATATCAAACACTAACTAACCTGCACATAGGATGTACACTTGCCCACACAGGCAAACGAAGGAATCGTCAGTGGACTACAGCCTGGGGATTGTAAAACGTGGAGAACTGGAGTAATCCGACAATCTTCGCCATTAGCTTCAAGCAGGTGCTGGTTCAATCCCACGAACCACAACCAGACCAAGATGAGCCGCCTGAGAGATTGAACCAACAACATCTCTGCTTACATGTCTGACCCGAGATCTTCTGGGTACTGACTGTTTTAACGGGCATTCTTTCTATTTATACAAAAAGTAAATCTATAAAAACGGTTTTCCACCATCCAACTAACGTATATTATGCATGAAGTTGGCTTTCAGCTTATGTAGTGCATGCCACGAGTTAGTATATAAATGCGATTTCAATGTTTTACACGGATCCCATAGGGTGACGTGACAGAGCCAAAGAATGGCCAAAGAATCCAGTATCTGAGTGGATCATAGTACTATCATTAATTGTGTGTAGATGAACAATGTCAAATATATTAGTGGCATATTATAATAGTTATATATAAATAAGAGTTGAGTTGACATCATTTAAGTTTAAGATTAAACGAACAGAACTTGATTTATTGCACAACAGATACAGATGCAGTCATATATAAAACGTATATACGAGTTTGATTTCAGTTCAGGATATAAATAATCTACTTTCGATTACTACAATTAAACAAAATACATAAACAAGGCATAAACGATGGTTTACAAGGAGTGAATGTTTCTATTTCTAAATATACTCAAACAATCTCTCTCTTAACTAATGAATAAATAGCTTCCTTGGCGAGTCTCGCTTTTTCTCGTTTAGTAAACGTGTAGACTGTTTGACCTGCGGGGTAGCTATACATAGGAACCTCAATGGATTTCAGATCACGGCACAGTTTCCACAAACCCTCATCTTCAAATAATTTCCATGCCCTGCGTAAAAGCGCTTTCTTACCATTAGCTCTAATCTGAATTGAATTATTTTCAAACCCATCTAATCGAAGAGTTTTCAAGCTCTTGAAACGAGGAAGCAATTGCCCTTTGGCCCAGTTGAAGTTGCCAATACTTTTCATATTGTAAAACGTAAATTTTACGAGTCTGGGAAACGTGACTCGATTAACATTTTCTGAACCTGTCATATTAGTCTCAATGTTGGCTCCAATATTCAACCGAAGGTCTACTAAGGTGCCTGCGAATCTATCAATGAACTTAGTCATCTCATCATTCGTAATATCCGAAGCCCAAACTTGGTCTATAAAATGAAAATAAGGGGCAAAGAAAGATCTCTGTCGCTGCTGTTTCTACCTACTTCATAAGGAAATGAAATACACCAAAATTTTCAATAATTATTAGCATAATGTCAATTGTCATAAAATAAAATTTACATGATTTTCATCGTGGGTCGTAAACTGTAGTTATCTCCCATTCCGGAGAAGAGATAATAAAATAATTTGAATTCTGGCTTAATCATCATATCAAATGTTACTAATTAAATTTAAAATGAGGAAAAGATGGCACATCACATTCTGTTGTAAAACCATTCATCAACTGCTTTATTATAAGCTAACCCAAACCCAACTAAAGCGTAATGAAAATGCGTTAGATAATATTGAATATACTTTAATTCACAAGTAAAGTAGACCATACAAACCGCACTCAATGCACCGTTTTGAGTTTATGGAAAATTACATTATCAATGGTGGCTAAATTGATTCGCGTTTCCGCATTCAAGTATTTAGACAGAGACGTAACGTAAGGTGTTACATTACAACTGAGATTTAGAAAGTTGTATTTTTGAGCAACGTGTGTGATTATTGTGTAGCAAAATAGAATTATGAGGTGTGAGATATATAGTAACTACTTTATTGTCATAATAGCAAAGTTTATATACGTAGTATGCAATATCAAATATGAAATACACCAGACCAGGAACAATACCATGCATAATTTATTCAATCCTTGTAGATTTTGAATTCAATCTTCAATCATCAATCAGCCTTGCATTTCCATAATAATGCGATCTGTATCAAGCATCAGGGGGGATGTGATACGTGATTGAAATTACTCATTTTTACGGAAAACAGTCATAATGAAAATTGCATATTGATTTTTAATCACGCTCGTTTGGCTTAAAACTTGTTACAGTAATCCACAAAATTCCTTACAGAACTCAAGCTAAAATTGTAGCTTATTGACTTGTGCTATTAACTTTTAACGAGTTGGCAGTATGTATTATTGTGCTGTAGGCAGTTAGGCACAAGCACGTCTTGTTAATCATATTTAATTTTAACTTGCGCCTTGTTATTATTGTTTGCGAACAAGATGTTTTCAATAAAAAATTGCATTCCCCTGTACTTTATACAAGAATGACAGTGCAACTAATTCTTGTTGCATACTTATAAAGTTTAGAGGATATATGCTATATTTTATTCCTTTGGTAGAAAAGGATTTTATATATTTTTAATGCAAGTACCGGCAGTAGCCGCGTCATAGAATTTATTGCTTGTATTAGTAAATATTAGCTAGAGATATTAAAAGATGATAGCTGAAAGGAAGGAAGCCATATAATCTACCAGAATTAATTATTAATTACGAGAAGACATGTGCACAAGATTGGGATTAAAAGCAAAAATAAAACCTATGAGGAAAATAAGAAAGCTGACATGAAGTGCATGTGATTATCTTCCTGCAGTTTGTTTATTACGGAGTTATTTCCTTCATGTGTGGAGCTAATCATGTGAAACTGCATTATTCGATTAAATATAAAACTTTGTAAGTTCTCCTACGCTAATAAAATCATTCATAATATCATTATAATGAGTAAAATATGGTGCGTAGGGCAGTAAAACGGCCTTTCAATGACACATTATCGGAAAGTGTCATCGAGATAAGAGTCGGCTACATGGATTAGCACTGCCACTAGCGTTATGTTATAATGGTTATGGATGAGTTGTTACATAATGATTCGCACTTTGGAAAAGATATCTTTTTAATATTCTGTGGGATAAAAGATTCATCATAAGAAAGAGTGCCTAGTAAGTGGTCAGCGGAAGACCATGAAGTAAACGACATTTTTCATCTCCTCCACTCAACTAATATAATATGCATTTTATCCGATGACACATCCGTCCTTCCTTTTTTGTTCTGCATGGGTCGAAGTCATTAGAATTATATATTATGCATATATATCGAAAGGGATGTGAATGTTTCAATATACAGTTTTTTACATTGTTATCAAGTCTACTGACTGAAAAAAAGATAAATGCAAAAACACAAAAAAAAATATTCACGAAACGAAGGTCCTGTCACGAGATTATTTACATGCATGCAAGTAAAATACGAAATGTCATCTGCTATAATTGCCAGAAACAAAAATAATTATTATTGTTCTCTCAAACGGCTCGATTTTTCGTCCCTGTGTTTGACGTTATACATTTTATTATCAATATTCTGCATATTAATGTTAGTTGATAAGTTGTAAGTACATAAAATTACAGATATATCTAGTATAAGTCAATGCATAAAATATGATCTTTACTCTATACATTAATAATAATTATTAAATTATTAAAAAATGTCAACTTGACCCTCAAATACACTAACTAACTAGACACCTTTCGGCCACATTTGAAGATCTAATTGGCAATTTGGATCCAAATACAAGGCTTCATCAAAGTATTTCTGAAAAAGTCCATCTTTTTGTTTGTATGATAACAATTGGGGCAATGTGAAACATGACAAAAATCGTCCTGTTTGCTCAACCCGACATTGTAAAATTGTAATACATCCAGCTTTACTCCTTCGTAAGTTCTTGAAATGCTTTGTTTTGAAATGCCAGCATTTATGCATATTTTCGAAATTCACCTTCATGTTCACCAAAGCATTCCATTTCATGCTCCCAAGTTGAAAGACATTCCTTTAGAGAAAGATGATGAACACATGCGTGCTCTAACCTCCTTAAGATTGATGCGTACTAGATATTAACTTTCGTGTCATCAAATCTAAGATCTAAAATCGAAGCATCGCATATATGTATATTATTACAAGCCTCGTAGGTGTACTTTTCCTATGACTAATGCCTGTTCGCAAGTCAGTCAAAGACTCAAATCATCAACCGTAAAGCAAAGAATTTGACACTGCACTTAGTGGTGAGCTAAATAAGTGTTTTTAAGCACACGTTTAATCTCAGGTATAAATACACACACATCTGATAGCTATAATGATGATGATGATGAAACGGAATTCTTAACTCAAATTCTCTCATTTTTGTCGAGCTAGGATTGTTAGTGGTCAAATCAATTCGTTCGTGCACTTGCCACAAGTTCTGTTGCATTCAGTGCTAATTTTGTTCACATAAAACAACATAGGAGGTAAGTAAGTAGTAATATTTTGGCTTTAAATGTCTTGTTCTACTTGCCCTTACAAAAACCAATGATATATCGCCAAACTAGCAATCATATACTAGTGTGGTTTTTAAAGCTATTTCAAACCACTTAACTAGGTTAATAATTTACACAATATAAAATTATGGTTTCCGACGGAAATCCGAGCATGTGTTCTTGTCTAAGAAAAAAAATTAAGCCAAAAACATTGCGAATTCTTCTTCTTTCTTACCCAAAGAAATTGGCAGGCTACAGGTGCGTACAAGATTCCCAATAGTTTTTGTTCATTTTTCGCTGATTCTATAAACTATTTTAATCATCATTATGATTGTACCCTTTTCTTTCGATTTCAAATGATCGGAAAGTATCGAGCCAACAATGCGTAAAGAGACATATATGATTTGATGAGCATTCTAATGGGAAGAAGTAGTGCGTAGCAGGTGAAGTGAAACCTTTTTGTATATAAAATATAAACCAAGTTTAAATCACAAAGAAATATGCATATAAACATCATGATACTTTTCGAAAATACGATTTCAAAACCATTATTCATGATCATCGTGAAACGAATCCAATTAATTCTCATTTCGCTTCGAGGCTTCGGAAAGTTTAGTAGTTTTGACTGAGATGAGAGAACTGCTCCTATAAAGTCAAAAAGTTGGTGCGCCACCGTTGCGAACTTTACTCAAAGATTTCAGACTGTCACTCGTTCCTTTGAGTGAACTGATTACATATTATATTTATCGTTGCCTCCTGTAGGCAAGTTAACTGAAAATGAAATGGTTTGAGAAAAGATTTTCAAGCGCCACTGCCATTCTGCATGCTATTCACCAAAATATACACACATCTCTATAAAACACGACAACAAAAATAGTGCTTGATGGAAAGTGCTTTTGCGTCCATGTAATGATGAGCCTTAATTTCGGCCCTTCGAAGAAAATTGCATGCACCTAAACCTAACCTACACCAAAACAGCCACGCTCACGTGTGCATGCATATATAAATGCTATCTGTATTTTATCTTAATGTACCTTTCAATACGCAAGTTGCCTAAGCATGTATATTTTTAGCTGATGGTAAAAAAGAGTGACTTAATTAATCAACAAATATAATGTACTTGAACATGTTATGGTGGTTGTTGCAGCAAGTGGAACCTCAAAATGGATACAACTTGTAATTATGAGATGTATATAGTAATCACATCACTTACGGTTGTTGGAATAAGCAGGAATAAATAAAGTATACGAATTACGAATGCATTTATGCCTCTGGCAAAATAGTAGTCATTTACTCGAGTTTACTTTCATTGTTCATTCATTAGGCTAAATTAAAGTTTGTTTTAAGTTCAATGTGCATGTCAACTTAAAAATGCAGTCATTATCATTACTAACAACTAGTAACCCGCAGTAAAATTAATATATTATGAGCCGCATACACGATAAGGGTGGTAACTGGTGATTTTTATGAGCTAAACTGTCACATACCTAGACTCTAAAATAATGCATTAAATTTATATAAGAATGGAGGTATTATTGAAATGACTATTTGTTTTTGTGTCGAAACGTTTTGAAACTGCATAAAAATAGTACGGTACGTGCCACCATCCAAAAAATTCATAAATAACAGACATTTTTCTTCAGCATGAGCTCAGTCAGAGTTTCTTGTGGTTTGGTTTTCAAATCGGAATAACGTTACTCGACAAGAAGTAAACTACTGGGTTTTGCATTCATGCGTTTTTATTAATAAAATGTGTGAAGTGTTATTTTCGCGTGTTACTTAATAATAATTCTAACTTTAGGACGATAGCGTCAAGAACGTATATTATTATCTTGCAGTTTTCAGGTGACCGTAGCCGTATCATATTAATTCTTGCAAACTTTATAATATTATAACTGTCAACGGAAGAGCTTTTGTATGTTTACACCCATAAAATTGAAGGGATGAAATATAGGTATCACTTCTTTGGTTTTTCAAGCGTCAATAAAGACACAAAAAATTATTATGATAGAAAATCGTATGTGTGTTACTATAATAATATCGAGACCTACAGATAAAAAAAAGTACAGTGATTTAGTTGGGCTTCTACTAGTTATCTCACCAGGCCAGCAGGTTTGAGGTATATAGTATCAAGTGAACTCTATATTATAATGGTTTGTTTTTGAGATTTTAAAGCAAGTTAACAAGTGCCCTCTTATTGCTTCTACTTCTATTGCAAAGGTACGCATTTATATAAATGCATAACACTTTTCTGCCAACGAAAACATGGATTTTAACTGTTTTTTATTTGCAGGGATGAGGATTTTAATGTGCTGTACGCTACTTGCTACTATTTTGAGAAAACCAAAGCTGAGTTTGTTAACGCCTTGCTGCGTCCGTCTCAATTGTGTGGTATTAAACACACTGACTGAGGTGAGATAGCTGTTGAGGTGTTCTACAAGCAGATCTGATAGTAGAGTAGGGAATATCTGTAGAGACCTGACATTGCTGTGATACAATAATATACCACCTACCTACATACCTATCTACTATAATACTATTGACTACTGAAGAAGTTTATAAATCTGTCAGTCATTCTTGCATTAATTTTGGCGAGGGTTGGTCCTAACCCCTAACGTTTCTGTAAACGATAACAATGCCTAATTATCAAAAATTTAATTAGTATTAACATAAGTAACATGTTCCTCTAGTAAACCATAACAGAATAGAACCATCTGAAAAAATCAGGTTGGTTTGGTGTTTGGTGCGTTACTGTTAAATTGCTGACTTTGTTTTGATTGCTAGCGCACGTAGTAGTTATAATAATAGCATTAGCGATTAATCCTACAATACTGATGTGCAAGTGAGTACAAAAGAGATTGAACCTGATTTTGTTGAAAACGCATGCAAAATTTGATACACCTAAGTAATAAGCCCAATAGTGAACTATTGTTAGTTCCACGTTCTTTTAGTAAAAACAAATTATTATAATCATAGTGATACAGAGTTCCTTTGCTACTCAAACTCTTCCGTTGGAATGACTCTAGCAGCTCGGCCAACTAGCCAAAAGATAACAAATGAAAACGTGTAAGTTCCGTAATCATTCTTTTTCTACCATCTCTCTTCCTTCGTTTCCGCATCTTGGATTGAAAGAAAAGACAGGTTGCACATTCTTTCAATAACCAAACCATCTGCTAACAGAACCATGTGAAGCGTATAAGGCACCTACGTCTTAATCTAAAGCCATGCTTTCACGTCATGTTGTACCTGATAGAACCCATACTTTGAAATAGTATCATCATTTATTCAGTTAACCATGTTTTGATTTGAATATTTGCCCATCATCTTCATCACAAGAAAACTGGGATAAAATCTTAAACATCACATCACACTTAGGTGAAACCGCTTCTTTGTGGTATGGTAGTACTTCATATTTGTCTAACTAAACTCATTTCTTCACAATTTCAGGATGACAGGATAGTATATAGAGAATGCATAAAATAATATATAAAAAAGTGTGAAGTGAATGTTTTGGTACTCTCCCATTTCACAAACAGTTTAGCACTAATTTAGTGACACTGATTGATTTGTAATTTCACTTTTGGTGATTTGTTTTATATTGAAAGTGTGAAATAATTTACTGTTTTCCTTTCTTGGTTTGTGTGAAACTCACGTATGAATGAAGAAACTATAAAATGTATTGCTACATCATTGTCAACGGTGGACAGCTCAGTTTGCCCCGTAAGCGGACTCTTTACAGTCACGTTCTTCCGATTGTATTTTTGTGACAAATTATGATTGTGTCAGAAAAAGTTTAACTAGTTTTTTTAACGCGTTGTCCATTTTAAGAAGCTGCATAAAAGTAGTCATAATTTGTCAGAACATCTGTGTTCGTCTAATTATTGTAACAATAACTTTACATATATAGCGCAACTAGGTACGACACGCTTGCACGCGGAGAGTCCAATGGCAATGGCACCCAGAGTTCATTTGCTCATCCCATCGTCATCATTAATAGGCACGCATTTATATGTAAAAGGGTTTAAAACCATCAAATCAAATCAAGACACAGCTAACGTAATGCAACCTTGCTACATTTCATCACACTCCATTTTGTTATGACTTGGTTGCTCTTTGTTCAATTATACGCATTGTTTCCCATCCTAACAATAGACGTAGCGTATAAAAAACGCATCAGTCAGTCAGCAGTAATCTGTTATAAGTACTGCATATAATATGCATGTACCTACCTATCTTTGCAGAACAATGGCAGTAGTGAAAACGAAGTTTAAGTGACTACAATTAAGCATATCAAGCAGTAAGTACTACTACCAACCACTAATACTAACTTGAGTTGATGATGTCTATGTTTCAGGAGCTGTTCTGTATTGCGTACTCACTTGAAACGATGCGATGAGAGACCAGACCAAACCACAGCAGCATCTTAAAACAGCATTTCATTATCTCGTCGCAATTTGAATGAGTTGCAACAGTTTTATTTTCTTGTGGTAGTGATCACTGTTTATGATAGCTCGTCTTATCTCCCATGGACTATTAGTACCATCAACACAAATAAAAAAGGATTGCAAAATACTAAACAGTGGCATTTTTAATAGCAAACTGATGAGTGTTTGTTTTTCACCTTGCGATGGATCAGTAGACGCTTGGGGTTGTGAAACAAGCAACACTTATTTTTATCCTCCCTTAATTTACTTTATTACATGTTATTTTAAACCAGAGTATGGAATTAAAGTGTCAAGTGGTGAGAGTGGGAGAACAAGAGTGATTTTTTGATTGCCACATTGCCCACCAAACCATTTCCAGTTTTCTCATCAAAATTTTTATGATCCCCACATATATCGCGTAAGCAAAGATTACTGACAAAGTGGAATGACTATTGAGTGAAAGTGGAATGCTGTGTTTGTTTGCTCAATTCAATGACAAACCAAAGACCAAAAGCGATGGAGTACACGAGGAACTGTGTCCTCTCCTAAGCTGATATTAAAGAAAAGAGAATTGGAATAAATAAGCGTGTGTAGTTAGCTAATAAAATGGATTCCGCCACCCGCCACGTTTACACGCCAGGCTCCGTGGATTCTTGGGACATGGAAAATCTCAAGTTTTTGCGAAAAATGAGCCACGGAGGCACCTCAGGAGGTCGAGATCTGGACCAGGATACTTTGAGCTATGTCAGTGACTCTGAGCAAAGCACGGGGTATGATGACCAAGCCTCCATTGTGAGTGAGGATGATGAAAAGGATGTTTATGGAGGAAGGAGGAATCATAACGATGAAGAATCGGATTATGGCACAAGCAGCATTGGAAGTGAAATCCAAAGTCCAACTCGGCTACTGGATGAAGCTCTCTACTCTGGTGGTAATGGATTTGCCTTGCTCAACAAAACTATTGTGATGAAGCAGATGAAATCAATGGCAGCATCAACACTCAAAGATCCCTACTTAGAAGAGGAAGTGGAACCCCAACCGATACAACCTGCAGTGATGAATCGAAAAAATAATGGACCAGCAGCAGGAGGAGGTGGATATGGCTTGGCGAGGAAACCAGTAGACTGCTGGAAGAAAACAACTTTGATCGGAGGTTCATGAAACAGCGGAAGCCCAAGCCGTCATTAGTTACATTAGGATTTATGGAGCCACAGTTGGAGGATTGCTATTTGTTGGATGTTATGACCATCAGAAATGAGTCAGTTTTGGCAGAGAGAGGGAGGAGAAATAGTGTCCATTGTGTGCTATCAGACAGCCAGGATTCGGAGAGTGAAGGGACGGAGAAAGTCATGAAATTGAATGGAAGGAGGAATGGCTCTGCTGGGTTGCCTTCTTCTTCGTCCTCATCGGTGTCATCGTCATCTGAGGAGTTTAACTCGGCTCGTGAAGGTATAAGATGATTATGATATTCTACTTGTTTAGAATAACCTTGAGATTTTGGATATTGCGTTGAGCTATGCTTTTTTGATCCTTCCTCATGAGTAACTCATTGTAAGGAAGCTTTTTACAACTGAACTTTCAGCAAATATCAAGCATAATATTCGTATATTACTGAGAAATCTGGATGCTTTACAATACAAATAAATGTAAATAGCATTTACATAAATGCAGATTTATAAAAAATTGAAAAAGTAGCGGAAGTCACTTGTATAGTGTATGAAATAGCGTTGTTCCTTCGTATTAACTATAATGGGAATTGTGAGTGAGCTTCTCTTTCTTATCGCAAAACATTGGAGGTCGATGATTTTCTTTTCTATACTAATGTTGCATGCAATTATTACAATGGAAAAAAGTTTTAAAGCAAATTGTCAATTTTCATATAAAGTTCATTGCAATAAGCGCTTTTGACCGTTTTCAAACTACTGTTTGTCTTACGCATATTTATTTTGCTGTCTTCAGCATGTTCCATCAAGTGTGGCAGAACAACGTGGTTATGAAATGGAAAGACTACAATTTATATAAAAAAGAAAAGCCCCACCTATTAAATTAAATGGGATGAAAAGGAAAATAAAATCAATTTGTTTAGGATTCCATGCGTGCATGCAAATCCGTATTAAATGTGGAGGACTTGAAAGAAATAGTCAAAATTCTTGTAAAATTGCCCTTCTTTACTTGTATTGAAAATGGGATACTTGTATTACTTGTTTCAGTATAAATGGATATTATCGAAAACAATTTATACAATAATCTTTGGCTTCTCTATTATAAGTTTCACTGTAAATACAACCAACAGAGATGCTGTACTTTTTGAGTATATAAGTACGTAATTGTATGGATGGATCCTTCTGCATGAGAGAAGCATACGAAGGGCTGTTATTTGTAATTTTGTAAACAATGAACTACAAAAGGGCTATGTCCAGTTTCGCTTGAATGCATCACTACATGGTCAGTGGCTTCAAAGATCCAAAGCATTAAGGAACAAACATTATGAATAAGGAATTTCGAGTGTGTAACAATAGTGTTTGTATGGATTTTAGATGTTCTGTAATTTATTTGAAATTCCAAGCGTTTGAAAATATTGCAAAAGTGCATAATGGTTTGTTGTCAAACGGTGTGGGGTTGCAATTAAAATAAGCTTATCACAGTTGCTGCTCATTATCTACCACAACACAACACGTTTAAGGGTCTACGCAGTCAAGTGTATATCGTATTCGGAATTGTAATCAATCTTCAATGTAGACATACTTTTATTGGCTTGCTTTTGATAAAATATGCTCACAAAGCAATGTATATGCATGGCAAGGGTAAACTGTGAATGAACTAACAAAATTATGCTTCTTGTTTTTGCTCCTCAAATCTATAATCTGCAACAAATTGCTGTGGTACATAAATTATGAATTACTAAAAATTATAGTAAACCGCATTAGGAGAACTTAGAGCAATACCGTAACTTGCTAATTTGACCGCATTCACATGTACAAGTGTAAAATAAAAACTTTGCATGCACAAATCGAATGAATGAGAACATGGAAATTCTCGGGGCTACTATATGTAGGATTATTATAAATTCATACTAATTGTTGATGATAACCACAGTAAGTCTAATTCTTGGCTCTTGTACTTTTAGCCTTATAATTATCATTACAGATGCACTAAATGGGGAAGGGGAAAGTGAATCTATTTTTAATAAATCTTAAACTAGTTTTAAAATGCTTTTAACAGTTTTGCACCCGGAAGGTTCTTTGTTCAAGGTTCATTCGCCATAAAAATTAAGCGTACATAATAATATGCATACTATTTAGAATCACTGAAAATTAAAGGGGCAGTAGCTCTAATTGCATCTCTATTCTATTGTAGGAAGCATAGGGTATTATAGAAAGGGTATAATACAAGGTATTCATATTCTATTTCTATTATAGGAAGTTACTTTCCATCACCTGGAGAGGATGACCCCATTGAAATCCACAGAGATTCAAGTCCTGAAGGAACTCGAGCATCAAGCTGCAGCCCAGTTTCTGTTGTGGTGAGAGGGGAATGCACGACCAGATATCCGGCGTGTGGCTACACACAAAGTAGTGAACGCTCATTTGCAACAGCCAGTAGCAACTATTACTATCTTGGCCAGTAAGAAAATTATCTATAAAAAATTACCTTCCTATATCATTACCATTTCATGTAGTTTCCTTTCCGGAAATTCCGCAGTCTCCTTAATTTGTAATTCGTTTAGTTAATAATTATTCTCTTTTACACCACAATCAACAAATCTATAGACAACATGAGGATTTTGAACCCTTTGAGGATACTACAGTAGAGCAAACCGACGAAAAAGAAGGGATGAGGATGCTTGAGACGCCAAGAAGTGCGTCTCCTTACTATGTACGTCTTCGAAGGGACCTACTCCCTCCTTCATACACTCCTCCCCACCCTCGACAGCCATGGAATTTTGGCATGAACCGCAATGGTTTGCTTGTCATTGACTACTCGCCTAACTGGGATGGTCTTGAAACATACGTGAGAAGTCTGAGCATGCAGAATTAGTTAGGAAGGTGGGATCGTTAATTAGTTTCGTTGCAGATCATTCAAACACACAAAATGATATCAGAAATTTTTAAATGTACTTTTTTATTTTGTACTACCACTATGTTAGAATACATTAGGTTCATAAATTAAATTTGCGAGTCAACGCATATAGAGGGATAATAAAAGTATTTCAATTTAGTTTCTTAAAGGCACGAGTAAATGCATGTGAATAAAATTTGAAGTACTAAACCTAAATATTATTATGTGTAACTTATAATCGTTACTTTAATCCTCCTCATCGTACAATTTTTGTCTTTGTATGCCAAGCGACAGCCTATAAAACACATTTGTGTCAATTTTTGCCATCACACATTAACCACCAACTGTTCTACTTGTACATACTGATCGAGTTCAAACAAAACGTACCCTTGTGCAGTTGTCACCAAACGGGCGTAAATCTGACTTATCAATCTTCAAACTATGAAGGAACGAGCTCTCCATTAGTCCTCGTAACGATCCATGACCATGAAAAAAATCTTTTACCTACGCGTATTTACAACCCAACAAGTTTGACTGAATATTAACATTTGGTTTTTCCTACAATCACACCATTAATCATTCTTCTTCTTACATTCTCCAGTAATTTTATGTTCGTTGCAAATCCTGCAAAATCCACGCAAAAGCGTCGTCCTAAATATGCGTCAAAATAATTTACAACGGAGCCATTACGAAGAATGGGGCTACTTACAACACCTTTCCACATCGCACCCACAGGCCAGATTCCAACAGTCGTAATGTTTTCACTCTACCAAAAGTCAATTAGCAGTTAAATTAAAGACACCTTTGCTTAATTACATCCTAATCTGATTGGCTTACCCAAGTAAATATTTCCGAATCATACACATTATCATCATCCGCCCAATACAGCACCCCTTCCGTGAATCCCACCTTCTGCTTCTGTAAATACTTCAACGCGACCTTCCTGGATTCCAACCCTTTCCCAACATAATGACGTCGTCTCATACTCATTGGCTGCTTTTCCGCAAACAAAAATTTCATCGGTATTTCAAAGTAATCCAGAACAGCTTTCAGCGCATCTTTTCTTTTCTCCACATGTTCCTCTTTATCAAATTCATTACTCTCTTCATACTCTTCAACAATGATCCATTCCTTCACGTACTTCCTCACCGGGTATAATGCCTGAGCCACCCTTAAAAGTTCAGGAATCTGCTGTCTTCTCTGGTAAGTGGGGCTGACAACAAAAGCCCTCCTTCTTATCCCCCATCGCTCACTACTTTTCACCCACACGCTTTCAGCTGCCAATTTCTCCGCCGAAAGACGTACCGCAACCACGTGAGGAATCGCCAAGTCAGAAACTGGACTTTCTCTCGTCACAAACAAAATATTCATGACCAAAGCTACGATTTCAACAGCAAGAAAACCGGAAGCAAAAAGGAGGACGTGTTGCATCATCATTGCCATTTTGCATGCCAATTTCGAACGCAAAAACGGTCAACTCTGCATTTCTCAACAGCTATTATCATGATTGACAACTCATTCCGAAGGTAATCTCCATTTGCTAATTGCCATACGTACCCAAAAACTGATTGATTTGATGCAATGGATGCCAGAGGAAAAATTATGCATATTAGTATCCTTTTCCTATTCAACTTGATGCGTCATTTTTCCACAAAGTCATCTCTTTGATTGGCTAGCGAGCGCAACGAGATGACTAGCACAAGCAGGTGAGCTTGGGAAATGTTTACGTTCTGTTCAGATATCGGAGCACTACTGAGCAGACTTTATTTCGTGGTGTGTGGTAATAACAACTATATACATTCTCTTATACCGTGTATGATAAATTATGGTGAATACATAAACAAGTCAGCTGTATATAGTACTTTTATGAAATAGTAAGGTATATACGCAAATACTCGTAACTAAAAGCACGCATCATATTACTCGAATTATTATTAGAAGTTTGTTGTTTTATTAGCCATTGTTTGTGTAGATTCACTTTCATAGTATTACTCAAATTATCATCGATTGATAGCTTTGAGTTCCAATTTTTAGCTAAAATATGGAAGGTGAATGACGAAAGGAATTTTAATTATCGTTGTTTCATAAAAAGTAGTGTGGAGTGTTGAGTGTGCTATTTATATCAATATCATTGTTGGATTCAAGGTCATAAATGTTGTATTGTCATCAGCTCAAGGAAAATAAGAGTGAAAGTATGAGAGGGGTTTCCCCAATTTAGAGAAGAACTAGGTAAGTAAGATTTGTTGGAGTTTTGAATTTTCAATGAAATAAAATGTGTTTTAAAATTGTATTATTAGTGCGTAGTTTGATTAATGGCTAATGGAGTATGGATTTGTAATTGCAGGTGTCTGAAAATGAGGGAGGTTAAATGTTAAATGAGAACAACGAGACACGTGTTAATAGACCTGGATTTACAACTTTCAAATGTAACGGTGGCGTTGATCTATTTTAATTTAAACAGCTTTAAATGCAACTTTAATGAAACCAGTGTTGAAGTTTGAAAGTTGAAACTACAGGACAATCAGGACATATTTATCCATTTCTCGGTCGGAAATGTGAAGTAAGCAGGCTATTAGTCGTTAAGGATTGAGTTGAAATCCAAATCCAGGACCACCACGAACTGTCGTTCACTTTAACTGTATATACAAAGGGGCCTATGGGCTCTAATAATAGCACCAACCAGCCAGGGACAGAGCCAGGCCACCAGGAAGCTGATACCAGTAATAATAGTAGTGCAGTTAGTGGTGTTGGTGTAGCAAATCCTGGAGTCGAGGCTCCACCGGAGGAAAATAATAGTAGACTTGTCCCCGTCACTCCTCCAAATCCCTTATTTAGAACCATGGCCGAAGAGTTAAATCGAGGTGAAATTTTACCCTCTGCGGACTCTTCTGACGTTTCCGATGACGATGCAATCGAGCACCATGTAGCACAAAACGATCTCATCTCGGTGTTCCAGATGCTGATCCGGAGGTTAGTGAAAGAGTTGAATGGTTGAGATTCAAGTTGTATTCTAAACATTTTCTTTGTATTGAATGCATACGAAACACACATTCTATTTCTCTCTTCCTTTATTTATATTTATGAATATGATATTTATTGAGGTTAAGGTTGAGAAGAGACGATTTTACTCTCAACAGTGGTCAGATTCATATTATGAGCTCAGAAGATGACTCTAGCGACGAAACCTATTCCTGTAATCCATCTCGTCCTCCCGTCCCCAGATCCGATTATGAGGTGGATACATCCATTATAGAGGTAAAGGTGACCAAACTATAAGAAATAACAGCATTCGCCTAACTAAGCAATAGAAAAATTGAAAGTGTGATTGTGATTAGGCTTTTACTAAATAGAATTGCATATTTTCAGAATAATGACATTAGCTTGATTCTGAAGCAAGCTACAGCACTAGACGCAAGCGCTGGAAGGAGTTTACCAAGTCTTTTAGCTCAAAGAGAGGTTAGTTATATTCTTTAAAACATTTAATTTATAATGATTTTACAATCTAATCTAATCAATGCGATTATGTATGTAGGTTGGAAAGACTGGTAACGGTATGAAAGGAGGATTTGATAAACCTCATCGAAATCATGTCACAGCACGGTTTCTTCCTAATACAATCCGCAGAATTGCCAATTATGGCTTCAAAGCATTTTGTGGAACTTACTCAAAAAATGGTGACATCTTCCTTAGTGCTGCACAAGGTAATTTGATTTTAATTAAAGATAACATATCTAAGTTTTTCAAACTTTTGATGTGATATATAGTTGATTGTAATTGAATTCGATAATTCTGTCTTTAATAGATCGAGCTATTAGAATATATGACACCTCTAATGGCAATTTTAAAAAGTTCAAAAAAATAGTTGCCCGTGATGTAGGCTGGAGTATTTTGGATACAGCTTTTAGCCCCGATGGGCGATACGTAGTTTATTCTAGTTGGTCCGAATGTAGTAAGTTCTCGTGTCTAAGAAAATAATCAACGTGAATATGTAGGATTGCTGACGAATAAACTCCGGATTGTATGATTACTTTTTAGTTCACATATGCAATATTTATGGAGATGTTGAAAGACATGATTCCCTGTGCTTATGCCCCGACAACAGAAGATTTTGCATATTTTCACTGGCGTTTTCTGAAGATGGAAATGATATCCTTGGTGGTGCTAATGACGGTTTTCTCTACGTATATAATAGAGAAAGTAATCAACGTGTTCTTAAAGTAAGTTCAGTAATGTGTGGCGCAATTAACTTTGGTACTAAATTCCCATCTAATATCTACTGTTGATATTTGAACGAATGTATTTATAATTTAGATTGAAGCGCATGAAGATGACGTCAACAGCGTGGCGTTTGCAGATGAAACTAGTAACATATTGTTTAGTGCTGCTGACGACGGACTTTGCAAGGTAAAACGAATCTAGATACCAACATTCAAAATCCATAAATGAAAACGTGTCCTTAAGTTTGATTCGTTTCTGACAGGTATGGGATCGCAGAACATTACGAGAATCAGACCCACAACCCGTAGGCATTTTGGCCGGACATATTGATGGCATCACATACATAGATGCTAAAGGTGATGGCCGCTACCTCCTAACCAACTCTAAAGATCAGTCTATCAAACTATGGGATATGAGAAGATTTGCATCAGACGACGCAATTTCGAAGACTAAAAGGGTGGTAGCAGAACAGAATTGGGATTACAGATGGCAACGTGTTCCAAAACGATGTAAAAAGGACAAAAGTTTGCTTCTAAATTTTTGAATATTTGTCGTCTTTCTTTACTTGAGGTAATGTTTTGTTTTTTCAGTGTGTGTGCCAAGGAAGCAAGCAGATGGAGACGTTTCTGTGATGACATATCGAGGTCACAGCGTTCTTAATACATTGATTCGCTGTCACTTTTCACCCTCGTACTCTACTGGACAGCAGTATATTTACACAGGCTGTGCAGCTGGGAGGGTAGTTATCTATGATGTTCTTACAGGGAAAATTGTCAAAACTCTGAAAGGACACAGAGAATGTGTGAGAGATGTCTCGTGGCACCCATATCGTCCTGAAATTGTCAGCTCTTCGGTATGGCTTGTTCAGTACTTTGTTCATATTTAAGTTTTTGCGTGCTCTGTTTTATATTCCATATCATTATACATCTTTCGTTTTTGTGAATAGTGGGACAACTCAATTGGGTTATGGACTGTTGAAGGAAACCATTCATTAGATTGTGATGGAATGGAAGAAGAGTCAGATAATGATGATCTTTCTGGATCAAAAGCACCTCGACGCAGCGCACGCATCGCTGCGAAGCGTCAGCAAGAACAGGATCGTCTTCGACAAGCTATGGACGTTGACGAAAGCTCCCAAGCCTAACATGTTTGTATTTTATTGTTAATGTATGCAATGTACCCTGCATCTACTTATCATCTGAATGATTTCTTTCTTTAACAAAATATCCTCACCGTCTTTTCGTAATTATAAATGAGGTTCTAGTTTCACTCGCGCAGTTCGATATTTTACGGAGAATTCAAGTTTTGTAACTAACTACAAATGTTATGGACTGTGATTCCGGACGTTTCTTGCATGTTCAATCAATTTTTAAAAATGTCCGATTTGAGGGATCCGGCGGCAACCCGCATAATCCTATTAAATAATGTCAATAAAATTTAGTTTGTCAGGAATGAATTTATATGAACTTATATAGCTCGCTAATTATAAAAGAAACATATAGATAGAAAACATTAGTGGGATATCATTGTATGATTATATTTATTGTAGCCTAGTTAGATAGATTCCTTTGTAAACTTCTTTAAACCTTAATTGTTGGCATTTATCGTTTATTTACTTACTTTAGTCTGCTGAGCCTTTATGCGCCAATGAGTTTCATAGTCAAAATTATTGTATTAACGTGTGATACGTCATCGTTAGTTAATTTTCAGAGTCATTTTGTATTTAAATCCTCTTATCTTGTACCATCATCGAAGAAAAGCTTTTATTAGTTTATACATAACATAATAATTATTATGCCAATAAATAGACCTAAGTACAATACCATACCAAGTTTGTATATGAGAAAAAGTATTGTATCAGTTTTAGCTGTTAACTTGTGCAGATACAAAGATCCGTTAAATGGTATTATATGAACTGCGTGACTGCATCCATTTTTATGCTCATGGAACTCGATGAATGCAAATGTATGTTAGGTTACGCAAAGTATGTTTTAATAAATGTAATTTGTGCGTTACGTCATTAATTATTCCAAACTTTGTATTGAAGATATAAAATGTCATCCATAGACACCTATTTTACCAATTAATATAGCCTAATATATAAATGTCAAGCAGTAGAACGTATAAAGTTTGCCTTGTTTGACGGAATACCAGCACTTGTTAGGTTTGCCGGATCACGTCGTGCATCTAAACGTCTAATTGGATTGTCCCAATTTTACCTAATGCATAGAAAGAGCGTAGAAGTTCTGTCGCTAGAGATTTTCTATACTAAACGGAAATCCATTCCATTCGCACCACTCACCATAAATCGGTAACGTCTCAATTTTCTATATATTTAAGAGATACTTCTCAGAAATAATACGATTTTAGTGCAAATATTTTTTTTTAAACACTGAACAAATTACTCCTGGGTATTCCCGGTGTACTTTGAGCAAAATTCTGAAAATCTTATCTTCCATTTTCACCGTTTTCGGTGTTCAGAAGATCCTAACAAAGATGCCGAAGGTCACAGACGAAACTCGACTTAATCAGATCCCAGTTATTTATGTGTGTGGAACCCATCATGTCGTAGGATACACAATTGTAAGAAACATTTCTAATGACTTTCACTTACACTAACGAGTTGATGATGCTTAATCATGCATATTTTTCTTGTTATGAAAAGGGTCGTCAATGTAAGAATTTGATTGACAGCGTTTTAACAAAGTGGAAATTTTATAATGAGGTGATCATTGAAAAGTTTCTTACCCCAGAGGGGAAGCAAATTTACGATACTTCACTGGCACTATGTTCAGAGAAGTTTCCTGCGTACGTAGAGGAGCTAAAAGGAATGGCGGAAGGAGCAGAGGTTCCATTTTACAAGGTAAGATGGAACAAACCTTAAATGAGTATCATGTAGATGTGAAAAATGTAATGATTTTTCCCCCGATTTAGCTGTTTCTTCTGCATATCGATTCGTTGATTGCGCCTCCAGAGCTGGAGGATGAGTATGGGAAGCAGACCAGCCAAACTGGTTGTACCACAGTTATGTGTAATAGTGAAGAGGTGAGTAAAAGTACTACTTCAATATAGTTCAGTTAGTTAGACAGTCGATGCAAAATAAAATATTGAGTATATAATCATAATCACCAATTACTGTAATGTCTTCAGGTCATTATAGGACATACAGAGGACGCTTGCCCAGAGTTTCTTAACAACGTTTTCCTAGTATCTGCCCACATTGTGAATAACGAAGGGGTTACTTTGGAAAAATTTACGACCCTGACATATGCAGGATATTTGCCTGGTTATACAATGGGATATAATCATCATGGATTGATTTACACAGTGAACACGATATTTCCTAAAGTTACCAACCCTAACCGTACCCGTAAGAATTTACAATTAGAAAATAAGTATGTTCTAAACCTTAAAAAATTATGACAAAATTTGTTGGTATGTAGCAAGGAATTTCCTGGCAAGGGCAATTTTACGAGCATCAAACTTTCACCAAGTTATAGATATACTGCGCGATGCTGGTAATGGAACTTCAGATGGATTTAGTGTCAATCTACACTTTACTAAACAAGAGGGGACACCAGTTCTTCACAATCTCGAAGTTGGGCCCAGCAAAGCTCTGGCAGACGAATCAGAACTCAGCGTGCTAACGCTTACACACGGAGAACATCATGTTCACTGTAACAAGTAAGATTTCACAGTCATTAGTGTGCTTCATAAATACTATCAGCGATTTAAAATCTGGTTTTGAAACTGCTAGGTACTTACGCTTGAAAATAGAAGAACTCTCTGGTGTCGGAATGGAGAGCAGCGTTCACCGACACAAAGCTATAGGGAGACATTTAACACCGACTAACATAGACAAAGTAAAAGAGATCCTGAGCGATCAAAGTGACAATGAATATCCTGTTTTTCGGTGTGGAAAGAAACAGGACTATGTAAAAACTGTCGCAGTCGGTAAAGCTTTAATTGTTAAACCTGTCCTTAGTTATTGTTCGAATTATATAAGTTGTAATTATAAATCATGTATTTTTTGCAGGAATATTCAATGTGACGAAGCGGAAATGGTACATCTATATGGAACCTCCAGCGACTTCCTCTCCTGTTGCCATTTTGCCGCTAGATATGTAACTAATCAAGTTGTTTGCGGAAATGTGTCAATTTATGTTGGATGATTGTCGATAGTTGGAGTACGCCGTACTTATATCATTATATAATATGATTCACTACACCCTAGAATGTACTATTTAACTTCTATATTGATTCCAAGTTTCAATTTTGTTAGTATAGACACTTTTGATTCTAATATAATAAAATTCAATGTCTGAATATAGATTTAGTATATTGGTATGCGATTTAATATAGCGTTGACTGCTCCACTTCCTTTTTTACATTCTTACAAATTCAATGACAGACATACTTTGAAATTACAGGCAGAGTGGAAAACTTATTGTTTAAAAAATTCGTTTAAATAATTACAAAAAACTGGGGGTTTAAAACATTCACATTTCGAATTGACTTACGATGAATTGGATCACATCAGCACACATATCCATCTCTCTACGCTTCTCAAGTGAAGTTTAGTAGAAAAATTTCATAAACTGCGTAATAACAGCAATGCCAAACGATCCAAGCCTAGTTATTTGGTGGTTAGATGTCAACTCATTTACACTTTCATGCTACTAGGATTTCGAAGGTGATAAAAGATTTCCCGTCGTTCAGAGAGTACTCCTGAACTAGGGTGACCTTAACCTCATCCTCCCCCAACGCAAGGCGGAGGAGCAACTCCTCCCATTCTGCCAACACCGCCCATTCTCCTAGAACAGCAATTTCAAAATTAGCTACTTACTCTCAACTGTTACATCAACTGGTAATGACTGAAGTTTTAAATCTATTTACCTTCCGGGCATTCTAGGTGCACGACCTCCAGTTCCTTGTTGTGGACCGCCATCATCAAGGTGAAATAATGAACGGAAGCTGGAAAACCAACTCAGAGTTAGCTTATCAATCGATGTTTATGAATTTCACGAAACATATATACTCTGCATGATAGTACTATACCACTTACAATAGGTTAACAAATGCAACTGTTCCCCAAAATGCATCCATAATCATCGTCAGTCCGAATGGTTTGGACTGTTGCATTGTCCCATCTAAAACGCACAGTATAGAGTACAAAATTTATATCAGATTCCACAGATTTTAAAACATCTTCCTCAGAATACCACACATGTAAAATACAAATTGAAGCCACCGATTTACACAATATGAGGGTTCTCCAGAGTATTTCAGTAATTCTTTAACCATAATTAATTATGCGTGTTCATAATTACCTGATCCAACGTAAGGCATTTTGACCAAATGATAATTGATCACTGATTGCTGATTGATTTGCTTCGAGCCCCAACCACAGGGGTACTGATAAGAAGAAGGGCAAAATGAAAATTTGACTTTCAAATACCACAATAATAAAATCGAAATGTTAATTATGCTCTTTCTTACCTGCTATAAGTTTTAACGTTCCTTCTGGACTCACTAATTATAAATTCATTTTTAAAATCTCAGGTTATTGAACAAATCTCAAGAAATTGGTTTAACATGTGTGGTATACCGAACTGATTGCGTAGAAGCTGACGAATGGTTAATTCTAATGACGTGTTATTCCACAGGTTCGTTCTTCCTGCTTCGCCTTCTCACTTCGACCATAATGAATCAACATAAGCAAGTATATTGCCCAACTCTTTCTCAATACCACATGTAACCCTCAGCTGTTGTATACAAACAACCAATGCCAAAAATGCATATGGTTAACATTGTGTGCATTTACATTTTAGTTGAAGCCGTCACAAGTTAGATAATTATTGGTTATCAAGAGAATGCAAGTTTCAGTTTAGTGACAGTACCTCAAACACAGGAATTATGACGGAGGAACAACGGTGGACGGTGGTAAAATCGAAGAAAGGATCGACTTCAACTTCTGCCAGTAAAGATGAGGAGTTCAGGGTTAAAAGCGAATTGAATTCTGGACAGCGAAGTGTCAGAGAGAATGTTGCTGGACGGGAGAAAAAGCATTCCGCAAATAGACGAGATGCAAAAGGCACACCTGTAGACTATGATGGGGTTTCGAAGGCAAGATCTGTTGGAAATGATTCAAGCGTGAAGCGTAAGATTTTTTTAAATTAGTATTTCGTTGAGATTAAATAGGAAATGAGTAATGTTCGTCATTTATTCTAGATTCAGCTCCTAGAACCTCAGGTATGTCCAGCGCATTCGTATCCAAAAATGCATTAAAGGCAGCTAAAAGTGAAAGTCAAAACGATGCCTCAACAACGACGAGTCAACTTCCAAAGCCTGTTGCAAAGATTCCAGAAAGGGTACTCGAACCTAATCAAAGACAACACCTACAAGTTCCAACGTCAGCGGACCACGGAAGTGAAACTAAAGTTGCTGGTACAGCACCTCCCAAACGTAAGAAGAAGAAAGTCGGTGCGATTGAGAGACGGAAGAAACGAGAGGATAAGTATTTTCAAGCTCTCTACAAAAATAAAGATTCCCACATTCAGTTTGTTTCTGCGGATTTCATACGCCAATTCCAGAATCATAATCCTGGTGCCTCCTCATCCAAACCAGGAGTTAACAAGCAGGTTGATTCTAGTTTGCCGTCACTTGAAGATCATCCAGTTTCAACAGCAGAAGCATGGCAAGCACGAGGACAAGGTCAAGCTTTGCACAAATTAGATTTTCATTTTCCATCGTTATCCCAAGACAGAACTGTACCCAAAGATCGTGCTACCGTTGGAGAAGAATTAAAACTTCCTCAAGTTAATGAGTATGATAGTAAACCTGTTGTAGAAATCAAGAAGACAGAAGCTCCATCCGCTAAAATCGTTGCCCCAGTGGCATCAGGCAAGAAAAAGTCTCAACGACCAATGATTCTGGATATTGGCACCTTGGCATTTTCTATAAAAAAGGAAGACGTTGATGAGAAGAAGACAATCGTTCCGTTCGCTAGCTCAACGAAATCTGGATTCTCAAAAGAAAACTATAAAGTGACTGCCGGAAATCCTCTGGATTCTTCCGGGCCTGGAGTGATACATCGTGGAAAAATTAGACAGAAAAAGAAAAAGCCATCAAAGTTAAAGTTGACAATTTTAAAATCACGGGCTCTCAGAAAAATGTTCTCAGAAGAAGCAAACAAACAAATTGATGAAGCATTGACGAATGAAGACAGCGTTTTAGAAGAAGAGGAGGCGGAAGTAGTTCCATTGAAGCTTGATGAACGTCATGAAATACTCGACGGTAACAGGAAGGAAAAGGTTAATGAAAATATAGGAAAGAGCAACGCATCTATTCAAGAAACTGGTCCCTTTGCAGATATAAATGCTGAAAGCATTGTCCATACCAGTCTTCCGATTTCAAATGAAAAAGGAGCTACTACAGATCCCATAAAATCTTGTGACAACTCGCAAAACCCCACAGTCTGTGGTGGAGACGTAGATAAAAAGTTTCTGCAGCTCTTGGATGAAATTATGTTAGTGAAAAACAGTGAGCAATCAGTTGCTTCTGAAACTGAAGTTGCTGTTAAAGCCATGATGCACTCCCGTAAATTCAGGGATTACTGCGATATGTATACAACTAAAGAACTGCACGGACTTGTTATGCAATTGATTTCGGAGCTCTATCGATTTCAGGATAGGCTTTACCATACGGATCCAATCAAATTTAAAACGAAGAGAAGACTAGTTTCGGGAGTTAAAGAAGCCATCTCATACTTGAATCTAAACAAAGTCCAGTTGCTCATTATCGCTCCAGATATTGAGAAAAACGCAGAGCCAGGTAAACTAAAATGTTTTTGACTTCTCCTTCTGTAAGTATAAAAAATAATTTTGAAGGTATGAACTACATGTGTGATATTTTTTCTAGGTGGCTTGGACGATAGAGTGCGTAAAATACTTACCTTGGCAAAAGAAAAAAAGGTGCCTTACATTTTCTCCGGAAGTAAATACATTTTGGGAAAACAAATTAGAATCAAGACACCTGTTTCCATTATTGCCATACTTGACAAGCAAAATTGCGAGGTATTGTAATTATTATATATGTCTACATTTTATGCAGTAAAATTCCAATGATTCCTTGTATATTAATTCTGACATTATTATAGGAAATTTTTCGAAAATTGTTGGACGAAAGTGAGAAACTGAGAGAGAAATATAAGGCCGACTTTTTAGAAAAGATTGAACAACTCAACCAACATTAAAGTGACGCCTTTAATCGTTTTGTCTTACATCTAGTCATGTTAGTTGTATTGTGTTTTTGAATTAAGTATCATTTGTTACGATTCAAAACTGCTTGAAATGCATGACGTTTTTACAAACAATTTTGTTTGAAATCTGTGATATATTGATGTAATATTGGATTGCCATAATCGTGAGCCATAATAACTTAACCCTTTTTGGAAGCTACAATGCAATAAAATGTTTTCTAGAAATATTGGTAGTTGGTAGAAACTCTGATAACGAATATATTACGATTGGTCATCATCGCATAAGAAAAGGTTTCTTGACATATTTCAGTCTGCTAATCATAGTTTACGTATTGAGCGAGTCACTTTAACATATCGAGTTAATCTAATTCTAATATCTCACCATGTCTCACCTACTCGAAGAAGATAGCGATAGCAATACCAGGTCATCAGAGATCGATGAAAATGACTGTGAGTCGGTTGACACAGACTCCCTTCACCTTGAAGAGATGGAAGAAGATGAAGCCAGTGGCTTAGCTTTAGAAATGAATCCATCAGAGAGAGTGATAGGGGGAAGCATAATTTTGCAAATCGATCAAACAAATGGGCGAAATGGGGTGCATGAATCTGGAAATAACTCTTTTAGGTTTTTACAAACCCCGTTTGAGAATTTGACTCAATCTAATACCAACGAAGGTGTTCCTACTTCTTCAATCTTATCATCATTACCTGAAGATGAACGAGGGTTGCAACTGCATCATACTGCTAGTGCTTCTACAAGCTTATCAGAAGCAGCGAGTGACAACATGTCAACCAGAGCTGTAATGGGGTACGAGATTATGTCAAGCATTTATTCGAAAATTGATTGTGGATATTCTTTTGAAGAGTTTCTTTCATTTCTACATTAATTACGCAGGGATACCCCTTCAGTAGTTAATACTGTACCGGGGGAAGATGATATTGACAACTCTAGCCAAGCAAGTATGGCAGATTCTGATGCAGATCGTGTACGGAGAATACATAACTCAATTTTCCGTGGTTTGGAGCATGATTTAGCTGAACTGGTTCGCATTAGAGAGGAAACAATTCAATTCTTGGAAAATGGAACACAAAATTCCAATGATGCAAATGAAAATTCAGGTTTTGATGATGAATTAACTCCATCAAATCCTAATGAGGATGAGTTCTCATCTAATTTTGATGAAATCAATAATAACTCTGACGGAAGCAATACTGTATTACCGTCTACTGAGGAACGACCAGCACCAGTTATAATTAGGGAGAGGCTAACTTTCCCAACCAGGGAGAGGTTACGTGTTGGCTTTGACTCAAAAGGCAGAGGCAACGCTGAGACAGATAAAAATCCCAATACTCTGACCTTTGACGGGTATTCCTACACCCCTATTGCGAAATTTGACAACGCCCCTCCAGCCAAACCTGGAAAGCCTTATGTTGAAGTGGGGCTAATGAACTGTGATGAGAAAGCTGCTGTAAATGCTATCAAATTATTAGAATATTGCTGTTTTCTGAATGATAGATATCATGTATATTATAATGTTGACTTGTTATAGGCTGCAAGGAAGATTTTTGATAAACTACAATACGGCGATCCGGATGATGAAAGTGCTTGCTTTGTTCGAAGATTTTGGAGAGAAACGTCTACAGTTATGGAAAATACATCACAAGAAGACCAACTTCCGGTTACAGTAGATGCAGCCACTTTAGCACAACGTTCTGCATCTTTGCAAGCCACATTGGAGGAGGCATTTGGGGGGTTACGTTTACGTTTGCAACAAGCACAAGCTGAAGCATCTGCGAATTTACAGTCAATTCAACGGGAAAACAATGGTGAGGATGGTAGTAATGTGGGTGAAAGTGCAAATCTAGAAACTGGAGAAAACGGGAATGAAAATTCATCCGAAAATACTCCCCAAAACGACCCAGCAGCAACAGCAGCAGCTCAATCCTTGTCATATTATCAGAGTTGGGATGAGGAGACTTCCATAATGAATAACCCGTTGAACTACGATATCTGGAATGAACTGGAGGATAGTAATGATGTCGGCTCAACTATCACTGCTCGAATAAATCTTGCTGAACGGCGAGCCAATAATAATTCGGGATCTGCGCCAAGTCGTTCTTGTCTGAACCGTCCACCTTCAAGTCTTGTGCGCACCACAACGGTTGCAGTTGGAACGGATGAAAATAGCGCCCACGATGGCGACCTGGAAGACGAGGTGGATGACGAGATCTCAAGCTACTTTCACAACCAACTCGCAAACAGCATGTCATTATCAAGTTCTCGAGGCAGATGTGAGGAACATCTCAATCGTAGTAGTAGCAGGGACCGCGACTTTAGTCCTGGAACGAGGGAATTTTTCCAAGATATTGGCGTGTCAGAACAACTTGGTAGGGATATATTTGACATGTTCAATATTTCAGAGGAGGATGAAGAGGTCCCACAACTTATTCGGGATAACGCAGGTCCCGAAGTTAATTCACAAATGCCGCAGCCCCTGTATAGACGACGACGTGGAGCCAATACCGAACATGGAGACGAATTGGATGACGATGATGATGATGATGAAGACAATCTACAAGTCGATTTTCCTGGTATGGATTCAGGCAGCGATGGGGACGAAGAAGATGAAGATGATGGACAACCTCCTGTAATCCCACGTGTACCCTTGGCAGATATGACTTCCGGTTCAGCATCTTCTCTCTTTGCCCCAAACAGTAATTCGGTTTCCTTTACCTACTTTCTGATTTCGTACGCATATGCATGTGTGATATAATGGATTTATATTTCAGTGGAGGATGATTGCTCAACAAGAGTATACTTTGATGAGAGTTACTTAAGCTTTGCTCATGCCTCACGCGACACTCAAGAAGACGAGCAAGAAGATGATGACACAAACTGAAATCCGCCGTCGTTTTGCATGCTTGTGAAAATGTAATTAAATATTACTACTACTTGTTCATTTTGTCATGTATTCATTTAAAATTCTCTATTTATTTAGCATTTAGCAAGTTCAAAACATGTAATTAAAAGTAATCAAGTCCATTATCGCAGTCGTACACTTTAAAACTAGCTTCCGTTCATTACAACATGCACAACATGTAACACACACAATCAATTTTAGTACATAAAAACATTAGATTTAGTCCACTAGTTTTTGTAACGTCAGAAGGTACTTATTTTGACGAATAAGGTAACTATATGCGGTTAAAAGAAAACACCCGATTTCTCGAAACATACTTACTTTGATACATACACATATTATACTTTTAGTCATTACAAGGTCAAGTCACGTTGCATAATATTATAAAAAAAGTGTAAAAAATATATTTTTAACAAATCAGCATAAATAAATAAAGAATGTCTACTGCACAATGATTAGTATACCTTACACGATAAGATATTAAATTGCTTTTTGAACAAACTTTTTTTTGTTCGTTGTACAGTTCCTTTCATACCTTGGCTCAGACACGCTGACTGATAAACTAACAAGATACACACGTACGTCTATTACTTTGTAAAATAGTTGAACAGCTTAAAATGTCAAGAAAATTAATATAATGCGTCCAATTTTCAGATTGCTACACATTTCGTATATATAAAACTAAGAAGTACATTCAATTTCTGTGTTTTTCATTCACATTTATAGTTATAATTACAATTTATATACTGTGAGCACTTCAGGCGTTTCTCTTTCATATATATTTTAGTTTGGGCTCAATTAATATTTTAGAAGGAATATGTGGCTTGGCACTTGAAGATTTCTTAAATCAATATTTTTATTAATCCAAACGAAAATCTAATTGGGGTGTCTAAAGACTTAACTATACACATTTATTTGAGGTTGATTGATAGTTTCGAAATCTACTAAAAATATCACTTTGCTTTCCATTTAAAAGTAAAATAAAATATTACAACGATTTTTACTATATTAAAAATGCAGAATTACAGGAAAGTTATAAAAATCCAGACCTATAAAGAATACTTTCACCGAGATTGTATTTCCATAAAAACTTGATTGCTGATGGAGGCTACTTCTTTTGTGGGCGAGAAAAAAACCTGGATTTTGCATCACTTTGTGCAACCTCAACCTGATCTAAGTGAGTGTTTCTCATGAATGCAATACTATTGTGCAAAAAATCCCTCTTACTCAAGGCTTAGGTAATAATACTAAATGCTACAGATAAGCTATATGCTTATCAGACACAGTTAAAAATTTTCTGCATTGGATTCTGCGATTTAAATTAGGGTTAACAGTAGATATAAATTTTGGAACATTTGAATGAATAATTTGCAACAAATTTGCTCGGAATTCGTATACCTTCTTACTCATTCAACTTGATAATTGAATGGAATTTCCGATTATAAAGTTTTTGAAAAATTACTGCCCAATTCAACATTGTTTTCCCTGATGAATAATTATATTTGTTTAGTTAACTAGATTACACCCGTTGGTTAGTATCGACTTCTATGTGACCTAACAGAACGACCCCACTCGCTCCCAGTGCCATCATGATTATGTTGATGGTGGTGATGGTAGCCGTGATGATGATGGTGGTGGTGCTTTCGTGGTAATGCGTCATGCACAATCATTTCTCCGTCATCTCGAAGGCCCTCCACGGATGGGAGTCTGCTTCGGTAGTCCAAAGTGTCCTTTGGAATCTTCCCACGGCTTTTGTCTGTGATGGTGGTGGAAGCAGTTGGAGGACCTCCGGTGGCAGCGAGGGAGTCCCATGCTCTGCGATACAAGCGACCTAAGCCAGCATCTGAACCTGAATCTACAGAGGTAATTGTGTGGCTATCGGGAGACCCACGATGACGCTCATGCTTTCCTCCTTTTACTTGGCTTCTGCAAAAAATAACCGGAAACGTTGTTTAATGAGTTTTAAAGACCTTTTTCTATGTAGCTAAATGTGTGGTGGTTTTTACATATTGATTGACTAAACTACTATTCCAAAACAAAGCCCCCAACCAATCCACTACGTCACTAGAAAGGTAACATGCAAGCAGAAGAAGTACTTGACTGAATTCGCATAAAATTGTATTGTTAAAAGATGTCCCCCAAACACAATATTGAAAAGTTTAATGTACAAGTTCATATTATGTGTTAACAGTCGATGTAAACATTAATTTGACAATAAAAATTTAATGCAACCTGTAAACACCTTAACTTAAATATAAAATGTGCGATTGAGTTGTGTAAACCCATTTAAAGTCATTTCGGAAACCATCATAAGCCACCATTTGACCTTGAGTGTTTTTTTGGTGCAAAATGTTGCGGTGTGCTATAAAAGTTGGTTTTGTGCTATAATAAACATAATATTCAGATTGCGTGTCGAAATCAACAGCAATCATTATGTACCAAAATACCAGTAAACCATAACGATTGTCAAAGCGTATTTGCTTATTGGAACAAAGAGGTGAGTTGTTTGTGGTTGACGAAAATAACCAAAGCATGGACAGAATTTCCAACATTTTCAAGGTGAGTCTGCGAATGTGCATTTTAAAGAATTGTTGTGCAACAATCGTAGTGTTCAAGTTTATATACAATTGTTGGCAATCTATCTCCAGTTTAGATTTTTTGTGATATCTGTCACAACCCATTTTTAAAGTGACATTGTAAAAAAGTGCTTCCTTGCTTGCTTTGGGAAGATTGCTATATTGCCGTGCGGTTTCTTTCGCGATTGATTTGTGATGTGATTTGAAGTGAAAAGGTGCTTCATTGCTGATTGCATTGCTTTGCTGTTGCGTAAATCATGAAATTGGCGATACTTGCCTATTTTTTGCATGACATTTTTTAAACTTGCTTTTTACATCGTTAACAGTAGGTTATTTCTTCTGAGGGGTTTACGCATCTGTAGTTGTGAAGATGATAGGCATAGGCAGGAAGTTGTCTGATGATGATGATTGCAGTAAGATTTGGCACAATTTATAGCATCTTCTACTTTGAGTATTTCTTGACAGGTAAATTTGAAAAGGTTTAGAAGACTGGTACTGGTTACTTTCCGTTCGTCATCGGTTTGCTTTGTACTTTCTTTTAAAAACTTATGGCATTTCGGCACTGACTATTTTGTTAGTCTGACTTTATGGAGCTCAGGAACTGGCACTCGTTGATAATTTGGCAGTAAAAAAATTATTTCTGCCAGAAAACCTATGCTAGCATGCTCTGGGTTGCTCATCCTGCTGTTGAGAAAAGTAGCCAGCCCATTTCCGACAGTTGGGATCATCCAAATATCGTCTCCCCACGTTTTGATCGGGGAACGGAAGTGCCAGTAGGGTAAAAAGCTTTGATGCTTTCCCTGGTCTTTCTGCATCAACGGTAGTAACTCTTGCTGTGGTTGTGTGATGCTGTCTAATAGTTGGGACTGGTTCATCATATTCTCCATCTGAAGTTGTTGCAGCCCTTCCGGCGGCAGACTCTCGACGACATCGCCGACACTCGCATTTACAGTAGGCCGGTCTCCCATCATTAGAATATTTGCCTTTGTCACTAATCATTACATACATTTCGTCATTACCAAATCTGATTGCGATCTCATTTTATAACGTGATAAGTGCACCAACTGCTGCTGCAATGGCAGCTTCATTTACGATGATTTAAAATCGTATTATCATTTGTGTTTTTGCACATTTATGGACATATTGTTTTACTACACAACTGTCTGCTTTGCTCAAATGTCCGTCAAGTTGACATCTTCATTTTGTAGAATAAATGCAAGCATCTAATAATGCCAAAAACCACTCTAGACTACAACGGTCAACATACGGACACTACTCTTCGACTACGCATATTATTACTTAATTTGCATTAAAATTTAAATTAGACATGCATTGCAACGGTTTCTACTCCTGCTTGATAATCAGAGCAAACTATTATGCAGACAGAGAATTTGTTAAAGAAACGTCGGATGAACAACGAGGATGACATGACAGTATGTTGTACTAATCATCGTTGCATTACAAATACTACGTACGTAATAAAAAGAGAGCTAAACTACTACACAGGAGGATGTTGTAGTATTTTTGTGATGGTCTAATTCATTTTGTTAGTTGGACATGTATGTAAATGGTTGAAAAGCAGAGAGGTATAATTTGCTACGGTCATTATCGTAGAATTTTTCCATATATGAAAATGTTTACGAGAAAGGAAGAAATCAAATGTAAAACTGTACCTTCGGATCAGCAGCACAATCACAGTTACAACCGTCAAGAGAAGAATAAGACCTCCAAATACTGCCAACGCAATCATACCACCTGTGAAATAAACTGGGATTAAGTTTCATTGTCTTTGCAAAATTTACTATGAGCATTAAAAAGTGTGTTTTTCTCCTTCTTTACCAATATTAAGTCTAGCCACTGCAGAGGATTCAGTTGCATGAACTTCTACATTCTTTGGGAAATCAACTCCAGGTTTCCTTTCCTTGACAATTTGATTACTTTCTGAGACATCATTATCAGGAACATCCCCATTGGTCTTGTCCTCCTTTTCTCCAGCAAGGTCATCGGAATCCGATGCTCCAGTCGTTACTGGCCTATCTTTACTCTCATCATGTCCATCCTCTTCAGGCTCTTGTGGATACTGATTGGCATCAACGTGCTGATATTGGTCTTCATTACCCTGACCTTCCCCACCAAATCCTACATCATCTCCTCCTTCATAACTTGGGGTTATCTCTGGTGGTGGAGTTTCGCTAGTGCTTGGTGATGGCTTTCTAGACGATGGATTTGCTGCAACTTTAACTGGTGGCACAACTGGGGCTTTCGTGGACGCAGACCGTTTCCTACACTCTGGTGGATCCTTGTCATAGCTTCCCTCATTACAGGTAATTTTCTCTTCGCCCACAATTCTAAACTGAGCGTTACACTTGTAGAGGACAGTAAAGGAGTTGCCGAAGCGTTCCGTGATTTCATAATCTCCATTTCGTATCGTCGGTGGATCTGGGCAGATGAGAGCTTCGCATCGTGGTGGAGGTCCATTCCATCTCTGATCTAGGTCACACATGAGATCATTACGGCCAACCATGGCGTAACCTTCGTCACATGAGTAGCGGACCATGGACTTGTAGGAGCGTGTCCCGTTCAGGAGAGTGTAACGACCGCTCGGCACCTGAGCCGGGGGCCCACATTCCAAGTCTAAAATAACAAACGACAAGAGTTAAACAAATAGGCGAGGGGCTCATAATTCATAATAAATGGCTGCAAATAGAGCATGATACGAATAGTATATGCTAATTCAACGCTTTCAGGCTTGATTGAATGACGATGCAGTCGGTTCATCGTGCACTTGACTTTTTTCAACGGGGTATTATTCTATTATTATACGTTTTGATTTATGCAATAATAATTTTAGTGTGCTTCCTTGATGAAGGCAAAGACCTCCTACCTCACCACTTACATATGATATCAGTCATTAAGTCATTTATCATCATATCGCAGCTTTCGGGAGAGAAAAAAAACTGTGAAACTGCGTGCCCTAATGAAATTTAGGGAACGACAATGACTGCGCATGGCAATTGTTAGCTTCGGCTTTTTAGCACTTGGGTTATAATAGCATCTACTTCTTCTTCTTTGTTTCAGAGTGATACGGGTAATACAGTGCCCATCAACTTCATCATCATATTATCATTCTTATTCCCGTCACACATGTCAGAATGGGTTTTGAGATGACAGCCCCCAAAAAGGCTGGCTGTGAGGAAAGACATAAGAATAGAAACCGCTTCTAACCATCACTATTATTATGTTTGGATCGTTTCGTCGTCACAGGTGCCTATAAGAAGTGTTCAAAGCAGCTCTTTCTTATAATGGTAGAAACTGCAGATGCACAAATACAGACGAAACATTTATTTTGCCCATTGTTCATCAGGATTTGTTTTGCATGGTGGGGTAGTGCATGTTCCGTCGACTTAAAGATAGATTTTCAGCTTAGTTTAGAAAGAAAACAGTTTTTTCTACTGAGCATCTTCTGTTTCGTGTTTTGCATACCACATTAACAAAAACAAAGTTAAGCATCAATGTCTTCATCCGAAAAGTGGGACAACTTAACTACCTATGGTTATAGACAAACATTAGCATTCTTTGCAAAAGCATTACGTCCTCCGGAGTCACATTTTTCTTGGTATTCGTACAGTTACGTAGTTGATGATTCCTATCAGAGAAATGTCAATTATATTTTAGCGGAATAATGACCACGTTCCAATCTTGAAACGTGCCTCTATTATGGCATTTTTAATCTATTCTGCTAATAAAACGAAATGTAGGAGATTGAACGGGTCTCTCAAAAATTCAAGACTAATTCTCAACCAGTTGTGAATTTGTTGCTTTAACCGTTCGACAAATTTTTTATTAACACTCAATTCATAATAAAACAGTTTAAAAATTGGGAAATAATCTACATCAATTACTTTGTCCAGGCATCCATGTAACTTAAATGAATTGCAGTCAAATATGTTGCCCAAGAGGTTTCAGTGTATCACATTTAAATTTGAGGTAGCAATTTTAGTCTATACCACAAATGGCATCAAATGCAGTCATTTCGAAATGATTTGGTTGATCAGCATTTATTGAATCTTTTTAAAATTAGGTTTATATACAACCTATTTTTGTAACTTTTCTACATACTCCACTTGACTGCATAAAGACATTTGCAGAATATATAGACACGCATTAAAAATCAAATGCACACTAATCAACCGCAAAAGTAGACTGCGTAACTTTATGCTACATTGTGATATACTCAACTACTTTAAAAGTTTTGTTTCTGCACAACCAATCGATAATCACATGCATGAGTACTTGCTAGCAGTAGCCATGAACCTCGTCTCAATAATAATGCTCTTATCTTTTATCATCTACCAATCCAAATTACCATTTTTAATGACCGAGAAAAACCCACTATAGTCAAAGACTGTGCCTTATGAAGCATTACAATGAGCCCAAGACCATTTATTATAATGTTTTACACATCTAACCTGCTACATATACATTTGACATATAGCGTGATTTATGAAACAAGTAAGTAGCGCTTCACCAGTAGTAATTCTCTGAGCGACCATGTTTATTACCAGAAAGTCGTGAGTTTTCTTTGACCATCATATCATTCTTGTATGCACACAACAACTACAAGGATAAGTATGTGTCACTGACATACAGCAGTTTGAGTAAGCCTATTTAATATGCAACGCCTGATCATGCTGTGGTATGCCAAGTTCCATTGAAATTTGAAATTCTACATCACTTTTCCTCTTCCCGTGTGACGTATAACACAATTCTATAAAGTATACATGATTTCTAAAGGCTTGCAACTCCTAATGCTACTATTCACAAAGGAAGACGAAGCATATTGCAGTGGCAACGCTTCACTAAACTTAGGAAGATGAGGAAAGCTTACAACTTCAACAGTTTCTTTTCTGCCCATTCATAATCTTTTAACGAGCAAGAAAAAATCTTGTGTAAATTCGCAGGGACGTGTGCCACTGCAACTGCTTCTGCAAAATACGAGATCGTTATGAATTTTAGTAGTAGATATTTTGTTAACAACATTTTTTCTCAGTCGTCCACTCCCATCGACCATGATTTGTTTAGGCAAAACATGACTTCCCAAAGTTTTTAGCCAGTTTTCCAACATGAATTGAGGAAGACAAGCCCTGAGGACTGCTATATCGCAAGTTTTTCATGATGTTATTAAACAAGGGATAAATAACAGCATGAATACCAGTCGGAAACTTAGTTTCGTCAAAGGATTTTACAGCTTATTGATATGCATCTAGGCTAAAGCCCAACACGACAAAAAAAAGTGTGTGTGCCACTAGAACCGCTGATGTTGTACCTTTTCCTAGAAAATATGCAATATTTTACCTTTTTATGCCTTGTCATTATCCTGTCTACTGAATAGGTTTGGTCAGGTGGAGTATTATTAAAAATATATAATATTGCATGATACGAATGCAACATATCATCGCTTCCTGCACGCGAGGATTGGAGATGTGTAGTTGTCCAAAATTAAGCTTGTAAAATCATCAATCACTGCTCTATTTTACCCATATTCACCAGTCCTAGTGATCTATACTTTGTTTTATATATTACTGAGAAGAATTCTTCATAAAACTTGGCAACTTTTCTCCTCATTCTTCTGGGGAAAACGAAAGGTTTGTCTTGTACCGTGCTAACTTTTTAAGGTAGAGCGTTTGAATGAATGAGGGATTGAGACATGGCATGCATGCATAATAAAAGACTCCTCACGACCACCACATAATAACTACAATCAAAGAGATAATATCAACAATTTCAAATGAAAAAGTAACCACTGTTTCTCTAGATTTCAGAGATAATCAAGTGATGATGACAACGTTTGACTGGGATATTAACAATATATTGATGCAAAGTCAATGCTGTATCATATATACTATATTACTTTTCTTTGAGAATATCCTGCCTTTTGCTTTCGGAATAAAATAATGTTGGCTGTCTGAATCAAAATGAAATCATGCAACACGACAGGACGTCTGTTACATTGCTGTCAGAAAGAAATTCAAAGAGGTTTCTGATATAAAGCTACTTTTTACGTCTAGTATTCACGAGAAAAAATCTGCATGTGGAAGTAAGTGTAAGTATAGATGTTTCATGATGATGATGAACATGCGTAGGTACTTACTTTCCTCTTACATGCATATCATCATGATATGAATGATACTCTGACACTTGAATGTTTTATTGCTGTAAATCTCAACTAATTACCCCCTTTCTACCGACCAACAGCGTTTAATGAAGTCATTTATGAGCACGATGTTCCTGTCTCAGGCCAGCACACCTAAGCACTTTGATTTAGCTTCAAACTTCAAACACATGCTGCTAATAACAGATTTGCAAAATATGATATTTAGGTCAAATTTTTAAAAATCAACTTACATCGACAAACTGGTGGAAATTCAGAGTAGAATCCATCGGGCATGCAAGTTCTGGTAGTTGGACCAACGTGCAAATGACCCTCATCACATTTATGCTCAATTCTCGCTCCAACATCCAAGCTGGTAGCAATCAAAGTTGAGTTTGGAGGTTGTTCCGGTCTTCCACAACCTGTTGGTCTGTGTTGGCAAATGAAGTTGAGGGGCTCATTGCAATTAGCATCTGACCACAACCAACCCTTTGATCCATCAAATCTGGCACAGTTTCCTCGGCCCGGTGGTGAACTCCAGAAAGAGAGTGAAACATTGTTGCTGTTGATCCATTTCCAATTGTCAGTGTTTCGAGGGTCTCTAAGATCTCTCACCAAACCAAGCCAGTATTGGGCGAGGGGATCTGTTCTGTGACGAAGCCACATTTCCCAACTCAAAAACCCGTGAAGTGCAGCATTTGTCTCGTCAACAAGTGAGCCTCCACGTGCGGCACAGAACTGTCGAGCTTCTTCGAATCTTAACGCCTGTTGGCTATAGAAAGTATAACATTTCCCGTGGTACGTTGCAGTTGAGCCTGGTGGCTGATCCCTCAAGGCTGGACATCTTTCAATGGGGAGGGCTTGGTCGGTGTATACGAAAGCTTCGCAAATGGAGAGAGCATGACCTGGAGGGCTTTGCAACTGGACGGAAACAAAGGCTCCTTTGATTGGAGGATTACATGGGAGGAACAATGGCTTTCCTTCTTCAATTATTCCGGTGTAGTTGTTGCAAATTGGGTTGACACCAAGGTCAGGACGGTTATTTCCTGCACGGACAACGATGGTAGCGTTTTGCCCGTTTCCACAGCATGACATACCAAAGTCGAGGCGAACCAATTGGACCATGTAGGGTTCAAGAAGATTGACATACCACCATGGAGCCGCTCAGGTTGCGTAAGAGTACAGGTTGCAGGGTTATAAAAGTCGGAGGCGGAACCATCAACGGCTTTTTGGGGTACGCCATTCCCAGCCACTGATGACTGCATAGGGGCTTTACCAGCGGCGACATTGAGAACTATAAAATAAAATGAATACAAATTAATTTCACATTAGCTTCAAGCTTGGAGTCTTACATTGCCCCACTTGTTACGTTGAGCTACTCAAGCAATATACTTCCTTGATTATCTACTCATTAGTGACCGTAATTGCAAAGTAAATGATTGAATATTGCTAAAATGAGCAAAAATCACGCATTTCTTGCCTGAATAATCAATTAACCCAAATATTATTCATTAGACGAACTGAAACGAAGCATCACAGAAAATACATTTGGAGATGAAATCTTTATTGTAAACAAAAATGTATAACTTTGTGCAGCCGTGGTGTAACAAATTATATAATAATTTGACAGGAGCTATATTGATTACAAAATTCTGGATCATTATCATTACATATTTTTTTATTAGTTGCAAACTATATGAGTTGAAAGGGTGACGTCCTTGATTATTTAAATCATTTCTGAATTGCTGCTGTATGTCAGTGACGCAAATAAAGTGAATAGTATACATGTAGGACAAATATATACACATTTGCATAATGTCATGTTAGTTTACCCTCCGTGAGTTCGAATGCTCATCTTCAGTTTCATTATTACACAATCATGACATAAAACACAAAATTGCCACATCTGAGCTAGTCATTACCGTCAACTTCATTTCATGTGAAGCCAAATTCTTGCTAGTTTTAAAATCCGACATATGTGCCTAATAACGGCTATTCCTATTTCTGCTCTTTGCAATTTCGCAGCGCATGAAAACTTTTGACAACTTGCGTAATAGACGATCATTACATTTCATTCTGCTCCGAGGAATGCTTCTTACAACATATGGAGGGACTGAATGAATTACATAAATTACTCTGTTCATATATGAGGCTCCATTTTACAACAGTATTTGTTTGTCTATTTATTTGCAAGGCTACTGGCTTTCAGATTCCTAAAGAATTTTTTAAATATATCCTTTCGCCTTTCCAATAATGTTTTATTTGACTTTGTGACAAAGAGGATGAGGCCAGACATCCAATAGATATATATTTGCTCAACGGCACATTGTTCAATGGATCGCATTCATCATACATCATTTCGGGAGTCGCAATTAATTCAGTGATTTACTAATCACATAACTTGAATAGAAGGGCAGTTTATTGTCACGAATCCTCCATGAATAACAAATCATTTAAAGTCCATTAGAACCTCTACGGGTGTACCAAAATCACTAGAATTATCATCAAATACGCATTTTGATCGGGTCAGGCCAATATTACGTTTTGAAGGCAATCACAAATCGGAATCTTAAAATGTTAGCTCATTCCATTTCATGAGCAATTGCCAAATTGCATCCTTCTATGAAAATTCGATATGACAAACGATAGCTATCATTAGAAGCTTCTTGGTAGGATAATAAAATGGGTAAGAAATGTTAAAACACTGTGCTGATGATGATTATGATGAATGTATATTCAACGTGATAGATTTAAATTTCAATATATTTCAACATACACAGAAGTAAGGAGTCGTCCTCCGTTGAAAATTACTGTCATCCCAAAATGAAAAGCCGTGATTCCTCCAAATTAGTGTTTTGTAACAAGCCATGAATATTGGACTCGGTTGACAGATTTTCACTCTTTGCTCTTGCTCAATGAAGTAGTTTTGTGTACTCTTGAGGAATTTACTGAAGCAGGACAATGCCTTTCACACCTCAGCTCATAACACGGTTTCAAATGTAGGAGCAACAAGTATTGTACAATCAAGCATAAATATTTGGTCAGTTAGTTTTATGCATAATTTGGAAACGAGCTCTATTATTGTTACAGTAAATTTTCAAAAGGAGTCAGGGCAAAAAAATGCAAAGGCTCTCAATCATATTATGCAGTAATCACTCAATTAGAGCCATTTTGCAAATGATCCACACATGGCTAGCCACCCCTATCGTCCTTTTCTTTCTGAAAATAGTCACATTCGAATTGCTACACACATTTTGAGAATTCACACAACTACACGTACTCGAGAGGCTATTAAATGTTAAGTAATTTACGCACATCATCACCAAATAACTAACCATACAGTTTTGTGCAAATTTTGAGTGAAAACAATAGATCGCCACAAGAACACTACCTTGTTGCAGCAATATTTTTTGGGGGTTTGAGAGAAATCTATGATTTCAATACAAATTCCCATCATTAACTCTCTTCACTAAAAATTCATTTCATTGCGTAGAATATTACTACATATCATCATAGTATATGATTTGATGTGCCTATAGCTCAAACATCTCCAATTCATTTTCGATAGCTTCATAATATAATTTTTGAAAGGTATCTCACTTTGAGCTTAGTTTTTTCGCTGAGTTATTTATGTAATTCAAACTGTCTGGGGCTGCGTGTAGTATATATGTAACCTATTATTATTGCTCAGGGAAGATTATACAAAAAACCACAAAAGAATGTTGTAGAAAGTCTGTGAGTGATGAAAAAAGTTGCAAGCAAACAGTGGTCACTTTCTTTCCGTGCTACTGATCTCACTATTAATGCGCATTTGCTATATACTCTTTTTGAAGTGATTTACAACACTGTTAATAATTCGAACTTGTGACGGTGAACGTTATATGAGCAAGATGAGATGAGCATGGCTTTGGCTTTGAACAGGAATGAAACTTTACAATGAATGAGCGCTGAATGAATGAATAGTTAGAAAATCGATAATCACGAACTTCTTGTAACTATTCTGCTTTTTGTAAAAAGTCTAACTAGGCACATTTACCTTTGTGAATGAGCATGCTTGTGTACAATACGCATTGCACACTTAATTTTAAATATATGTATCGAGTAAAATCACAGAAAAATATTTTTCTGTTTGGTAAAACCATAAATTACATACTTCAAAATGAATTTCATTCATTCATCAAGCGTACATTCACACTCACGAGCAAGGACATGGCAAATGCATGGACATATTATTAAGAATCGTTTACATTCCTTGAATTGCGTGAGGTGACTACAAATGAAAGCTAGGTATTCATGGATTAAGTTTAATGCTACTCTTTACACGACGTTTTATGACATTTTAGGACTCTAATGGTAAAAAACAAGCTTTTTAAGGGTTTTTTAAATATATATAAAATACAAACAGCAAAATGCCCAGCAGCAGAAAGCAGAATTCATAAACAACTATATATACTCAGTCGACCTCATGCCAAGCTAGATTAGTTTTCATTTTTGCGTAAATTCATTTTCAATTATTTTTTCTTGACTTGTCTTAATTCCACTAGAAGCTGACCATCCTTTGTCCCTTGTCAAATGGTTTCGCAAAATGAAACAAAGCCTGGCTTAGAACACTTTCGTATATCTTGAAGGAAAGGATTGCCACACTTTTTGGTTGAGATTCACGTGGATTCAGACCTTGAGGGGTCATGTCATGCGAACATCATGAAATGTTGGTATTTGAAAATTAAACAACATTCCTAATCCTCACTTTCATCATCAAAAAATGCCCGCTGTTGGTGCGTAGACCTGCTCTGCCTACTCTTCATTTATTGTTTGCATGCATAAATTCATGCTGAGTTAGACAATAAAGATGGCTTTGCCCCAGCAAAGGAGTGAAACGCTTGTGTTTAAATATTTGACTTCGTGATTAAAAGGTTATCTTGGATCACATCTTAAATTTCCATAATATTCTCCACGTTTAGATTCAATTTTGCTGACAAATTTGGTCACTCAAAGTTCTCATATGGAATGTAAAAGTTGAAAGCAGAAAAACAATGACCGGTATTGATTTGCAGATTTCAAGATAACTAAACTTTGTTTGTGAGTTACAAACTTTAATTCCTTTCCATGCCTTGTGCATGTGTGTAGTAAGTTTCAGTTTTCATGTTGAACTGTGCAAAAAACAAACTGTTTTTACAGTTTCTTCATTTCTTGTTCCTGTCCTTTAAACTAGTTGGGCAAGCCAAAAAAAATTGTAAGATTCTCTTAGCAAAAGTCTAGCCGTTCTCGACGCTACAAGCATAATATTTGCGAGGAGCATCAGTCAGTATTGACTTGGTCATCATTTTGATTCATTGTCTTCGATAATTTTGTACGTGATGACTGTTACTCTTAACAATGCCTGACCTCCTTTTCCCTGAATTCAAGTCGTCGTCGTGTAAAAACAAATTCGCTTTTTTCCCAAAATTTTTTGAGACATGCACATAATCAAATATTCAATTTCACATGCTTATCAACCTTGAAAACGATTCTGATCACGGCTTCAAATACAAACACTGTGTTTGAAAGATCGTAAAGAAATTGGGGTTTCTATAATCATTACACTTTACAGCAATTCTGCAAACCTGTATGCTCCATCTGATCCAATCTCAATGGTCATCATCACACAAAATCATAAACGTGGTTGCTGAAAATTTAATTAAATTTTGTGGTACGCACCCCCAGGATATTATGATACTGATGAGTTTAAAAAACTATGCACTTATCTGATAAAATCATCATTACCGTTTATTCGAAAACATGATAATCAACTATTACGGAAGTAATATAAGAAATGTTTGTCAAATTGATAACTTTTTTGTATATTATACACATACATGGGATGTAGGTTAAGTATTTATTACTTCCAATTCTAATAAAATGGCATGTCTTTGCCTAAAAAGTGAATCCTCATAAAAAAATCTTAAGCTCATAAGTAAAATTAATCAGTTTGAATTTATTGAGCTGTACGTATGCAGGGATTTGTATGACCCTGACAAAATCAAAGCAAAGCCGCCTGAGCAAATTCAAGATTTCAGCATTGACGTATGAGATGATATTCAATAAATCACAAATAACTAGATGTATCGAATCATAAATTACAACAGTTTAGAATTAATTTATCTAGCCTTATATGTAATTAGAAAGCTCAATACTTTTAAAAGACTTAAACCATTTGAGCAATATGAATTAAATATGAAGCAGCGTTTTGTTAGTTGTAGATAATCTTACAACTCATTATTGCTTTTAATTGAAGCTTGAAACCGACAAAGAGGATGATAGTTCGATTAATATTCCGTAGAAGTACAAAACCAATGATACTATTAAACTTTAAACAGGACTTTCCCCCACTGTTTCCATACTGTACCTAGCATATTATGTTGTTTTTATGACAATTTTGAAATTACTGCATAGTGTCAATTTCATACATAATCCAGTTTGCACTTAAGTTAGATCCTACAACTTGCGTGGAGAATGTGTATAAATCATGATGAAATTGGTGCAAAATAACAAATTTCAAGTGCCTAAAGTCATGTGAAATAATTTCAAAAAATCACCACCACCACGTCACGTTAAGGCTTCACGACTATCAAACCCTAATTTTTCACTTGGACCACCCACACCAGAAATCAGCTCATTTCCTTATTATTTATACAATATTATGTCATGTCGCAGCAAACTAAAACAGTTATTTAAGCGAAAAGAAAATTCGCATGGGGTATAATGAATTCTCCCAAAATCTCATTGCCCAACAAAATAGAAAATGAACCAGTAGCTAGCATCAACATTAACTTCATTTCCTTGAAATATAAATTTGAATCAGTTATTTATTGAAGAAACAGAAACAAATACAATGCCACAGTAATGCATTACAACAAATAACCTTTTGTAATTTGGTGGCTTGAAGTACTTTGTCTGCCAACAAAAAAAAACTTGTTGCATTGTTTGAGCATAGTCTATATTCACCATCTTTACCGTATTGTCTCTCCAAAAATGGTGAAATAGCTCAGAAGCCGCCTTAGAAAATGTTGTTTCCACTCCATTATGGCATTGTCTTTATGTATATCACGGATTTGGATATTTCACCATGATTTCTCACAAAACAACAATTCAAATCCCGTCTACAGCATTAGAAAATGACGAAGTCCAAAAATCTCATCAAACAAAATCAGATAGAAAAAAAACTTTTTACATGCAACTGAGTTTGGTTTTACTTCTCGTCATGAATTGAACATTCTCTTGTGATGAACTCCAATGATAAAATACAACAGGTCCTTTTTACTTAAAAGTCCATCAGAAACGGCAAAAAGCAACGGCCGAGTGTTAAAGGGGCTTCTCTACCTATTTACCTACCGCATGCATTTTTTGATGGACGATTTTTATGTAGACACTACAGCCCTAAATCAGTGTGAATGACCAACGCAGATTTTAGTGCCGAAATCGACCAGAATAGGAGAAAAAGATAGCGAGCTAGTGATACGGGTGGTGGTTGGAGTGATAATCATCGTCGTTTTCGAATCACGTCGTCACTTTGAAAAGACATCTTTTAGCTCAACACAAAGGGATTGCCAGCAGGATATGAAAGAGTTGAGGTGTTAATGATAATCAGAGAAATGCTATTTCTGTAGATGGGAATGCGATGCGAATTTCTCGTTATTTTTTCAAACCAGCATCATGTTAAATGATCAAATCACCGATCCTTGTAAAATGCTTAGCCTGCACCGTATACCGTAGCCAATAATAATACGGGACTGACCATGAGTTCATATAAGAAAAGGACACATGTGTGTGTTTTTTATCTTCATTTCATGCTTTCAGCACTGTAAACAATTGCTCATTTGCAAAACCTAATTTATGCCATATGACGAAGCAACATCAACATCAAGTTTTGTCATTCACTCACCACGTACAGTATCAAAAATAATATAGTTGACGAGAGAAAAGCTTTAGTGAAAATTCCGATCCCGTGATGTGTACATACATGCAAAATCGTAGAGCATCGGTACATCGTAACTGATATTAGTATCAATGACAAGATAAAATGTACAGTTATCCCATCATCTCTTTTAGAATTCAATTATCAACTTGTTTTCACCGGCTGACATGGCTATTTTAAATGAGCATTGGCTATATCAACAAACAAGAATCGGGTACATATGGCGGAGTAAAAGATTTGATGATGAATCATCATGGGGGATTATGCGCAGTACCTAAATTAATTGCATTTACCTTAATCCCGTCGATGAACAATAATGATCAACGTAGGTTTTGCAAATTACTAAATTAAACATCTTAGCATGATACCAAAATATTAATTACTTGAACCATTAATGCTTACTGTACTTCAATGATACAATAATTCCGTACCATAAACGTGTACAATGGAGAAGTACTAAAATAACATAAACAGGAAATTTGAAGTGTTGAGATGTTCTTTGGTTATTTGAGTGACTGCTTGCAGAACCGAGTCAAAATATCGTGGGAAAAGGGGACCATTTTGTACATAAAAAGTAAACAATAATACATGGGAAGCTTTGCGCTTTCACATAAACTTTCCCATGTAACTGCAACTTACTTAAAATTCCTTACATAAGGAGTAAACGGTTATATTGTCTTTGTTTGAAGGCTGTGTTAATATTATGTACCTAGTGATTTCTACCATTGATTTTCTCAGAGGATATCATCAATATCCCATTGTGGTCCTGGCTTTGGCGTATGTAAAAGCTTTCATCGCCTGCGTATAAAAATAATTTATAAATCCTTCACTTCCTTGTCGCCATAATTTATAATTGAAAGCGGGGGAAACTAAATGTAGTTTTACGATTATGAATGCCCAATTTGTAACTAAGTTAGTGTAATAACCGTGAACATCCAAAATCCTCATACGAGGTAATATTAATTTTTGTCTCAGCGTTACCTAAATTTTAAAAATCTTTTCCGTCCTTCTTCGAGGACCCTTTTTAGTTCAAGCGGAAGAGTAAGTATATTTTTTTGTTGGTTGTCACTTTCGTTACATCATGTCTCGTTAAATATTATCTTTTAAGATTAATATTTGTCAATTGTTTTAAGCACAGACTAATTCTCAAGCTGCTTGTAGTAAAATGGAAGTGAAATTTCAGAAAGTCCTCCAAATGACAAAGGCAACCCATTATTTTCAACAGTGCGTAAAATCATTAATTTGTTCTTTCATCTTTTGTCCTTTCATGTTAACTTATGTTTTTTACAAACTACAAGACCATAAACTCATAATATCCTGCCTCAGACTAATGTATCATAGATGCTTTTCGTTTTCCATAAAGTACATAAAAACAAAAGGTTTTAAATGATTAATGCAAACATTTTTTTGCTTGCGAACAAGGATTTACTACTATTTACGGTAGAAAGCTGCCGAAATGATAATTACTTGAATCAATGAAATACTAAAACGAAATGTTTTTCTTTGTGCTCAAAACGAGCTATCTTTTGAGTGACAGTTGACACTCATTCACAAAGTGTAAAGAAAGTATTAAGCTATCAAAGACATTACTTTCCATTTTCGGTTGAATCAAAGAATGACATCTTGTCCAAAAACGCTTGCCCAACTCATTGATACTCATGCGAATTCAAATTTCAATAGCACGATAAAAATTTCTGGGTCATCAGTCATCAACCTTCTGTTGCGAATATCATAAATAAATAATGTTTTTACAGTTGCAAAGAAGTGCTTTTTAAACGTCAGCATTCTTACTTCCTTTGAGATGGCGAGTGTGTGCGGAACAGATTAGGAGGAAAATGAAAATTGAATTGCTAATCAGACGGCCTAATAAAAAACCTTTAAATACACTTTGTCTTTACAAGATAATGAGTAGTCTGCAGACAAATATTAGGCATGTGTGCCAATACCTTTGTATGTTCATGTGGTAAAAAAAGCTATGCAAAAATAGACACGGACCATTTCACTAAATGCCATTCATTTGAAATAATATTTTTTCAGTATTGCTGCTCATCACCATCAAGCTAATGCTAAGTGCTGAGAATTATGGGTTTGCTCATATAACCATTGTCTCTACGACCTCCTCTTCCCATTGCTTCCTGAAATATAATTACTAAAATGTAATTATTATCCTGAACAATGGAGAAAGGTTGGATTTGGATGCGCTATCGTTTTTTGGTTTATTGACACATATGTTATGTTGTTGAGCTGTCATTCTCGGTTTTGCTGAATCAAATTGCTCACCAATTTACAAAGCTTTTTGAATATGTTCAAAGCACACACCTGTGTTTGTGCAGTAAAGTCTTTTTCCGTGTCCACATCGAATACAATCCTGTATTGGTCACAGTTGAAGTGTTTGAAAGTATAAATAAATACGCCATATAGTACGTATTATGCACATCATGGGCTAGTTTAAAAGTTATTGTTCGTCATCCGTAAACGGTAAATAATAAAAAATGCAGACAAGTGAGGAGGACATGAGCATACGAACTACGAATCAGCCAAGATGTTTGCAGCTTGGCAAAGTGGGACAAACATAGCTCAAAGAAGCAAAAAAAAAGATGGCAACAACAAACACGCTAACTAATATCAAATATGCTCAGAGATCGAACAAAAAGAATACCTATCGCGTATGCAAAAAAACACGTGTTTAAATCATATAAGCATTCTCAAAACTTTTGGATGTCTGTGTCGGCCAATGACTTTCTTGTTGCACTAAAACATTGTTAGAGTATTTTGCAACATATTTTAAAAAACAATTTTTTCATAGACTTAAAATTGAGCAAAATCCAAAGTTACCTCCAACTTATTACAGATTTTACACTAAATTTCTGAAATATAATATCAAATATGACTTCACTCGTTTTCTCTAAATTGACTACGTCATCAACCAGTTTGGAGTTTAAATGAAAGCTATGCCTCATGTACAGACGGTGAGAGACATCAGCTTTGCATAACTTACTTCCTCCTCAAAAGCTACCAAATTTCAAGTCAAACCTTGCTAACAAAATTTTTTTGTGAATGAATGCTGCTCAAATAGTAATTTTATATTACCCCGTACCAACATTAAGAAGGAAGGGCTCAGCTAAAATTAAGATGATCTTATTGACCAGGTTAAGAGGATAGGTTACTTGTATGAACAGAAGGCGAGAAAAATGCAATACAATACGAGGCAGTCAGATCAGTTGTGAAAACCCTGAGTCATTTCTGCACTGTACACACTACCTACATAGTTATTACCGGATATGAAAGCTACCTCCTCCATTAAAACTTGTTGAACTTCACGTTGACTCACATAGACAAATGATGCATATTAGTAGCAAACCCATACCCATTCATTTGAACTTTTAACAACGCTTCATACACAAACGCAAATGTTAATGTGTACTAATTGTTTAACCGTCAACGAAAGGAATTTCATTTGGCATCATCATCCTGCTCACAAGCCCTCTTTTTATGTTTGCTTAAAACTTTCTACCTACTTGTTTTGCAAGAAATATATACTCATAATATGTTTAATGTGGTCCATATAATTATTTATACTACACAAAAAATGCCAATGGCCGAGCCGATGAGGTAAGTTGTAAAGTAAAAGAGAAGAGAGGGTGGCAACTTCCGTTATGTGCAATATGGTTGGTCGTGAATCTATGTAATATACACACATCATATCATGTACCTACCGCACCGCCACTATGATTTCTAGGTCAGCAGTGCTCATACGTATCTGCTTCTTTATACCAAACGATATAATAATGATAGAAAAAGCCACTAGCGTTTTAAAATTTTGAGTCGTCTCGTTTACGATTAAAGTTGCTTAGGGCTATCAGCTGAATAACCACTTGGCTTCTTTTTCTCTCTTGAGAGATCATGACTTTCATCACACATCGACATTCGACATCACGGATGGACAAGCAATCTTTGCAAAAGTAACAATGTACAATGCATTTCTTTTACTTAAGAGCCTCACAAAAAGATATTGCTCAAATTCAATGTGATAATAATTCCCTGCGTCTAGTCTCAGCTCACCACAAAAAGTAATAATAATCACGACAACTGCAGAATAGAATTAACCACGAGTACGAGTCTGTAACAATGAGCTTGAGAAGAATAGAAACAGTATCATCCTTTTATATACATGTTGGTACAGAGGACGTTGATATGTATATGCTCTTGACTCATATCGTTTTGCATATCACAGAGCAGCTTTCCTTTTATCCACTTTTCTTGTCAATTGCAGTCAATTATAATTTGCATCAATTCCTGACTATTATCAACTTGATGTGAAGAAATAAATATTGTACAAGAATAGAAAAGTTGGTGCTAGAATAATGTAATCGGTAGCAAATGTTACAGCTTTAAAATGCTTCGTGCCATTATAATTACTGTGATTTGCCTGAATCACATATGATATCAGCATGCATGAATGCAAAACTTGAAGAATTTAAATGGTTTGACAGCACCTGCCTATTAGAAATTTATCGTGATGATTGAATGATGTACATCCTCCTGTTTTAATGAGTGGTGACTACTGGATGATGAAAAGTGAAAGACAGCTTTGCATTCAAGTGCAGTGATGATCTTTATCTTACACATTTTACTTTCTGAGAAGAAGATGTATCAATTTGTAACTATCACATCCGCCCAAACCACAGCGATTACCGATGATGATGGTTGTAGCGTGTGACACGTTACTGACTCCGTGTTTAGGAAAAGCGCACACGTCAACACGCGGATTGACAAGAAAAATGCATTGTGATTTCAAAGAAATTTACCCCAACAAACGAGATAAAAAACAACATCCAAAATCGATGCAACTCTTGTAATTTTTTATCGAACGATTCAAATTTCAATGTCATTGTCACCAGAATGCGACCGAGTCACTGCATAATCTTCATGTTTTAATAAATACCAAGTATATTATAACTGCTGCTGCATATAATATAGTTTTAGTATTCGATTACAACTTTTCTGTCAATAAAATACTTATGATGCGAACTTCCTAATCCTAACAATACACCTGTTGTGGTATAAATAAAAGAAAGTAAGCGGTAGTGGAAACGATGTTCGCCAAGTGCAAAAGATAATGCACATTTTTATGACGCATTGATACAGGTCGCGTCGCGATTGTACAGTGAACACCTGCATATTACTTGTCGTAAAAGTTGTTGCTTATCTAACTTGCAAAGCGATATGCTATATGAATATCTGCATTCTAGAATGGGTGCGTAAAATTCAAGTTCATTGTCTGCTTCGTGTCTCTCATTTGCACTTTTAATTGGATGAATATGTATGAAAACTAGCGTCATAGAAGAAGGGCGAAGGAAACGTGACTTTTCAGTACTTCAAGTCTCGGTCATTGGTTTGAAAAACGTTTAAGGAATGAAGGGGACTAATTATACATTTATGAACATAAAAATAAAATGAGCTGCAAGAACTATCTTACGCCATTAAAGGGTGAGCACTAATTTCAGAAAATAATTCGGAACAACATCGCGCTACAAGTTGCTTTTTTAAATGAGTAGCAAATTTTATTAGCACGAAATTAATTTTGATGATATATTTGTATTGAGCAGCTCTGTGTTCACGGCAAAAGAATGGCTAGTGGTTTTCTGATTTTATGACATTTTGGTGACGCAGCCATGAAAGGTAAACGCATTATACTTTCTCCTCCAAATTTATAATAGAATAATGTTATGCGGTGATTCATCATGATATCGTGATGACAGTATAAACATTTTAAGAATTTGAAAGCATGTCATCGATGAAGATATATGAAAGCTTTGAAAATTTTGCGAGTGAGTTCCACGTCGTTTTGAGACATTGAATAAAAGTATGATATTCTCCAAAATCACTAGGTTCTTCGTTTGGCGGAGTAGTGTGACGTTAAAATTTCAAAGTAAGGAAATCCGTATATTACGCATCACATGCTTCAAAAACGTTGAAGGGATCAAATTTTCAAAAATGGACCAGTTGACCAACTGTCTGCCTTTTATTTCCATATTTTTCATGCTTATGTACTTTGAATCGCTATTCTCCCTTGGCTGATTAATACATATTCAGGGAGAAAATCGTACAAATAATCAAAATCTGAGTAATGCAATGGGAATGACTCTGACAAACCAAACGATTCCTTTTAAATTGCAAACCGGATTGGTAACATTTTCAGACTTTGAACCATACGAAAACTCAATGCTCGTCTGACTGAACGAAAAAAGCATTCACCTTCTTTGCAATACTCATGTTGGAGACATGAGCCTCTTCACGACTTGATTGCTGACAAGTGACCATAATTGGCTGACATGTAGATCACATTTTCAACATCTAACTAGTCAAAGAAAAAAATTAAGGATTGACATTGTAGCATTTGAAGAGCAATGCCATGTCATAAAAACGGTTTTAGCTACGAGAATCACCGTAAATCACAGCAGGGTTCTAATATTTTTTTCGTCAATTATTCACCCTCGCCATGAAGTTCCCTAATGATAATATTTTTTCTCAATTAAGGAACACTTCATTCAGAGATTCCTCAGGAGTGGAGTGTTCCTTATGAACCCATCACAATCACATTCGTATTAGGGGTGCATTCCATCCACCAATTTTTTTTAGCAAAACCCAATCCGCTGCGAATGTAACAAGTTTGGCAAACTGCCGTTTGTTATGCGACAGTAAATCATTTCAAAACTGCCATCTTTCACCATAAAGAAAATTTCCCAGTTACACAAGCTGAGGAGAAACCAGCTCTACCTATATGGACCCGTGAGTTATCGCCAAAACCGGTGCGAAATGGGCATAGTGAGCAAACCTGGTGATGACATAGTGCTGTCAAGCTTGCAAATAGGTGTTGCACATGCGAGGCTATGCGAAATCCAGGGAATAATGAAGTGATTAGAAATAGAAAAGCATAGGACATGTGGATGTGGAAACGAGATGAATGATCATTGAAATTTGACGATGGGGGTCATCTACATCAAAAATCACACTGATTTTCAAGACAGTTTTCCAAGTGCGCTTGCGGGTAATTCAGCAGCTGATTAAAAGTTACAAGCTATTCAGCTAAATTTCCTTGCAATACTCCTCGTCCCGTTAGACTTGGTGTACAGTATTAAGTACTTATACCACACCACTACCACCCATCCGGATTTCTTGGTTTTTTTACGTCAGTTGTATGCTAATCCTATTATTTGCAGCATGGTCTCCCGGCCAGTCCTGTTGGCATTGATCCATCAGCAGACTACCATCAGATTGCGAATGTGTTCTGTCTGCTAAATTCCCTCATACCTTTTTTTAAAAAATGAACTGACACATTGTACATTGTTCAGTTAACTAGAATTGAATACTCTCTCTCTGCCACCTGTGCTATTAGCTGCACATTTTGTAGTTGTAAGAGAACCCATACTCTGAGAATTATGCGTATGTATTTACAGCTTGCCGAAATGCAAATTCGTAGGCAAAAACGTCTAACGTCTCAAGAGGCTCAATCGAACTAAACTAGAAATCCATCACGTAACATGCATGCTAAATGTTCATTGACTGAAAAGTACATTGAGTAAAAATCAGGTTCCGACGGATTAACGGATTATGTTATTGATTTATTCAGTTTTTTATGCTACCGAAACCACTTGTTATAATTGTCGTAAGTGTTTCAATAATTTAGGATTAAGCGAAAAGCCTTTCAAAGATTAAGAGTAACTGATTCTGCAAAGAAATGTATTAAGAACAACCTTCTGTGTTTACACATTAAATTTCATTTGCTGCAAAAACATGGGAAATATTACCAAACATTTTATTCTCCTCGTAAAAGTGATTACGATGTGCGTACCATGATTTCTCTGCCACAGGGAGCGTTCTGAGATTCTTTCAGCTCCCATGTTACACCTCCAGAGTGAATAATTGGTATGCAGTTATTCGGCAGAACCGGGTACGTGCATTCTTTGAAGATTTGATGTTTAGATAAATGAGCATGGGAAAGATGTATAATATGCATGGGTAGCAGCAATAAATAAATAAAATGACAGACATGACAAGTGGTGTGTTGTGTTGTGATGGTGGTTGCAAACATTTTAGCAGGTCTATAGCATTCATGACAAGTCCGTGTTTTGATGCCCACTCGCACATGAAACGCACCTTTGCATTTTCTGACGTTTCGTTCAGTGGGAAGCAAATATACAAAGTTTGGGTCGACCGGACATTGTCCCTTTCTTAACGATAAATTGCATACAGAATGAATGCCTTCATTTGGTCTGCATAGACGTGTCAGTTAGCAAGGAAAGAAATATATATGTTGGCTTAAACTCATGAATGAATCGTTCCACGCATACGGTTACGAGCATGCATCTGTGTAATTTTCTTGTATAAATTGGTACGAAGCAAAAAGTAAAAACTTGATCTCATCCGCATCCCAATAACCGCAAAATAACTGAACTTGTATTGAAACTATTCATCCGTCATAATAATGCAAGTTGATGTTGATGCACACAGAGGAATAACTTCATTTTTTCTTATTGTTATATAATTTCCACAATATTAAATTAAGAGAAAAGGTGGGAACGCGTAAGGATTATGTCTTGATTAATGCTGGCAGTTTGAAACAAGAAGGGTGACTTTAATGATGGTAGTTTAAACTCAAGAATTTGGGGTTGAGATTGCACAAGCATTGATTACATTTCCGGGCAAACAGCAGAGCCATGTCTAAATTGGCAAGTGTACAGAGTAGCTTTCGAGCAAAGGCTGTTGCTTATTATGTCATCATGATAAAGACACATAAAAAAGTGTATCAACATCAAGTGAATGAGGTGTGAGATGCATGCAGTTCATGTTTTCTAGATAAATGAAGCAGTGCTGTCACGTTTTCACGCACTGGCTCAAAGAACGCTCACTCTTTAGTACAATAGTAGAGCTCGTAAAGACCTAATGAAGTTGTTTGAACTGTAACAAACACAGAGAGAGAAAAGTGTAAGCAAATAAAAATGGTAACTTCACGAAACTTATGTCATGATTACATACACCAGCCAGAGAAGCAAACGACCTTTGCTATATAATATGCAGCACTAAATAAACGTGAATGACCAATGAACACCATCAATTAGCTTATGGTCGGTCAGCCGAACAAATTTTATATCTTCAAAATTTATAATGTGAAGGAAAACCGTGCAAAATGCTAATATTTGATTTCTCCCAGCCGCATACCACAGACACCACGCCACGCCGAAGGAAGTTCGTAAAGGTAACAATAAAAGGGTGTGATTCATACTTGATGTAATTTAATGAATAATTTGAATTTTCTGATGCTTTACCGACTTACGTTACGTGTATCAAGCGACGAAATATTTTGATCTGCTGATAAGAGATGATGCCTTCAAAATTGCGATAGTGTTTGATAAACTACAAATAAATATGTATGCATATCATATACATGTATGCAAATATAAACTAATTTTACTCAAGATAACGATCTCTACTCACAATTATCTCAATTAAACTTCTGCGTACGTTTCCCCTATAAAACATATGTAGTTACAATTGCTATAATTAGCGAAGAATAAATTAGGCGCTAATGCATGCAATCCAAGTAGATTATCTGAGTAGGCATCTTTAAGAAAAATCATCAAGTTGCGAATTGCTAACAAAGCTGTATAGAGCTACAACTCAAAGATCAAATATGCTACAATGGATTTGGAATTTGGTAATAAGTGAAAATATATAATTAGTTGGTGCAGCAGTACAAACTATGCTGTTACAAACTTACGAACACAACCTTTTTTGTTGGAATCTTTCATACGATTATATTTTTACAACTCATTTTATTGCATACCTTAATATACCATCAGTATCAACATCAAGCATCCCATTACAAACAATTTTCGTACATTTTTGTAGCGTATCTCAATTTGGGCGCTGTGAAAAGCTATTGATTTTAATGCCCAATCTTATATGCTATTTGTTTGTATATGCTAAGCATGTTTTTTGTTTACTTTGTATTGAATTGAGCCCCGTGTGAGGTTGTTGAAATCTAGCAAAACTACTAAACTTTCCAAAATTGACTAGTTGCAAGAAGCAGCAACTCATTTTCATTTTTTTCTGCAGTCATGATGGTCTGCAGTTACAAGTTTCCTCATTAAATTCTAAATTTAATATAAAAATCGAGGATTTTGAAAGAAATTTCTCATTTTCCCTAAAACCATATCAAAGACTTTAGCTGTTGTCATAATTGAGGAAAAATCATTTAATTTGATCAAAGCTGGTGGCTGATGAGAAAACATCATGGCACTACAGTTTTTCCGCATAGACATCCCTTTTGTTGCCGCAGGAAAGGAGTATAGAATAATTTCCAAATGAAAAGCTAACCGTTTTCACGTCAACAAATGAACAGCTATTGCGGTTGAATCTAATCTATTATTACATGACTCCCATGGGGGCAAATTCAATTTTCTGAGCTTGAACATTATACCACTAACAACTTGAAGCTCACCTAATGTGTGTTTTATGATTAGCATGATAAGGACAAAATGAACGAAAATATTTTTCTTTTCTCCATTAAGATGCGCAAATAAATAGCATCAGACATTATGTCGTGTTATTTGACAAGCAAAGGCAAATGCAATGACTGCAAGACCTATGCGATATAAAAACTAACCCAGTTTCGTAATTTTAACAAGCGGCTTCGAACCTTAACATATTTGTTGACAAAATTTTGTTCTTAGGTTAAATCGAAAGAACGAAAAAGTAAAATCCGATTTTTTCCAAAACCGATTGAGATTTCAAATCATTACCATTCTAATCATACTCTTTATAAAATACTATTTTCAACCAAAACACGTATAACCGAACCACTTTCCATCTTTCGAGCTCAGCATGCGGATTGCATACGAAGTAGAAATTTCAACAAGTTGATTGCACGCCAAGGTTTAGGCCACTATTGATTCAATAGTCAACCCAGGTTTCCTATCTATCTGCTGACAATACGTTCGCAAATTTACGATGACGAGCTCTCAACAACATCCAACATCATAGGAACTAGTGTTGGTTCTTTTGTAGTTCTTGTCGAAACACCCATTAAGAAACACCAAAGATGTGTATTATTACCGGTTTGAAAAAAATAGAAATACCAGTCAATATTATTCAAAATAGCAAAGAAGCTTCAGCAATCGTTTCTGAAATGAGGTTGAGGTAGTACCCAAATAATTTTTGTATTCGTTTATATAATGATAACCATTATAATCATTGTTTTAAAATTTTAAAAACAACTTCCAATAAATCCATAAAAACTGAACGGGTTCGATAAACCTGGTAAAATGAGCAAGTCTGTCGAAGAGACCCGTCGCAAGAAACTATCATTTTTACAATTCTGCACGCATCGAGTCTCCTTTTTAATGCTGCTGTTGATTTTTTCCTCTTTTCATGCCAAAACATCAAATATTCGTAGGAGGACAGAATTTGGGTTGGAAATGCCCTTCTCCTGACTTGTAGTGTTTTTACAAGACACGCTATCATAGTTATCTTGTCGTTTCTTATCCAATGATCAAGTCCATCATAACAAAACATCATTGCAAAAGTAAACACAGCGTTGTTTTTACATCACTGTTGAAAATAAGAGATGATGGCAAAGATTTAGGCAGACAGTAGATGAATGCATTCAATGCTCGCTGAGTTTGAGATACATTGTTTAAAATGGTGTGCAAAGGGAAGTCTAGCTGGCTACTTTTATCAGGAACTCACAGACGCTCAAAAAGTGGTAGGGTAAGAGATGTTGAATCGTGCGGGTGTGAGCAACAAATCTACCTGTTTTGTTGTGTCCCGTTGCTTCTTCTTTTTTGGCTTTTAATAACTGTTTTCCATGCTAAGCTAGTTTTATAAACAATTATATTTGCGATGATTATTAGATGCGTTCATTAAAAGGAAAAATGGTAGGAGTTGTTTGTGTCTACCATTGCATTGCGATTTGATTTGATATGAAGTATTTGAAGCCGTCTAAAAATATGGCCAATAAACTTCATTTTTAAAAGTCTTCAGAGGTGATTACTGTTAATCAAATTTAACTATTGAGAGCTTCTCTGAACAGTAAAAGTACTGTGGTTTCTCCAAATACCTTTTATTGCCCCAATAAATATTCAGCATACGAAAGTCCATTTTGTATTTCTACGCAAATATTTCTGCTAAACAAACTAGATCTGTCATATAGATTTAGCTTAATGAAACTTGATATTGGGTTGGATCACACCTGCATTAATTATCAGTTCATCGCTAAACTCATATAAGAGCAATCGAACATCATCATCATCTTCAGAAAGACACTAATTAATTAATTAATCAAAGAGCTCTCGTAATCATCAAAATTCTCTAGCGCTTGAGTGGTTTTTATCTAATCTTACTAAAGGTAATTATGATAAAGCAGAACCAGACTAGACTTCTCAATTTCAAGGTGTATAACAATGTTATCTTCTCCCTTACATGCTACACGGTTTTAAATCACGATAATAAATTAACGTTTGGTTTATCCCACACAAAATCGATGACGCTCTTGAGATCTCATCCTTTTGATCCTATTATAGGGTAGCTGTAAAAGCAAAACGTGTAGTCTTATCTTCTGAGAAATAGGAATGATTTTTTGCAGCAGGATGTGAAAATAAATGTGTAACATTCCATATCATATCCATACTGATTTTTTACTTCGAAACCTTCCGAACTTGCACTGCAGAAGGAGTCAAGAGGTCAAAACAAAATTGCGCAATAGCAATAACAACAATTCATAAAGAAAAGGTTTCTATCATCAACAGTGATGAAGTTCCGCAATGAAAGGAAGCGACTGTAAGCGTTTGGTAATGGTAATTTAGAAGGATTTGAGAATCCACCTTTATAAAACCAGCTTCAGTTTCATTATGCAAATTGTTCGGGGAAAGGCGGGGCAGATAGGTAACCATCCATATGGCTTTAAGTATGCATCTTGAATGTTGAATGTAAAAGCCCAAAGGTTTAATACTTTGCACGCTAAACCATCAGTTACGTAACCGCAGATCATCGGCATCTATTTATCCTATTTAGCCGTGCTACCAAAACTGCAGAATCGGTCATCTAGTCCCATTCAAGATTTCATTAAAATCCTTTCATCAATATAATCAGACGCGTTGACTCGGTTTCGGTATTAAAAAGGATGATGTGATGATACAAAGATTTTAAGGATTACGTAATCATTCAGTTAACCTGTTGGAGTCGTGACAGTAGTATCAGCAAAAGCTGCCACTGCGTATCTTACTGATTACCTTTTTAGCTTTTCTACAATTCGATTTTCTCATTGTGGTCAAGTCAAAAAGTTCAACAGTCGTCCGAAAAGAGAATGAAAGAACGGTAAAAGCAGAAAATGTAAATGACATTTCATTTGTAATGATTTCTCAGCAGCTACTCTATACAATGCGTAATTGTGAGGGTTACTACTGTTCAAGGAGGTGGTTTGGTTGCTGGATTGGATCCCACAAAATGTGAGGGCCTGAGGAGTTCTTTGAAGTTTATGCAAAACCTTTGACTTTTTGACATTTGACAATCGTTTTGTGTCTTTCTGATGGCTAATATTTCACCTCGACCTAAACTGAAAGGAAAAAGCTTTGGCGAAATGAGCAACTTGATGATGATGATGACGAGAACGTGGTAGGTAGGTATTTTATTTTGTACTGTTTGGACCGTTGACCGTTGAATTACGGATGCACCTGAGTTTTTATTGCTAACGTTTTTAGAAGGACAATTTGAATTTTTATTCCCCTTAAATGACAATGAGTTGAATGAATTTAACAGGAATTTAACAGTTAATTTGCTTTAAAAAACAGCAACCATTTATCTCTCTCAATGATTTATGGTGGTTTACGGTTGTGACAAGTGTGCGCTAATGTTTGGAATTTATTATCACATCGTCCGAATATCTACTGTAGGTTTGCTAGGACGTAACATTTTGCATATGTATGCAAGGGTTATAAATCTTGCTAAAAGAAATTAAAACTAGATGAGATCTGAAGCACGTAAGCAAACAAAATTTTACCTAAAGTACAGCAGCAGGGTGAAGTGCTACAATTTAGAATTTACAGCTTTTACAAACATCAAGATCAGTCGTACATCCCATCATAAAAGCAATAATTTTTAAATGCATTAACGCTATGCAATAACTTTAGCAGCTTTTAAAAAAGGTAATTGCAATGATGCAGCGTGCGTACTTTTATAGTCTAGAAAAATGCAAAGAATGTGAGATCATTTGAACATTGTATAAGGCTGGCAAAAAAAAGTCCTGATGATACAATTCAGCAACTTTGCACAAATCTTCCACAAAGTCACGTAATTGAAGATTTACATAAGTAAAGAGCAGTAATTAGTTCACTGATTTGAAAGTGAAACAAAAGTTGTGTGAGTGTAATGCTTAAAAATAGAATACTTGAGGACTAATAATTTTCTTTCTCAGTAGATTCTGTCTGTGTTCCGTTTTATATTAAATTAAAAATAATATATTTTGCTAATGTGTAGCACAATATTTTAGATGAAACGCATGAATCTTTTAACTGATGAAAATCGGTTAGAATTTTCTGTTATTATGGGTGTTATCAGATTTTTAGATTGAATACCTTACATAAAACCATTTAAAATTTTTGCTAACGTTTTTTGTTTTTATCAGAGTCCGAAAGGAAAATAAAGCATCATTAAGCACCAGCAAAGGTTTTCTTTGGTAGCAAGAGTAGCTGAAACAAATTTCTATAATTGCAAATTCCTCTATCTCACGTGCTATCTTCCCTTATTAGCCAGCTCAAACACGTATATAAAAGTTGTGTTAAACTGAGGAACAATATGGATGCTAACTTTTACTGTTTGTACACAACTGCGTGGGTATACAACTTCCATATAATATCAGACTATCATATAGGTATATATCCATATCCCTATTTTAAATTCATGCTCACACACATCTTCCTCATTTGTTCAATAAAAAATCGTGAATTACTCTTAAAAAGTAACGTGTCACGGGACGTATGCTCACTGACGGTGGTCTGGTCTGGTCATTGTGCAGTTAGTTTTCGAGATGAGAAAACACGATAACATTCACTGTTTATATTTTTCCCAAGAACATAGAAAAGAGTAATATGAACACATCGGCTCTTTTGTTTTAGAAATAAACATTTTGACGAACAATGAATGATTAATGCCTACCAGCCATGCCAAGCCAAGACGGTTATCGAGAGTGCGATGAGACGATGACCGCGTAATATGCGTGTGCTTTTTTATTACAAAAAGTGTGTACACTACATGAATGATTGTGCACATTTTTTTTGAAAGTGGAAGTGAATTCGAATATACGTTATAAAAATAATATTCCCTTGTAAAGTCATCCATTACACTTTAGATCAAAATTGTATGATATTATTGAACATTCACTTTCCTTCAAAAATCTTGAACATATTTAAGGAAAATATTATAGTTGTAGAAATCGTAAACTTACAATCTATTTTTCTACGACATCTTCATTTCCAACTGGTAATAAAAATGTTTGACAGGAACAAATAGGAAAATTGTTGCAGGAGTCTTTTTGAAAGAATTTTCATGTAATCAGTGTCATATATATGTTGTAAGCACTCTAAGCACAAACAAAAAGTTCAGCGCATCTTCATTAGCTCCCATAATTCCATCCATAAGAAAAGGAAAAGTGGAGTCTGAATTGCCATATATTACATTGGTCCATATATCTTACCACAAACAGAAAGTGTTTAGATAATTTTGTGTTATTTTTCATTTTGTAACGTAACAGCTACATAATGACTCTCTTTGGCTCTAAAAGAAACAAAATTGTACACCATATATGACGGGCTAGTTTAGTTACAAAGTATTTTAAGATGATGACGATGGCTTGAGTATAAAAACATCACCTCCTTTTCCCACTAACACCGTGACTATGCACATCCAATGTATGCCAGTAAGTAAGTAGCAAATCCTAAAAGGAAAAGGAAATAGGATTGGAGTATATTGATGATGATGACTATATTTTTTGTTCAGTCTCTGATGGCTCGTGAATTTATCACGAAGAGGAAACAACGAAACGGTTCATTACGTTTTCGAAGTCATTTTAAGTTCTTGAAAGAATAAGTAAAAGATGCTTTGTAACAATGAAATGGCAAAAAAAGAGGAGGAGGCGGCGGAAAAGAATGCAAATGGATGGAAGATGTCTTGTCTTGAATGGTGACAAATGGCTAAATTGCTTGCAAGCCTTTAGCCACAAATCTTCCACATCCACTTGCATTATCATTTATAATAACAATGTCCAATCTGTCTATCTTTTTGAAAATTAATCTTGAAACCATGAATTTCCATGCTGATTCCTCTTCAAAGTTGGAAGAACAATTGAGTATTACTTTTTCTAAATTCTGTGAATGCACACAATAGGTTCATTCAGATGCAGACCATTTTAATTCGCCTGAGGTTTGTAAAGAATGCACAGCAGTTGAAAGGGCGCTTGCGCTTTCACTGCTGCAAGTGGTACAGCATTTGATATGATGACGAATCAAGCGAATAAATATGGGAAACCATAATAAACTGGCATGATGATGAGGGGGCGTAATTTCACTTGATTTGATTACTATCAACTTAAATGACGTAAAATGTTTTTGCTTGAGTGCTTTGAGAAGTGACCGGAAATAGGTGATAGATGAACCCATTCTTTAAGCAAATGTTCCGATGATTTTCTGTAAGGAAACTATTTATGCGGAAAAGAGGAAATAAGCTCATCGCATCACGTACACAGGCATACTTCCTTTTTATGAAGGATTGATTACAGGTGCCGACGTAATTTTGCAATTTCACATCATCGCATTTTAAAATCGGCATGCACAGTATTTACTTGTAAAGTTGGGTTGGGCTTTATCCGTGTCAGTCATGTGGGACTGAGCTATTCCTTATGTAAAAAGTTTAAATAGCCATAATGCAAGTTGTCAACTGCAAAAGTCACGTTTTTTGAGCTCTTAATTGTCCACTTCATTTTGAAAGGAAAGTTATGATGCAATTCGAAGAGTTTTGGTTTCATGTGAATCTTTTAATGTGATGGAATGATTGGAAACTCGTTTTCGTTTCAGTAAAGGATCAATATAGTATATTGTATATTGCTTGAGTTTGAAGACATCAGTTTGATGGCAAAGGTGAATTTATTTAGCTAAAATTATAGAGGAAATGAAACGTACCACAAAATGGGATTCCTTCTGGTAACCATCTTCCGTCAGCTTGGCAAATTCTTCGGGCAGGTCCCAACAACTCAAAACCTCGCTCACAAGCGTAGGATGCAACAACCCCAGGTTTGAGCTCTGGGGCTGAGAAGGTGAGCGAAGAATGAGCTGGTGCTCCGGGATACCCGCATGATAAAACTGAAAATGAGAACAAAAAATCATTAATATATGTATGCTTTACTATGCAAATGTAATACATCAATACTTGGCTTTATTATTGGTAATATCAAAACGCATCAGGAAGCAGAGATGAATATGCGAATCAAATTAGCTAATAACCTATTTCCCACAGTGCCAAAACCCAATTTGTAATTCACATTTGCATTTGCCCACATCAATTCTTTTAAAAAGTATTTTATCCACCACTTAACCTGACCTCAATAAATTCACCACAGTTTTTGGCAAAAGATCTGTCAACTTGAAACAAACCGGTCCAGGGAGAGAGAAAGAATAGAGCACGTACAAAATCTACACGCTACGCTTGTTAATGCAACAGATATAGTTTTATATAACATGCAGAAATGTGCGTTACGTGCATCAAATTACGTACAAAAGTATCCTTCCTCTTTGTATTGCAAAAAACAACCTGTCTTTTAGAAAGATTATTCGATGGATACGAAATGTCTTTCTAGTTTAGTCTAAAAAGATCTTTACAATTTGACGCTTTGCATAAGATACGGATTGAAGGAAGATGAGAGACGGTGATGTGATGGTGATGATGATGTTGCAGTAAATCGTATTGCAAGTCGTGACACACAAAACCTCGTGTAGATCCAACCCAAAAGTTCAAAAACTTCGCATGGTCACTCGAGCTGAAAAATGTAAGTTTTTCCTCAAGACTACATGCTTTACGCGTGAAATCTATTTGTATGTAGTTAAAACAGCTTTTTTTCTGTGGCTTTTTCGTAATTTCCATGTACCCCGCTGCTTATAGTACTTTCTGGGTATGTGTTATGTTCGTAACTAACTGCTTTATGTAAAAAGTAATATGACTCAAACTACAACAATCCGAGAACGTTTGTGAATCAAACAAGATGCACTTTTTGCATGCTTCGTAGGAGAATGAGAGATCACAGTAACAATGGCAGTTTAAACGGCTGCAGACTGCAGCTCCCGAGACGAACCAACCATATGCTCTATTTTGATGAATCGGTCTTATCAAAAATTGTTCATGTCTGTAATTTTCAATGCATGTGTTCTTTAAACGTTTTTCGGCTCGATTAAGAAGACTTATTAGGAATGTTTATTTGAGCTATTTCTCACAGACCATCTTCTGCGGCAAGACTGGAAAATAAACAGGTGAGCATAATTTCATTTCACATCAGCAAACAACTTGTCATCAAAGGTCTGAAATCTTTTAAGCGAGTAATTGCATATCATTACGAGCTTAATAGAGCGGCACTAGTCACATCATCCGATACACTGTTGCGGAGTGTGACAGTGCATCACCATCACGCAAAAATTCAAAACGTCCACACTGGTGGCGGTGGTAGCTGACCTAATTTATTAGGCTAATTGCAGTACATAATTAATACGAATATGATAATCACCGCCTACTCTCCCTAAATTTGTTACACTTTGCAAATTACATCATTCATGGTTTTGAAAATAAGCTAAGTAAATCCGTTCATTTGCACCATTGTGCTGTTGGGAGCAGCGTGCTGTCTTGTCTTAAAAAAACAACATATGTACCTACACTGCATTTTAAGTATACTCCCAAAGTATTTTAAAAGAAAGCATAAGCCAAGCTAATTGCATTGTTGAGGGAAGCTATTGTGAGAGCACCTTGCAGAAAACAAGGCAATGAATTCCTGCAGTTTTAAAGGTAAAATCGGAGCGTCAGATATAATATGTAACACCCTGCAAATCAGTTAAAGACGTGCAGGTACATTATTCCACCAGCTCAGCAGTACCGACAATTTTTTACAGCGTTATTTATTTATTGCCTCTGCATCCACCGCGTTATTATTAGGTAATGAGGACATGATCGTAAAAGGTACTGACCATAACATTGCAACGCTACCCAGAAGAAGTTTCTTTTCGGATTATTGTGAGAAAACAAATTTACTACACAGTAACACAGTACAATAGTACTGCAGCTAAAAAAAGAACTTGAGGGAATAATGAGGCTTTATATATCTGAGAACAGCCGGTAACAGGTGTGTTTGCTTTGGCTTATATTCATAATGTTGATTGTGCCGGATTCGGATTGTATTATACAATCTAGACGTGTTACATGATGTTTTGCCAATAAAAAACGTATGAAAGGATAGCATCCAATAGTATCTCGGTGACAGTCAACACGACGCGTAATTGTGAAGGTAGAAAACCAGGTTAGTTTCTATCAAGGAGGGTTATTGTATGATGGGTAAATATTTTTCTTAATTGAACTCGATTCGTGTATATATTTACATCATGCAAATCAGGTTTTGCAAATGGTGAGGGGATGCAACCGGAAAGTGATGCACAAGGAAATGCCTAACAATTAGTCACGTTGAGCTAGATGGAATTTGTACGCCACGATCGTCATATTTTAGAGTTTAATTCATTGCGTACGTTTTTACAATGAAAACTGAAACCAATGAAAAAACATGAACCTGTTTTTTGCAAGAATTTTGCCAAAAAATAAAGCAATCCATTAGAAACACGTATGAAAAGCTGTGGAGCTTACTCTCGATATAATTTCAGCTGAGTTGGTCCTAGCCTTTTTGTATTATAATGACGGATGATGATTGCCGTAGGACCACATAATTTGATTTCAAAGTTCTAGACATGGCATGAAAGATGAAAACGAATAATAAGTATATTTCAAAGTTATTGAAAAAAGTGGAATAATGGTAACAATAATATAAATACGACTATCAGGGCCAAGGCTATTGGGTTAATAGCCAATTCTAAAGCTGGCAAGAAACATTAAAGAAGAAAAGGTAGTTTGTATCTTCTTCAAGTTAGGTGGTAGGTAATACTGTTTTTTGAGCTTTATTCGTTACCTTCACCTTCTTATCCACTCGTCTTTCATCAGTTTTTAAAACTTGAACTTGTTGACGGAAATTCTTTGTAAAAATAAGGTGCAAAGGTAATATAACCTTGGCCTTACCCTTTCAGGCAGGTCTGTCAAATGTTTTTATTCCAACTTAACAATATAATTTAGGCAGAAAAATTCTGGAAATTCCTTTGATGGACACACATTATGATATTTTTCACCACAAAAGCAAAGTATACATGGGGAATTTCCTAAGAAATCTTTATCAACTTCAAACCGGTGGCCATTCAAAAAGCTAAAGCTGGAGTTTACTTATTGTAAGAAAAAATGATTGTTGAGTGCTCAAAGAGCTTCCCCTACCAGTTGGATAGAAGTCTCCATCATTTTTGATGGCCTACCCCAACCCGTAATAGGTTGTGGGCCTTTTTACTTCGATAGGATCTCGGTTGATGAGAGTCCATTAGTGTGTAAATACATATGCTGGTGTCGGAAAAATCCAGAAATGAGCTCTATTGTTTGTTAAGTCCAACAAAGTTTCGACAGGTGATTTTAATGGTTTTTCGAATCGCTTACAATTATCTTTTTGTTTCACAAAACGCAGTTTGAACACTAACTCATGTAAAGAACTATTTTTTCTATACTGTACATTTTCTCTTCGCAATGCTTTCAGTTTAACAGAAAACAAACATAAGCGTCACAATTCCCATATTTCAGACTTCACGCTGTTAATGTTTCTTCGAAGCCATCAAATCAAAAAACATTACCATAAAATATGATGCGAGAAAAAAATCATGCGTCACGCATTCAAGTTCTATTATTTTTTTTTAAATTTAGACGAAAGCTATTTAAGTTGGTTTGATTGAAATACATACGTAATTAGCCTTTGATTAATTTTCCTGTTCCCCGAACTGATTCTACATCTAATTCTAATAAAAGAAAACCAAGCTTAGATAAGAAAGTAAATGTACATAATCTAATACTAAATCTCATGCAAAAGATTATCCTCATTCGATGAAAAACTGCTATTCTTGTGTTGATACGTCTATCAGCTTAGTAAAATGTACGTTAATCATCACATCACTAATAAATTTTATTGCCCCAAGATTTAACTTCATCAATGATATTAACAGATGGAATGATGATGAGCACCCCTCCAATAATTTATCCTCCTTATCATAAATAACACCGTTTTGGTAAAATTATCCATGTTGAACACGTAGAATATAACATCGTGATACAATAAAAATTGACTTCAACAAGGTGGAACTATCACATCATTAGCCCTGATATACGCATGTATCATTCAGACATTTACATGCGAGCTTCTCTGTTATTTTCTCCACATTTTTAAAAATTATCATCCTCCTCCGCTTTCACTACATGGCTGGGAGCTCAAAGTACGTGCTGTTCTAAATACCAGTGACCATTGTGTCAAGGACGAGGGCAAACAAAACGAACATAAATGCTAAACTCCTTCTTTTCAATCTTTTTGGAGCCAAAGCCAAGTCATGAACATCATCAGAATAATCACAGGGCATCCTCCCACAAAAAGAAAAGTAAGTCATAGGAAAAGAGAAGGGATCAAGTTCTTTCAACTGAATGCATTAAGCCTCAAAGAAGATTATTGCTGGATGCGTTCGCCACAATCAGTCCAGTAAAACTTTTAAGAAGCTATAAAACTATGAATGCAACATTTACAGATTAATTCACCAAAAACCAAGGCTTCTGCGTGATTTTCAGTACTTTCTCTCATATTTAAAGGATTTGTGACTAGTAACGAGTTAGTTAAAGCACTTTAATGGAAAACTAAGGAAGCGCCGGGTTTATAAAGAGTTAAGCTATGTGATTAGAAGCAATATTATTTTAACAAGTAGTTCTTAAAAGCGATATAGCATGACAGACGAAAGAGAGTGATGTAGAGCCTCTTTGGCTGTATACACAGGAGACGTAGAGATGCTACTGTGGTAGAATCCTTTTGATGATTTAGGATCCTCAGGTGGTTTGGTTGTATGAACAAATTCTTCCCCACTTTGTGAGAGAGAATGATGCACGGCAGGATTGCATCGTAATTTATACCCCCGTCACTACTCGTTGTGGATAAGAATGGTTGAAACTGTAGGAGACGTCAGGATCCCTTTTAGAAGAAGGCATTACCAACTCAACGATGATGTTGGACGGATGGAATGAAGAAGATCAAGGAAAATGTACCGTTAGCCAAGCCACCTTGCAACGTCTCATACATCAAAGGGATACAGCCAATTGAACGTATACCTTGCTCAGCTTTTAATGATATGGGATGAGTCAGAATGCCCAAAAAGTTGGCGATAATGATGTTGTATACTAAACTTGACTAGAGCTGAGCCAGTCTCAACAAATGCAATGAGATGCTGCTGCTACCAATATAACAGGATATGCAATAAGATATGTGCACTTTTGCATTGTGTTAATTTTATTACCGGCTTCTTCTAGGACAGTTGATAAAAAAATGAGTTGACGCACTTTTAGTTTTTTCCCTTCAAGCTATATGATACTTATTAGCATTGGCTCTCATTTTGACATAGATATACCTATACAATTGAAAGATAAAATCTTGCATTGTCAATTCAGTCTGAAGGAGTTTAATAAGCGGTCTCAACTTTGGTCTCAATCTAAAAGATTTTTGGGATGATAAAATATTCAAGACAAGAATCTCGAATCTCTCTTGAGTATAGCCCTCTGACTCTGAATGAATAATTATGGCTAATTTCATGCTAATAAAGTCCATCCACCTGTGTGATCTTGAGGATGAAACGTTTGGTTTCTAAAACGGCACTTGTGGTCTGTTCCTAACCTTTGCTACTGAGGAGCAAGTTGAGAAGCTCAGCCCTACAAAGTTGTTGCAAATCCGCTTCAGAAATGGTAAAAGGTTTGTGCCAAAATGCGCAGAGAAATAAAATATCCATCAATCCCACGACTGACCAAGCCAAGCTCACATTGCCATGCCCTATCCCGAGAAGAGAAACACCCTGAAAACATAGGAACCAAACCAAAAACGCACCTATCGAACGAATCCCCTTTTATGAAGGTACAAAAGTATCAATACCAGTCCTGCAGTGATTTGATGTTACAAACCGGGTCATTTGTCCGCATGATTTCCTCAAGAAGATAATGACCAAGGAATTCCAATCCTACTCGAAAACGAGATAATGAAAATATTATGTTCTATCAATACCTACACAAGGAAAGATGACACTAGTCGACTCAGATTTTTGAGCTGTAAAATTTTTAATTATATTGAATGCATCGGGTGTGCTTAGAAGGTGGGGTTTATTGTGGTCAGTGATATCTCTTCTCGCCAAAAATATCTCTTTGCACCTAAACAAAGGCTCACACCTTACCTGATTTTCATTGGGTGTTGTACTGCATTTAAATTTCAGTTTTTCACCTGTTCATTCATTCCGTCGCCATTTAAAAACTTAAAACGAGAATCACGTCTCATTCTGCTGCGAGGAAAAGTGGCTTGACTTGACTTGAATGTGCATTACGTGAATGTATTCAAAAGTTGGCTGTTTATGCATTCAGCAGACCTTCAGAAATTTGCTTTCTTGTTTTTCAGCTTCAACAACTGCATTTCCGTATGCAGATGGTGAAAAACATTTTTATGCCAGCCCAAATATAGTTTTTAATATTTCATGCAATATCATAAACCACGTCAAGTTGAGTATACACATTTTTGTGAAAGAAAAACTGTTAAGACACCCTTAAACTTTTTTTTGTGAAATTAGTGAAAGATGAGTCTATAATTTAAAGCGAGAAGTGTGTATTTGTAGTGTATATTCTTTGTTGCCTTACTTAACATAAATCTCTTCATAACTTCATACCCGTGACAGGTAGACACTATTGAATTTGCTCACTCCTTCATAGAACTCCCAGAATTGTTCATTACGATTACGCACTCAGAGTGCACTTTCTAAAGATATCTATTTTGAAAAGTGTTTTTCGAGGAAGAAGCTCCTTCCCGAGCTAAAGGAATACAATATCATTATTATTTATTAATCATGGCGCATTTTAAAGCCTGCTTCTCTTCAAACTTGGTGTATGACTTGATGTCATTTTTTGTGGGATGCAAGCACAAATTTTTCCTGTTAAAGGATAAGTAAGTGAATTTATTACAGCTCAAAATAATCACCATCATTTTTGGCTTTTTTTTGAATTGTTGACTGCGCACCTGAAAGAAAGAAAGAATGCTTCAAACTCAAAGTCGTTTCTGGTATGGTAAAATACGGCATGATGGTTGCATCTTTTGTGTTGTTTTGGTTTGTAGGTCACAAATGTGTTCTACTACGCTGCTTAAATACCGCTTCTATCTCCTTCTTCTCCCATTACATTATTACGACTTTGGCTTACGTGTGAGCACGTTGTATACATCTATATATACGTTTAGTATATTATATATGTAAGCTTTGTTGTTCTTGTTGGTAGCTTGTAAGATGTGTTTGTACCTTTTCAACCTTTCTTCAAGATACTTAAAACGTGCTGATGCTGCTGCTGACTACTGAAAGGGTTGCTTGCTGGTAATATGATGTGATGATGCATAGTCAGTACACCTCAAGAGAGTCGGTACGTTACAGTTTTCCCTCGGACTTTATTGTCAGGCTTTGGGCTAGTGAAGTACTAACTAGAACTAAACACGTATGAATGCTTTCATATGAGAAAAAGTATAAGTATACTTTGCTTATCTATTATTTATTAGGGTTTTTGTATACATTTGAAATTAAATAAATATGTGTGTAGCATATTCCTTTTATATTATATACAGGTGGAAGGATCGTGGTATGATATGATATATGAATAGGTGAATATATGAGGAAGGATATTATATAGTAGTAAGTACTTAAAGTATACATATTTGTGAGTAATATTTACCTATTTCAATTTCATCTCAAACAATGTATATTCGCCTTCTCCACTTTCTTCTCTACACGGAAGATTTATGTGTTTACTTGTAATGTAATGTAATATGGGTTCGTTCGGAGTGAGCAGAGAGTATATAATTGTAAATCTTGTCTGATATGCTGTGAACACTAATGACCACAAGAGGAAATATCCGTGTATCAATCTCTAATTTTACTTTTTGACTCAGTTTCAGAGGAAACTGGTACGCAAACGGAGATTTTCTTTAGGACACACTCACCATGTTATGCGGTACTCAGGCTTGGCTGAGCTTCGTATACATCTCGAAGAAACATATAATTTTCAGCATAGTTTCATGTTCTATGTTCCGAAACAAACACTTTTAATAGTTAATGGGATTGGATTGGAAGCAGAATTTTGGTCAGAGTTTTGTTTTCATTTTTTTCTACGATATCATGACTTGCTTGGCCCCTTACCGCATCAAATGGGATTGTAACAAACAAAACAAAGCCATACTTTTTCGTTTCCTTTGTGGTCATAACTGATTTCCTTTTTGTCATATATGCTAATCATGGGAGACCATTATTTTGGCTGGGTATATAGGATGACTAAAGGTGTGTAGAGATGAGAAAAAGTGACATCAGTCACACACAAGGAAATCACTCTCTAACAACAACGTAAAAGTGAGTCATGAAAAATGTTAACGTCCTACTACAATAGGATACGGATATCATCAGGCGCAGTAAAAAGCTTTCTTTATAGAGGAGCTGAAAGTGTTACTGCGTTACGTGGAGTGTCCATCTTTTCCAAATGAAGATGGTCCTAACCTAGTTTCTCAGGCATTTATTGTACGTAAGAGTCTTTAAGTTCCTTTGTGTTGACTAACCTAGAAGATGTAGGCATACAAAACCATACTGAAATGAATTGAATTTCCCTTTTAGCTTCATTCGGATCGATTACCCTCAAGGTTAATTTTCACTGAGAAGTGATTAGCTACACGCAGTAACTACTTTATCTGTTTGTATATTCGAAATTGAAATGAAATTACCACCCTAAAGTTGAGCAGAATTGTATGAAACGCGTGCCATCATGCTAGAGTGACAGACCTGATCATTGTCATTAATCACCTCACCCTCCATCTCCATCACCGCATGTTCCTAGTTGAGAGTGACTGCGCAGATAAGTTGAAAACGATTTCTTCAACAGTTGCTTCAAAATTTTATTAGGATAACAATAGCAAAAATCAACACGTTTTTCATGAAATAGCTGAACTAATGATGAGTTCTTTTTTTAAAAAAAACTCTAAATGTGTATTTTGGCCTTATTTTTTTGCGTAAAATTGTATCACTTTTGTAACAAAAATATATTAAATCTACACACTGTTCCTAGTTCTACTTCAGATTTTACGATTTAGGACACAGCGGGACGTGCCAATTCCATAATACCATGAGCTAATGCGCATCGCCTGTTTCATTTACATGTGCATATAAAAGTGAAACAAGGTGACAAACTTCAAGCACGTGTTTCTTTCAAACTTTTGATTGAAAACGAGAAAAAAATGATGTCACAATACTACCTTCCGTAAATCCTTCAGATCATTTTCTTCAAGGAAGCTTACATTATTATATGCTACTCGTGTTTTTACTAAATTAAAACAAAGGGAATTTTGACAGAAAGTTGGAAAGGGAAACTTAAAAATTAATGACACTAGTTTTAAATGACAAATGACGCAGTTTTAAATCCATCCATTACATATACGCGGAGTGACGGCGGTTTCTTGCTCACTTTCTCATTTTCTGCCTAAAAACGGTGGTGGCCATCAACTTTTAACGTTATTTGGTCGGACGCAAAAGCTACTAGTATCCGTGATTAGTGTCATATTAACACTTTGCGCATAATTAAGCTTAATTAAGCTTGCACAAAAGGAAAGGTGTTAGGTACGCGATAGTAGGAAGCTCTTGTAAATGTCTTGTCATCATCATGTTTTACTACCTAGATGAAAGTAGTTTCAAGTTTGCTCACAGACAGCTAAAGTAGGGTGAAATGATGTAAATTCGGAGATTGTTTCTATTGAAGGGATTTTAAATGCAGGACATGCATGGCTTACATAAAAGCAATATAAAAAGCGAATACAATCCTTTCTGAATACCATTTTTTGTGACATGTTTTGTGCTTTTGCAATCATACGAAAGTGTTTCTTTAGAATTTGCCTTAAGGAAGCTACTCAAAATGCTGGACTACTCCCCGGAAACATGTGGGACAGGCTCACTTTTCCCAGCCCCTGTTTAGCATTCATGTTTTATCTCCTTTGAAATTGTTTTCAACCGTGAAAAATGGTTGTTTTAGGATTACGATGTCACGACTAAATATACATTAAAACGACCTCCCATTAGAAAAATGTGGAAACGTGTGGCATTACTTTGCATTCAAGCTAAAAACAATTTTCCTTTCGTTGCATCCGTGAACATGACATTTGTGCGAAAGCACTTGATTACTTGTGCTTTGCATTGAGTTGACTCAAACTCAAACACCACCATTTCACGACGACATTCAACATTGCCTACCATCCTAATTGATTCCTCACTGCTAATTGATTTTTTAACGTGTCGTTTTTTGGCTAACTAAATATAATTAAGATTCGCAATTTTAAAAGTCTATTGACAAGCAAAAAGCAAAATTGCTGTTTTTCTTTGAAATATAGTTTTCGAAACCCGCAATTCATTACACGTTTCGATAGCTGATAATTTACACACTTTCTTCGGCTTTGTTAGATTTAAAACATGATGCAGTAGACATAGTGTCATTTGGATGAGAATCAAAAATTGAGAAGCGAGAAAACATGGTTTTCTTGCGGTTTTGAAACTTCTCTTTGGTTATAGTTAGGCAATGATTGCTAACAAGAAATTAGTTGAAATGTTTTTACGTACCAATCTTCACCGCGGTACAACTGAAACCGTTAGATTAGAAATTATACCTAAGCACTTTTAGTGATGAGAAGATGATGAGCTTTGATATAGCTTTATGCAATTTGTAAATGCATGCCATACCAAATTAACACATTTGTAAAGCAAAGAAATTGCAATTACATAAAAGTGAAGAAAGCTAAGTGACAAACAATTATACATTTAATGCACGGAATATATATGGTGTCATGAACCGTATGAAAAAATATTTACTACTGTCTAGGCTGTGTGAGGTAAAAAGAGAAACTTTTTTTTGTTAACCCAAGACTCTTAAGACTGTCAGCTTAACCGCCTCCTCCGAAGGTGTATATTGTCAACAGGAAAATGTTTTGACTTGATGGCGTATGTATTCCGGAAAGGGTTGGGAAACTGTGGAATTGCTGTCAACAACAAACCCAACCAAACCACACAAACAATACATAAATCTGCATGTAAAGAACCTCTTGACAATATATATGTACAAAACGGTTCTGAATATTTTACTGAGAAACCCCTATCAGAATCCAAAGAAAAAAACTGTTGCTCGCTTGAATATATCTAACGTACGGGGTGAAATCCCAATAAGGACACAGCCTTGATCCACCTTTCATTCAATCAGACAATCGACGACTCAAGTCCAAATATGGATCAGAGCGGTCAGTTGCCCCTTATAAATAAATGCTGACTTCCTAGTAAAAACGTGAAGTTCAGGAGGACCAGTGCACTTATTGGGTATATTTTTTGATGGGGATAATATCCGCATCATACCCAAATATGCATGTGTTTGTATAGCTAATGGGTGCATTTTTTAATTTAACAACGAAACGAAAAGTAACATTTAAAAATGTTTTTTAATCTTTTATCTTCCGATGCATTTTAAAACATATCATACATCCGCAAAAACAGTTTTCTTCACCGACTTTCTACAACTGATGATGATCTGATATCAAAAGACTACATTGTACATTCTCACTTTCATACGACGCTACTGACAAGCATGTTACACGTTTTGTCAAATGTGAGTGAGAGATGCGCGTAGGAAAAAAGGGCAACTGTTGCAGTTGACTACTCCACTTAACGTGGTGTGATTTATCCGGGGATAATCATTGTAATAGCAGCTACACCACAACTAAAACAGCATTCAACTCAAGGTTACTGACTGACACTCAGAAGGTTGAGTGAGGAGAAGAAAAAATGTGAAACGTAATACATATACGCTACGTAGAACACTCGGATTTGTACGGTGTTGACAGAAATGGGTTCAGAGGTTTTCCCACGTTTCGTGTTTCATGGCACGGCAAATAGTTCAGGAGTGTACAATAAAGTATCTACTTTTATACTCATATATCGTGGTAATGATTGCAATTGATACTTGAAGATTTCAAAGGAAGTGTGCTCACTTAAGGCACATTCAAATACACTTGAATTGCTGAAAAAAACCATTTACACTCATGAATATCATATTGAGTCCTATTTTTAAGCGAGATGTATATTACACTTGCATGTGTGTACTTTGGAATTTGCTTCACTTTTGACACGATAACAAAAGTATTTTATATTGCATGTACTGAACTTGAATTCGAATCGTTCAGTTCTACTCACTCCCTGAACTTGAATTACCTATATTATCACGAATATTTGCAGAGAGTACATGCAGATTTGTAGAGGGAAAAGGAAAGACTTGATTTGTAGTTAAATGCTACTTTACTACAAATTTGGATAGTGCTACCGTTTTCTATCCCCACAAATGTACTTAATATAAGAAGACTATAAGGATGAGTTCTCAAAATTGCTTGTAAAGCCAATTTCTGTGATAAAAAATCCTCGTGTGCGAACACTTGACCTGACACGCATTTCTGTTATCATCCTGTTTTTTAAAAACCACACGGGTATTGGTTTTTTCTGCGGTTAAAGTTAAACTGGCATGCATTTCAAAGAGTTGCAAAAGTACACAAAATATTCATAATTTGATCAACATAATATAGATTCCTTACCTGTACTGACTGAGATAGCAAGAGTAGATAGGAACACGCAAAGTCTTAAAAATTGCATTGTAGTAATATTTTGCGTATTACACGCTTTCCATTTACGATATCTTGAAATAAAGTTGACAGATTTTTGTTTAACACAAGAATCCTTCCTTCCTGGAACTTTTATATGAATCAATCATATACTGTGCACGTTCACACATTCCATAAATATACTGCTGGACTGTCCTATCAGCCACACTGTAAAAATGAGCATTCACGGTAACGTTGCTTATAGATTTCAAACTTTCACATAGGTACGAACAAACCAACTCATTCAAATTGATCCAAACACCAAGACGGCTGTGCTAAATTAGCAGTGTATACAAGATTCCTCAAAAGCGGTTTTTAACGGCAATTTATTATATAAATGACGTTTTATACCATTAAAAATCACCCGAGTTGCATTCTATGCATACATACCACAGGCCAAACAAACTTACAAGCGAACCTTTCAGAGAAAACCAAACTCTGTACGATCCGTGAATTTGAATACGAGGAGACAACGATCGTGGCTTCGATCCCTTCACAAAGGTATTCACTCGAAGCAGCCAAACTGGTTTCCGCAACTCTCCGAATTACTCTGCGAATATGTTAACCAGTTAATCACCGCAATAATGAAAACTTGTACACATCCCAAGAGATTTTCGGTAGAAATCATACGCGTCTCTCAGTTAGTTTGTTCATCCAAAATGGATGCCGATATTTGTTGTTTCCTTCGCTATCATGAGCAGTGAAGGTCCGAAGAGGGTCACTTCAAAACACAATGTTTTTGGAAAGTTTCTGTTGAAAAACTTCCGTAAGGGTTATAAAAAATATCAACAATGTGATCAACTTCCTCTTCCCCACTATACAGCGTTCTTTAAAAAAATCAGCTATTGAACAATGCAAAATCTCCGACGTTTATAGGTTGAACAGGTACTCAGACAGACCTGCTCGCTAACACAACCAAGTGACAACTGAAGACTAGTTCAGGGAAAATCTGGGGTAAGGGTTGATTGTTGAAGGTTTGCTTCATTCTTGCAATGCTTGTATCATCATCATCATCATTCCTTTACTTCAAAGAAGCTGAGTGGAATGTGTGCATAGCATACTTACAATGGTGTATAGCATTTCAACCAAACGTAAAATGCTTTGCGTAGGCTACAGGTTTCAAATCAACAATGAAATGAAGCACTGACTGGGGGTTTACGCAAGGTGCCGAAAATTCAGATACGTGCATTTCTACGCATGTACAACAACAACCCAAGAGATAGTTTTAAGAATTCTTTTGGTGATGATGATATGATGAGCTCAAAACTAGTTCCGTTTAAGGTAGTTCCTTCTTCTGCATGTTCGTCACTAAAGCTTCTTGCACTTTTGCTGCTGATGATAAGGAAAGTTGAGGAATTTTGTGTATGCAATATGAATGATTTTATATATGCAAAGAAGAAAAAACAAATATTAAAACAGTAGTTATTTTAAGAAGTGATTCTTTAATTAGGATTAAATTAACACCCATTAAACCCAAATAAAGAAGCCCAAATAATTCGTAATAGAATATTCTTGTATACATTTATAATATTGATATTAATATCCACCTTGACGGTTTCAATTTTTGATGATTTTTAAGCACTTAAAAAATGTCACCACATCAATCTCAATGCAGCACATAATTTTTTGGGGTTTCAGCTAAAGAAAACGTAACTAAATATATAGAATTAAAATAGTTCGCATGCAATAACTGAAATAACCATAGATTAACAATGTAAATTGTAATGAATACTAATATTAATAGATATAAATCTATAAACTGCACTGAAACTAAAAATAATCACTTTTAAACACAATAAATTGATGTGTGTGTATTCCTGTTGTTGGATCAGTGAAGATCACAAACATATTATTTAACTCATACTAAATCATAATATATGATAAATCATAACATAGGTAAACTATCGATTGTATTTGAAATCCAGCATGCAAACTAGATATATTAGCTACATTTAGCAATCAACTCAAAAATTGATGATTACCTCCTGCAACAAAGGTTCTTCACAATAATAAATTCTTAACAACTTTTTATCGCTCATATATTATGCTTTATGTATATAAATTTACGCTCTGTTCTCTGTTCTTAAGCAAGTATACAACCACTCTTAGCTATAACAATAGTATTTTGTAGTTTTCTTATTACAAGTAGTTATTTATTTCTTAATTTTAGCAGTAGTCCAAAATAAACGTGGCTTGGACGCACCTTGTCATAAAAATATGTTTGCTGCTGCTGTTGCTATTAAGTCCGCTGTAACACGGTATTTATATTAAAGTTTTAACTGCTTCATAGAATATATCATCATTCTTCTGTGGACCTACAGATGCTATATATGCAATGATAATTTTTTTTTTCTTAGCAAAAACGTAGCAATTATATGTCAAAGAATTAATGCTAAACGAAGCCAAGTTTTTATATACTCCTCGCTTTCTAACTCAATACGTGAGCCAACTTAACAAATACAACATTCCGATGGAGAAAAAAACAAATTTTCCTGACATTTCCTTTCGAGCAAAATTTCAAAGATAAGGAGAAGCTAAAACTGGAGCAGGCAAAAATGGCTTGGGGAAAGTTGTCGTTTCTTGTCTTAACTTTTAAGGAATACGAATATGTTGTCGTATATTATATATGTGTATCAATTATAACTGCGTTACTTTGAATTAAGGACAACAATCATCGTCACTATTAAAAATTATTACAATACGAAATGTAGTCACATTGTTACATTTAAAAGTCTTATGAATTACCGTTCTTTGAAGTATTTCAAAAGTTCTAGTCACCAGACGGCTGAGTTCGATTTTTTTGCACATTTTTGGTATAATTTTCTTAGTAATGTTGGCGTATAGTCCTATTTGATAACTCTTACTTTGTACCAGAAGTAAAGAACGATAACAGTACACACATTGATGAAGTTGTCGAGAGAGAAGAAGTAAAAGAGTATTGGCGATATTCAAAAGGAGACGTAGCTAGTTTAAATGTTATATCAAATACCAAAACGTAACCAAACCGCTCCTCCTAAATTTGATCATTAATAGTTAACGACAGTTTCTTGTTTTTTTACCCTATTTAAATCAATGCCAGGAAGACTGACGCTAACTAAATTTGACAAAGAATGTGTAAATATATGTGTATATAAACGAAGAATTCAACTAAAGATCAACAATATAGTAATGTGCATAGCAGAAAATAATAATGATACAATAATGTGTAAAGTGATCAATCGACCGATTGGTGAAATGAAACAAATGAGATAAATGTAACCCAAGATTTGAATAAAATAAGCAAATTTCTTAGTATTTTTTGTTTGATTCCATAAGTATCAAGTTTCAATATTGTGGTCACCATCCCAGGCGGTGACGGAATTAATATACGACGAAGCATTATATTTCTTTGTAAGGATTTCGAGCCGGATTTCTCATTTGGACACGATTTTCCTCAAGAGAGTAACGGTGTTTGACAAGCCCACCCAACCTGTCAAACGTGAGTTCCATAAGTGATTGACGTTTTATATTGTTGTATTGAAGGAGGCGCTACACAAAAGTGTGTACCTCTTGTAAAAAATTCGTTTTTCTTTGGAAAGACAGAAAATGTAACATGTTTCTATACTAGAAGTCGACAGTTTTCTTTTTTGGCCAAAGAGTTCTGGAAGGTCAGAGGTTTTTTCTCATCATAATTGCATAGACAAGTGATCGTTTTAATGTTTACAATAAAGTCGAGTCAACAAACATGATAGCAATATATGGATCCTTTTAACTACCGGTTTTTGCTCCGTACCTAAAGTACCATCCTAGCTTACCTCCTGATCCTTGAGCACTACACCCTATTCACTATTTAAACCAGCTCGTTTTGCTTTTTTTTTAGTAATTTTGTAAAATTTAACACATGAATACTTTTGTATTTCTGCTTAAACAGCGTAATGATTGACGTTGATTTTTAACAAGGTGCTTGAATCTTGCTACGAGACACTGGATGGTGGTGTGTTCGGTATTTTGTTCAATTTAGAAGTGCTTACGACCACCCCAAGCGGAGTTCATGGGCCCGTTGAGGTGCTGCTACAGGTTCTGGTGCTGGCGCGGCAGCAGCAGCGGCAGCTGAACCCATACCGTTTCCGAATGTAGGGAAATGTTCAGTGCTCTATAGAAATATAAAGAGAATGAATAAATGAAAATACAAAAAAAAAATTAATTTAACCAAATCAAAGCAGCACTGATTCTATACCTGAGTGTCTGGAGGAGCAGCTTCCCATGGAGCTCCCTTCACGACAAATCCATTACTCTGGTTATCACCAGATTTCTTTTTTGATTCACCACCTGCGTTTGAGCTCTTGATGAATCGCTGCATGTACTCATTTTCAGTAACATCTTGCAAGTACTCTTCTTCCAAATTAAGCAAGTGCTCACGAGCGTCGAGCACTTTGTCCTCATTAGGCCCAGAAACGACGACAAGGTTGGGATTATCATCATTTGGCCGAGGGAATCGAATGTCAACCTATAAAAATTAAAAGAAACAAAAATCATTAGAAATCTGTTGCAATTACAGCTTTGCAAGTTAAATGCCAAGGTTCAATCAAAGTACGTACACCAAAGTCCTTCATAATCTGGCGAACATTCTTTCCCTTGGCTCCAATAATGCGTGAGTGCACACGGTGGTCAATTTCAGCTTCCTCTCTGTAACGCTCACGCTCCGTCTAATAAATAAATAAATACAACAAATTAAAGTTACTAACTCCTTTAAATGAAAGCGAAATAGTATCATATCAGAAACAAAATCTTTTCATTTCTTACCAAGTCATTAACAATTGCAAGAATTTCATCTCTCGCTTTATTGGCTTGGAGTTCGTAGCCAATGATGATAATCTCATCCGAAGTTTCTTCACTCCGCTTAGGCAACTGAATATTGACATCAAAGGTCTCCCTAATTTTACCGATAACGGCTCCATTCTTGCCAATAATCTTCGTGTGGAATTTTGGATCAACTTGGACGCGGACCTCAAAGGATTTGGCCTCGCGGTCCTTCTCCTTTGCATCCAAATCTTCCTTCAAATTGAGCAATGCTACTTTGGCAGCATCAGCATTTTTGGGTGAGCCAGTAATCTAATAATTTGATAGAAACATTTGTGTCGTTTCGTGTGATAATTATGTTAGAAAATAATGAGGCAATACGAAAGTTATAATAATACCTTGATTGTGTCAGATTGCTGTTCAGATGGAGGTACAGTAATATGGACATCATGAACCTTCATCAGAGCCCTGACATCTTTTCCACTTTGGCCAATGACGAATCTATGCATTTTGAAAGGGATATCAACTTCGATTGTTACAGGCACTTGATCCAACAGAGCGTTTTTGGCTCCTTCACAATTTTCAAGGCGTCCAGACACACGAATAATGTCACAAGGGCGAATACCATCACCATTTTCCTCAGGAAGATTCTATTGAGCGAAAAACAGATTTCAGTAAATTGAAAAGAACAGCAGCGTCGACAATAAAATAAAATATTGAAAGATATTAAATAATTACATTTTCGTCAACACGTTCAGGGAATTTAATGTCAACGGTATGATCAAGTTGGATCTGCTTCACTTTGCTTCCTTGAGAACCCATAATGGTTCTGTGATGTCTTTGATCAATAACTACATCAATGGCCACTCGCTGACTTAAATCCTCAACAATTGTCGCGAGCCGTTTTTTAGCAGCCTCCACGCATTCAGCAGCACCTTTCAAAGTTACTCTACTTGAATTTGAGCCGACCTTAGGGAATGATATTTGCACGCCACCAAGATCATCCGAGATGTGTCGGAGCACTTCCCCACGACGAAGGACAAAATGACGATGATACTGAGGATCAATCTCCATCTCTGCCTCGACCACCTTGTCCAAATCTTTAAGCATATCCTGGAGTTGTTTCTTTGCATTAATAACATTTTCTTTCTTGCCCATGATGGTTATTGTCTCTGGATGGGGATCATCCATGTTGGGGAAGATGATACGAGCACCAGTGGCTTCACGAATCTTTTTAATATTTCCACCATTCTTTCCAATAAGGAATTTGTGATGTTGAGCCTTGGCTTCAATGATTTCTGTGTAGCTGTTTGTTTCGCGTTCACGGCTAAGCTCTATAGATATAATAATGAAATTGTTGTAATGTGAGATTGAGAAACGTTCACAAAATCAAATATGCATGTCTATCTTTTAAAGTACATACCTATGAGCTGGTTCTTTGCCTTTTCCACATCTTCTTTAGGGCCAGTGATCGTCACACGATCAGACTTAGACTTGGAGTCGGGGAACTTGATTTGAACTCCGCCACATTCTTCAGAAAGGGATTGAACAAGACGTCCACCAGAGCCGATCAAGTAGTTATGGAATTTGCTTGGAATTATAACATCAACTTCAATAATGTTGGCGGCACTACTTTGGATACTCAAAAGCATATCCCGAGCTTTCTCAGCATTATCCTTCTTTCCAGTAATGACAATTACTTCAACATCAGATTTTCCTTTGGACTCATCAAGAGGAGGAAGATCAAATCGGGTGTTGGTTTCTTCACGGATCTTCTTGATATTAGAACCACCCTTTCCGACAACCAATCTGTAGCACTGACTGAAAATCGGCAACTTGATTTGATATGAGTTCTCCAGCATTTCCTTGTAGATTTGGTTCAAATATCGACAGCATTTATCAACATCTTCTTTTGGACCTCGGACCTTGACCACGTCCCGTTTTTCTTCAGGGGTAGGGAAGGTTACTTGGATCTAAACAGTTTCAAAACATTAAATTAATAATCTGACTCCCGTGCCGTTTGAGTTTTAAAAAAACGCGACATTTTTGTCATATATACCTGATTAAACTGCTCGCGAATTTCACGAATCTTTTCACCTTTGGCACCAATAAGATTTCCGTGAAAACGATGTTCAATGATTAAGTCTTTTTCCTTTTCGCCTTCAAGCTTCTCAACTTGCTCCAAAATGGATGCAGCAGCCTTCTCAACTCCAACACGGGGCCCTTCGAGGTGAATAACAGACGGTCCTGATGCTGATTGCCCATCTTGCACAGAGATAATGACGCCCGTCTCTTCTTTCAGACGAGTGATGTTCGCTCCAGCTTTTCCAATAATGTGCTTATGGTGTTTAGAGTCCACGGTGATGTCCTTGAAGCTCATTTTGTCAACGAGTTCTTTGACACATGCCGTAAGTTGTTGAGTTACGGGCTCCACTTCTTCTGGAGGACCTTCGACAACGATCTGGTTTTGGTTGTCTAAGATTTCGACATGGACCTTGGGGAAATTTGCAGTGATGTTTCGGATGTTGGATCCCTTCTTGCCAATGACGTGTTTGTGAAGCCATGCTGGAGCTTCAACATTGCGTGTGATGACGCTGTTGGCTTTTTCATACACAAGAGTTAAGGCAGGTCCAAGAACTTCCGCTGGTCCACGAAGAGTTATGGTTTCACTTGTGGAATCACTTGGTGGCATTTCCACCGATACACCAGTGTCACGAAGAATTTCATTGATGGTGATGCGTCCCTTCCCAATGATGTACTTATGCTGAGACTTTCCAACTTCCACCGAAACGGTAACGTAACGTTTCTTTATATTAAAAGAAGCAACAACAGAAGAAACGTTATAGAAAAATCCAATTCAATTTCAACTAATAATCAAGGTTGCATACTGCTAAGGTCGCTTACCACCACATCATGTTCCTTTTGAAGAGCTTGAACAACCCTTGCAACGCCTTCCTTCTCTCCAACGATGTAGAGCTCATCATTGTTGACAGAAACGGGTGGGATGTTGATCCGCACAGCATTTTCTGAACTCAACTTGTTGACCTTCTCGTTGAATGCACCACAAATGAATGGGTGGAACTTCTTGGGAATGGAAAGTCGTTCTGAGGCTTGCTTGGACTGAAAAAGGAACACAATTTGTTATTACTCCCGTCAAAAGTTTAAAAAAAACAATGCTAAACTTATTATTATTAATAGGGGTTGTACAAGCTATGTGGGACAGTATCGGTATGGTAAATACCAATACCGTTCGGTTTTAAGCTGAATTTTATTTCCCTGGCCTGTTTCGCTTGGGGGTAACTATGAGCCCACAAGACTTGGTTAACCAGGTGCTCTTAAAAAGCTTCAAATAATTTGGAGCAACTCACTTGTTCATCAGAAATCAAACGTATCTCGTGTTCCGCTTTCTCAATGCCTTCCCGAGGGCCGACAATGGTGATCACGTTTGAATCTTCATTTGGTCGAGGAACACTAATTTTGGTTGCAGTTTGCTTCTCCAATTTGTTGAGCTTCTCACCCTTAGGCCCAAGAATGAACCTGTGGTGCTCTTTAGGGATCTGAACCTGTTTTTGAGCTTGAGTCTGGAAACGCTGCAAAATTTCACGCTTTGCATCAACCACGGCGTTCTGTTTGCCAGACACAAGGAATGTGAGAGATTGATCACGGGAAGAGCTTGACATCTCAATGTGCGCCCCTGTCAGCTTCTGAATATCAGCACAAGCCCGACCGGCGTCCATTTCCCCGAATCTTTCTCCATGTCCGCGATCGCTTCGCTCTTCAAATGGAATATGGAAGACAAAAGTTACAGTGTTAGATCCTATGCGCATTTTCTGCGACCATCTTTGATGCTGCGCACCTGGTGAGCTGCAGGCCGAGGCTGGGGCCGCGAGTTTGGGCGGAGGGGGTTGGGGAGAGCTGCGACAATGGGCTTCGTTTCGTATCCTATCACGCAAAAAATTTAATTTAATTCTAGGCATGTGATTCAAAAGCCTTTTCTTTTTTTCAGAATCCCCATAAGATAATGCAATATCACTAACGCAACCTGAGATTCCCAGCTTATGATCCTTCCCCCCATTTTGGTTGAGATCTCCGATTGAACAACAAACGTAAAACACTTTGTGGTAAAAAAAACTTTAAATACAGGGCTTAAATCAAATCTTCAACGAAAGAACGGCCAGGAAAGCCTAAACCAAATTAATACTGTCGAACAGGAAACCGGCGACGAGCAGACATAACTTTTCCCCAGACGATGGTAACAGGTACAACCCGTTTGAGTTTAAAGTAGGTAACATTTTTTTTGTATCGGCTTTTCACGTCGTCAGTTTTTTGTGCATGCGCGTCCCTAGCCCTTTTACTGACTTTTTGTTGACTTTCATTTTCCGGATTAACATTTTTATGCCTGCTACCCCCTGACACTTACGACCCAAACGATTTTTTTTTTTTCTTTTGAGTAAAATGGCTTTTTTACTCAACAAATTAATTACATTACAGTTACCATGATATGGAAACTTTGTCCAACTCATCTATTGCGACCTGTTGCTGTTTACTCAATCTCCCATTGGCGAGAGACCAAAGTGTCAAGACCGTTTGGACGTAGGGCATAACTGGTTTCAGCCACTGGCTGTGACGTGTCTTCGGAAAGCAATTTAATTACTTATCGGCATCCGCACGATAAAATGTTGAATGTATTTATTAGATATGCGTAATAAATTAAATAGGTATGCAGTTTCTCATTTTCAAAAGAAGCTATGAATGAAGTAACTTGCAGTCCAAAAACTGCTGCATTTCAGTTTAAAATTTTGTAGTTTGACCTCACTTTACTATATAAAGTCAGCAAAATCTTATCATCATTATATAAAGCATTAAAAGTGCTGACGTGTTGGCATTATTGGCACATTCAAGTAATTCAAGTTCACTTTTAAGGCCGATGCGCAAGAGTAAACTTCCAGCCAGATGAACCTAATCCAAAATGCAAAGTTACTGACGATGAGAAAAGTTTTCTTCATATTAGGGATATGAACACGCATTGACAAATCCAGTCCTCTTCTCCTATTTTCCTGAATAAATCCTTAGGTTGAGCGATACAATGCTAATCATTATAAATGAAGAGATGAACACATTGAGACAGCTAAGCTCACAAGACATGCGAGAGACATACCATCATGCAATGAAAACTAACGGTAAATACATACTACAAACTCAAACAAGTAAAACGACTAGGGCAAAAATTCTCACAGATTTTCAGACTCCTCTCCCTCAGTCACTAACTCATTCATTTCCCTTCGTGAACAACATTATATCCGCACATCTTTATAAAAAAAAGTATCATCAACCAACACAAGCTGTAGCCAGTTCTACGTATCATTTTGTGTTTGTAGTCGGATTAGAGAAGAAGGATAGTGCTTAATTTGTACTGGGAATATATAATATGGATGGATGGATACAGAATTTGAGAACAATCAATGAGTAAGACGCATGATAACAAATTCTATTTAAAGAAAAGATTCAATGTAGCAATACACAGAACATGAAAACGAATACCCGAGTCAGTTCTCGTATCTCAGAAAGCATCCCTTGTTCTTTCCTTTCATCAAGGCAAGCTTTAACTGATAAAAAGCCTTCTCTATAATCTTTGCCAAGATAATGCAAGAAAAGCAGTAGGGAAGAACCAATTTGAAATAGAGAACCTGACACAAAGCCTTTGTTTTTGTTATTAATAGTAATATTACAGTAATGAAGCAATCTAAAATTACATTATTTTTTGTTTGATAACTCTCATATTCCACTTTTTATGCCATATATGCCGTATTGCATTATCTATGTATTTTAATGTCGAAACACAACTGAAATTATTTATATTAATAATATTCCGATTCTTTCTTACATCATGTCTTGATGGTCATGTGTCTTGGGCTCATGGAGGTCCGTCAATGCCTGGGATGACGAGGGTCCTGGGTCCATTTCACACGAGCCGAGTCGTTACAGTACGCTGAAATTACAAAAAAAGAGAATTTTAAATCATTATCCCAGATAATGATTATCCGTAAGTAACCTAGATAGAAGTAACTAGTAAGCATTGCAAAAGCCCTAACAGAAAGGGAACGAACAATGGCATTGATCCAGCATTCGAAGTAATTTAATCTAATTTTCTCTCTTATTCTGAATTTTTATACGAGACGATTGGGTTAATTTAGTCTCTGAATCTATAACCGCATATCCACCTAGCCGGCTGGTATGTAGGAATGTATGCATCCCGGAGAAACTCTCCGTGCGTAAGCGATCTGCTCGAAAAAGAGTCTAACGTCATCGCATCTTCCACGCAATAAAATTAATGACCCACGCTAGATGCCTTTAATAACAAACGGTGTCGTTTGCGCAGTTTGTCATTATTACTTAAAAATCAGTTTGATCACAGCTGCTGGAGAATTTCATGCTTCATTCAAACCACCGACCAAGGCCAAAGCAGCTCAAGAAGAGAAACAGGCACAACATGCACCCGCTTTCATTTTCCTCATGAATACATCTAACTGCAAACTAATACGTGTGGGAGTTTCGGACGTAGCACGCTGAATAGCTGAGCCTTTCCTTTTACAACTTTCAATTTGATTTTTCAACAACAAGCTTAGCTAGATAAACCTATGACAGACAGTGGATTTGCGTGTATTGCCTAAGTACATACAACATAAGGTGATCTAAAATGTTTAATATGTTCGCATTCAACACACCTTCCTATTGACTATTTCGGGCATTATCTTTTTTTGACAGGCGAATTCAGGAGTTACGTCAAACATCATATACGTAAAATGTCGCGAAATATGACAAGTTTTTTACTTGCGTCAGTTTTTAAAACAAAATCTGTCAAATTAAATTTCTCTAAAAATATTGGTCCTTTCATATGTTCAATAGTCATGGCTCATAATGCTGAAGTGTACCCATGTTTTTCTTAGTACATTACACTACCTAACTAAAGCAGTATGGACGGAGCAAATGGTATATTATTATATTATGGCGAGGAATGTAATGTGAAAGTACAAACGCTGCTGCTCTCTGTAGCTAGTTTTAAATGGCAAAGAATTTGTACGTATGAATGATATGAAAATATTTCAAGTATCCTCAAGCCATTTTTCTACTCATTCACCTTCCCTTCACTTTATCCCTACAGAGTAGAGAGACAGACCCGTTAGGCTAAAGCTGAAGTTGTTTTTCGGGACTACGTTCGCAAATTCTGCATCTATCTTACTCATCATATCACATATATATTTTGCTATTGTATCAGCCGCAAATGCCTTCCGGCGAGTAATGCTTAATGCAACGACTTTTTGTTCGCATCTTGATTGTATTGTAGGTAAAGAGTAAAATATGCGAATTTGGCATTGGTATACCGATTCAACTATCCATTTATCAACAATGCCGACTACAAAACAACCAATTGCATTTTACGTGTTGGTCTTGTTTGATTTCTAGCCCAAGTGCTTTCAGCTTTGGTTGGAACCAAGTGGTCTTTCAAAATAGAAATACAAAAATCCCACGGACTTCTAACAGAAAATGAGATTGAATAATTCAACATCTTTCCTTGAGAAAACCACCCTACCTGCAAAACGTACACGAATACTTACCTACTATGCTATAATATTACGCTTGTATCGCAGACTATTTCCTAATTTATTCACTTTATCCTGGAATGGAGTTCGCACTCAACTATCACGAACCATCAGCACAATGCACCGTATGGTTCAGTTTTAAAAGTTTGCCCGTGACTTGTGAAATGACGGTAAAAAAAGAGCCATGTAGTGTAACTTACGTAACTGAAGTTATTACTAATGGCTTCTGGCTTTATTATCGTGTCCTTCGCAGCAATTCATTTATATTTGTAATTTAAGTTTTTTAGAATCAAGGACATTAGTAGAAACTGTCTATTGTATTACAGATCTATTGCGAAAGTGTAAAATCAATGAGAATAAGCAATAAATAAACTTATGTAAGTAATGGCATTTATTTCTATATTCCTACCCGTGCATACATGGACTAAAAGAATTTTTCCATGTCATATAGATTTCCTGTACAAAATTTGACTACAGTATGGCCTTAAAAATAAAGTATTAAAACTTTGGGGAAAATGTAAAGTTCTATTAAATGTCTGAAATCTCATGTTGTATGTTGAAGGTGTCATGAAGAAATAGAGCTGAGTTTGAAGAACATCGCATCAGTTCATTGCGTAACATGGAACACGAACAAACAACCTTGTATTTTATCAGCTACCCCATTTCCACATGATCAGCGATGCTGAGAATTAAATTGTAGATTATAACCAAACCAATATATATTTACACACCGATGCGATGGAAGCTAACTCTTCATCCATCATACTAATCATACGTATTTAAAAAGCTTATCAGTTTCAGTTTCGACCTGATAAGAATACAATATTTATAAACTACGTTCTATATTTCACCGGGATATGCTGCGATGTCAAAAGTCATTTTTCTGTCATAATCATAATCAAAGCATGCATCTCACATCACATCACATACCTACTTTTTTATCAGAATGATAACGATAAGTTAACAAATTTACACTGTTGCTCTACTTATTGCATCTTTAAATATTTCAGACGTTTGAAGGTTATCCATTAAAAAATACTGTACAGAATCCCTAAAAAGGGAGATGAGAGCACGCACGTCATTATTCTTCGAAAATATCCTATAACTGCAGTTGCATTTGAATTGATACAAATCAAACCTCACTGATTGTTGGAATTGTCATCCATATTGCTTCATGTAAGTAAACCTCCCCTCCATTCAATATGACTCATTCATAAGTAAGTAAGTATGACAAACCGACATAAAAATGGACGACACGACATAGTCAAGAAAACTAGTCACGCAACGATATATTCGACTGATTTTATACATATCAGTGGGTCTCAGCTCAGTTAAGTAATGTCAAACAAAATTCGCTCTAAACAGAGGAAGGAATACAAGATAGAAAGCCGAAATATAACTCTCGAAAGCCATGCCAGCAGAGCAGATTAGATTTAGGATTAGGACCCAGAAAACTAGTCAACAACCTGTCGACCAGCAGACCAGACGTTCCCTCAAGATTGGGTCGAAGGGAACGAATGTCTACTTTTATTTACAGCAGTTATTCAATAAATACAACCGACCCATTCGACTTTCGACTGACTTTAAGTAAGCTACAATAGGATGGGAAGCCTGAAAGGATTTTGTGGTGAAGAAAAAGAATGTGCATGCCTCGGCTGCATGCTGAATCACTTCTTTACGAAGCCATTCCTCTACACATGCATGACAGTGACCTGACACGTCATGCTCAAATGAACAAAATCAGTACTAATGCATGCACTCTGCTAAACAGTTAGAATATGCTTGATGCGATGTTCCCTTTGTAACATATACATACATTAATATCCAACGAGCTTCAACATTCAGATCGAAAAAAGTAACAACCAACAATTTGTAGGCTTCCTATTTAAATGCGAGGACTGCACTCATTCAAGTGTGACAGTGTGCTTCTTCGAGTCCTGTTAATCATACGCACATCATCCCAACCAACCATGATTTCATTTGCAATGCAGGAAGAGTCTACGCAGAGAAGAGGAACGATGAAAATGACGTGATTACCTGAATTATGTGGCTAGAATATGAATGGCATATTCTTTACTTTACTAACAACAAACAATTAATCAATACCATTAGGAATTATTATGGTAGACCGTAAATGATTTAATGACAGCCGGCACTGCAATATTCTGTTATGTTGCTAATTACTTTGCTAAATGACTAGTCCATTATACTATGAAAGAATTGCTTTTTAATCCCGTACTAGGAAAATGCATTTACGTAGTTTCAGTTTCAGCAGCCGTATAATATCAATATATATTTTAAGAAATATGAAGGTTTGGAATGAATGGAATGGTCAATGTATTTTGCATGTATAGAAATGGAATGGTGAAGTGTAGCTGTAGAAGGGTACTTTCTCTAATTTATGCAATTGCATTACTAGTATCTTGATTTGCTGTAATTTAACGCTTCAATGCAACCTGGGTTGATGAGGGCAAGAAGAGGGGCTTCATGAATCATGATTGCATTCCGTTGTCAACTCATTCAAGGCAATGAATGAAATTTCTAAGATTCCAGAACACTTCACCTAACTAACAGTCAGCCAGTATCTGCCTTCGTTTTCCTAGGGAATTGTTATCTCAAGTGGAATGCAATGTACCCCAGACAAGTCAAACTCATGGCTAAATGAATGTTCCACACTGGGGTGGATGTTTTTAGTAATTTAATACATTCAATATGGCAATGGCAGCACAATGTAGTTTAAGTTGCAACACACATAAATACGACGTGCTTCCAAATTATGCTTGCATTTCCTTCAACTCCATTCATTCTGATTTAAATGAAACGAACAATGCGGATGATGAATTTAAGATAATTTAGTATGTACTACATCAGTATGCCAGTTTGGAATGATAACTCTCTGAGTTGAGGTTTATGGAAGGGTTGTCACTGTCCCTATCAGTTTGTCATCATTTTATGCGCAATTTAAATGCAACGATTATTATTACCAATCTCAAAAAATATTTAATGCTTGCATCTTAGCTCAGCGACAATTATGATATCTATGTGGTTCCTAAAGTTTTGAAATAAAGTTTTTGGAGCTGGGGAATCGAACGGAAAACACTTTTAACTAATCAATAATCAACTTCAGCATATGGAAGAGTCGTGCAAAAACTTATTGAACTGCAAGTAGAACAGGAGCCAACTTAATTAACTGACCACCTCTTCTTTCGAAAGGAGTTATACAGAGACACGAGAGAAAAATTTGCAAAGAAAGCACAAAATTTGATTGCCAAAGCATAAAAATGACACTAGCAATAATTATCAACAATAAAAATTGTTCAAAATGTTTTATACTTACAGTACTGTATTCCCGTAAAAAATCCGTCCGGGTATCGCTACGTTAGTAGCTCCAGTTTATCGCTTGAAGTTTGTTGGTAGGTTAAACCCACTAAAAGAAAAATAAAAAACAAAAATGATAAATCTGCTAAAACACTACTAAATACCATAATAGTTTCGCTTGACGAGTCTCACAAAATGCCCATATCATTTAATGTCAAACAGGTGTATTTCAATATTTTGAATTTTCAACAAACCAACTAATTATAGCACGAAAGACGCTTATCCAATCTGATTAAAAACTTTAAAAAATACCATATGATAAGATAGAGAGAATCAACAATATATTTTTTTTTGTTTTTGTGCAAATTTCTCCTAACATTCACTGAAAACAAGAGACCATACTGTTTGAATGACGAAATGACAATCTCGTCTGCATGCATACCGCTACACTACTACCAATCAAGTCAAGTTGACCGTATCCTAACTCTTTTGTAAAGGTGTAATATACATCAGATCATCATCATCACACCACCACCAAGCAAACCACACATCATCTCACGGATGGGATGCCACCATCATCTTAATTGGAACATATGTTTAGGATTTTTGGGTCTGTGACTAATTAAAAATCGGAAATAAATGAGCAAACACATTCCCTTCCTCTCATCCTACTTCACGACACTTGAAAAACCCGAAAAATATTAGGGACTTTTTTAGAAATCTCAAATTTTCACCAGGCTGAGGATTGCGAAAATAATGATTTTGCTGTCAAATATCATATCATGCGAGAACAAAGTGTTGTATGTAGTTTAGGCGTCTAATGAAACTGATTATTGTGATTACCGGTGAGGTAGTCGTAAGGTAGCACTACTACTACTACCACACCACCTCATTTAGAACAGGTAGGAGTCTTTTAAGCTAACTTAAATCGAGAAGGGGTTTAAGACGCCATTATTATGGCATATGTATGCGCACACATTCCACAGCATCGTGGTGGTCTTAGAGTGTATTTTTTAGTAGGTAGAAAAATCTGATTTTTCAGTGACAAACCGTTTACGACCTTTTGGAAAAGGGTGACTCAATTCAGAAACAACACACACGAAACCGAGTGGCTATTATAATTTTGAAGAAAAGTTGAGATTCACAAGCGTACATACCTTGAAAGGTCAAACCAGGGCAACGTCTTCGCAGCAACTGATCTGAGACATAATGGTGAAATGGTATTTCATATCATGATATTATCCACTATCCGTACAATTCCTTCAATATCCACACTATTCAATATCATCATCAGGATTTCAGAGGATGCTGATGATGTTACATATACGTACGTTTGTGTTCTTATATACACAAAATGCATAAGGAGACGGAAAGCAAGGAAGGATAGGAGTAGTAGTAGTTTAGTAGTTTTTCTGTTCCACTTGGATGTGGATAAAAGGAATGTACACAGTCGTTATGTATGTCTGGCGATAGTGAAGTGAGGTGATGGTTTTGGTGATGCTGGCTTCCTTTGGGTGGTGGAGAGGATGATATGGATGCCTAGTTGGATCTCTTCAATTCTGTGAGGGAATTCAGAAAAGGAGCAGAGCAATGATGATTATGATGATGATGAAAGTACCAAACCAAACCAAAGTGCCTTGTGTACATACGGTAGAATATATATGGTCCTATATAGTTGAGCTTAAGTATTTGGTTGAGTCGAAGTCGAGTTAATGTTATATGGTAATATGATAATGATATGCATGGGATGAAGTGAGTCGGTATTTTAACGTTTTTCACATACTTCAACATACTAAACCAGATATAAGGTATATCAGTATATCTAGTACCACCACCGTGCTCTCCGAGAATACAGGAACTAAGCATGTTTTTATCGTCTTCGTTCGCAGTGAACTTGATATACATTTGCAAAAATCTCTTAAGTACAAGTCACATAGTAATAGAAGTAGAGGCATGGTGTGCTGCTCATATTGCTAAAATACACGTTTCAAATGTTGAATGTGAATATCGAATGCAGCAATACAAGCTCAATAAAGCTGTACGTAAAGTACGTTCTCTCGTTTCATTCATTCATTCATGATGACTTTGATGACATGTCTACTGACATTCATATGTATATAGAAAAGTAAGCAGGGAAAAGTAGCATGTACTGTACGTAACTTATATGCATTGTATTGTAGAGTGCCTTTTAGGCATGAGCTTTCTAATACGCAAAAAGTTACGTGCTCGCTACACATTTTACAACTCATACGATCCGACCCTGTTGAGAAATTGTACGTAAAAAACGAGAAAACCAGACTCAGGTTTGCATCACAGCAGCCATCTTAGTACTGTTGGGAGAATGAGGTGGTCGTGGTGGGACGAAGGGATTGAGGTAAGTATATGGTTAGAAAAGTAGAGTAAGCTGAAACCGAATTTCATCGAATAGATGGCAATGAAATGACAACTGGATGAAACCAAGAAAGTTTTCCAAAATAATAGGTAGTGAAGGCATGCTGTAGTTGTAGCTTATATGTAGATAAGACCAAAACATTATTATTGAATGAAAATGACTTTCACTTTAGTATGCTTGAATTTTACGGTGTCAGCAAAAGCTTAAAATGTGTTTTATTCATAGCATGTAACTAGATAACATTCAGTTTTCTTTTTCCGTTTAATAATAAATTTATTTTGTCATAACCTTCAAATTATTTTTGTATTGCAATTACCTTTTTACAGCCGAACTTTAAGATCTTTAAAATCTTATCATATGCATAATAATATCATGCTGACATAAAAGTCGATGCTGACGCTGACGCATAAGAGATGCATAAAGATAATATGCTTTCCATTCCAACAAAGATCTGAAGAAATCTCAGGATGCCCACACATGAAAGAGGGATCCCAGGTGGTCCAATAGTACATACATTTCTTTCATGCTAAAAACATCCTTTCGGTATATGAACACATACAAAACATTATCTTTATCCCACCGGTTCCGTTTTGCATCCGCAGATATTTCCACATAAGTGAGGATTTGTAAACAAACTTTAAAGTTCGAATTATATTGATATTCCGATTCGTGTATAATTGATCAATTTGGCTGATCACTTTTTTCGGGAATTCGGACATTTGTTTGAAAATTCGGGAAATTTATAATTTCCGGAAAAATTGCGTTGGAGGTCCTCCAAACATTTTTTAGCCACTCTAACAATGGCAGAGCCAATGGATTCCTACGAGGACCATGGACTGAATGAAATTTTACAGCAAGCTGAAAAATTGACTGCCGAAATTGACGCTACAAATGAGCTTCCTCGAGTTCAGAGGAACCTCCGACAAGTTTTGGAGGCAGGACAGCAGCTACTTTGTCGGGCGTCACAGGGAGTTGCTGGAGCTCCAAATGCTGAAACTAAGGCGTAAGTTATTTTTATCATAATTTATTGAATGTTTTTTAACAAGTTCATACAATAACTCTAAATATTTTTTCTTTGTAGTGCTGTATTTCTGGGGACGAAAGGTGTTGACATAACCAAGTTGAATGATTCCCTCCAACCCCTGTATAACATCCACACGATTGAGGGTGGACGCGATACCATCAGTGAGACCAATATTGAATCATTTTTGAAGTTGGAAAGGACAACTGCCCTAATTAATGTTGCAGAGACTACGGCATCTAATGTATGTACTTTGATTAGATCAAAATATATTCACATATTCAGACACAGGTGTAGCGCTTGAAAATGTAATTGTCATAATTTTTTATTTCTATTTTTGTCTCTAGATTTTAGCTCAGCTGGAAGAAAAGATAATGTTGCAAGTTGACAATGAGTGGAAGCGTGAACGATCGGAAATTGCTTCAGTTATGAGTGGATCACTGAAGCCCATTGAATTTGATGTAATTTAAATTACAATTCAGTTATAGTTTGTTGAAGTAATGCCATTTAATGCCTGTCAATCAGAGAAGGAGCTAATGGAAATTTTTTGTTAATGCCCTTACAGACTCAAATGTACGATCGCACCGTGGAAGCCTCGTCAATCCTCTCAAAAACTGCGGTTACTTATGCCTACGAAGTTGATCGGTATAATCAAGCAGTCATTAATGGCTTACCACGACCAAATCTTTGCGAACGATTTGAGTTAGCGGCCAAAAATACCAATGACAGAGTAAGCAGCAAAATATCAGTACCATCCACATGTTTAATGAACTCACAATAATGATAACCGATATTGTTTGGCGTTTTAGCACCTCCAAGAGCTTTGGACTAGCATAGCCGAAGTCACATCCGGACTGGGAGGCGAACCCTTGGATAAAAATGCACTGGCTAGAATACGATCCAGTGATGTTTACGCCAAAAATTTTGTCTCCAGAGCTAAGAAGCATCTGCAGCAAAGCTTTTTCAGTAAATTAACCCGTGAAGTTTGGGAGCGCTTGGGTGAAACACAAACGGGTATGTTAAGTAGCATAATATTTAAGTTTATGAAATCATGTGGCATATATTGGCATTGTTTTTAATTTGTTTTTATTATTCTTAGGGGGTGTTCCAGCTGTGATACCTTTGATAAGAAGCTACATCGCGCTGAAAGGGCTGGGCGCATTGATGACGTTGGAACAAGGAGCTGGTGATGCAGGTCCAGTTTGGCTGATTGTATATTTATGTCTTCGTTCTGGAAAAGCTGAAGAAGCAGCTACGTACATGAAAGAGAACATTGGGAATACTGAATTTGCAAGTATTTTACAAGCATATTCAGTGACTGGCATATTGCCGTACGACGTGGAGTGTAAATTGCGCGTTGACTACAGACGAGCAGTTCGTCACACAAGCCATGACTGTTATCAGAGGTATCTATTCGTAGATTTTAATGGTTGATCTACTCTATTTGATTGTGGCCATTTTAATTGTAAATACTTTTACTCTTTAACAATTGCAGAGCTGTATATTGCATTTTGGGTGGATGTGATGTTGAAGATGATCATTCTGAAGTTGCTCAAAGGTTAGAGGACTATTTGTGGATAAAATTATCAGTACTCAGATACAACAGTGACGGGGCTTACAGTGCAGATTTTCTCACTCTTCCGTTATTTCAAGAAATGATTGTTGAGAAATACGGTAATAATAATTATATTCTCTTAAATAATAGTCAAATATATTTTCGTGCAGTTTTTTGATTCGACAATTTTTGTGTAGGTGAATACTACTTTGATGCCGTAAAGCAGCCGTATGTTTACATTCAAGCATTAATTCTCACTGGCCAGTTTGAAGCATCAATTGAATTCATGTCGAGAGTGTCTGGAATGAAGTCGCACGCAGTTCATGTTGCAATAGCTTTGCAGGAGGGCCATTTGCTACTTACATCTGATCCAAAAAGCCCAATCTGTACGATCAATGTTACGTTTTCTAACCATTGCTTTAATTTGACCGTCGCTGAAGTTTTAAACTCTTTTTTCAACCTTCATAGTGTTCAGAAGCAAAGATGATCCACCCGGGCTTCGTTGGTTAAATTATAGTAGAGTTATTGTTGGATTCGCAAGAACACTGAGAGGAAGGAATTCCAAAGATGCTATTAATTACTTGCACTTTTTAAGGTACACATTATTGAGATTTGGTTAACTAGATTGATTTCTTTGCTTGGCATCAACATTGTAAATTTTACTAATTGGTTGTAGGTCCATGAAAGACAAGGATGGAAACGATTTGTTCTCAATTTGTGTTAGCGATCTAATTTTGGAGTCTCGAGATTTCGAATACTTGGGTCACATGAACCCAGATGGGTGCCGTACACCCGGTCTGTTGGAGACAATGGGAATAAATGTTCTTCCAATTGTAAGTTCATTTTCATTCCTTTACAACGAAAAAAACCTTAGCATTAATTAAAAATAAATGGTATTTTGTAAAGATCGTTCGCTGTGCAAGCGAATCGGAACTTCGTGGTTTGACGGAGGATGCCATAATCTTATACGATCTTGCTTCTAAGCATGACGATGCGCTTCGAGTCCTATGTAGAGTCATCGCAAAGGTATGTAAACTGTATCAAAACAGAATGAGATGCGAAAGCTACAGTTACTCGAGCTTATATATTTAATAATGTTTTATTTCAGCACGTTACCGAATTGCCCTTGCCCGAGTCTGCTCGTCAGAGAATTCGAAAGTTAGCCATCAGTTTTGCTGAAAGATACCAAGCCAATCCTCCTAAAGTAACAGATATGTCAGTCATCACCACATTTTATGTGCTTGTCGACTTTATGACATTTTTCGATGAAGTATTTAGTAAGCGTTACGAGACAGCTTTAACGGTACGTTCTATCATTCAAAATTATTTCTCTCTCTCTACTCTAAACATTTAATGTAAAGTTAATTTTTTTAAATCTGCTTTGGTTTTAAGGTCATCCAAAAGTTGAAAATCATTCCACTGCATGAAAGTGAGGTTGAAAAATGTGTTCGGGATTTTCACGGCTTCCAAGAAGAGATTCGCATGAACGTACCAGATTTAATAGTTGCCACAATGGAGACCTTATACGCGAAATATAAAAAGTTGAAGGACACAAAGAAATCCAACTATTTTGCTGCTGATAATGGAGGACAAGATAATGTAAGTTGGAAAACCTGTAGATAACTGAAGAAGAGTTTTCATTACTACAAGTTTATTTTACAATTTTTCCATGTAGCAATTCCTACTGGAAGTGAAAGCTCAAGCAAAGGCTCTGGTAACATACTGTGGAATCATCCCATACTTCATGACTGGTGACACGTACACTAAAGTTATGCAGATCGAAGTGCAAATGAACTGAAATTGAAGGGCTATTATCCCAAAATTCCCCTTCTGATAAAAACATTTTTTTCTAAAATATTTTTGTGACTGTGTTCAACTAATGTTAAAATGAATAAAATAATATAAGAATTAAATCTTAACGGAGCTGTTGGTAATAATTTTATTAATTTCACTTTCGAATTTTGATGTATGGATTGAATATTAAAGTTTACACAAGCTGCATCCCTATTTGCCCATTTTTAATTTAGCCTTTGACATTTCCCCGAGAATATACGGAAAGTTTTTCTTTTCTACTCTCTCTTTTGGGTTATCATTTCGCGATAATATTGTGGCGTACAGAGCATCATGTCTGAATTCTGGAGAGGTATTCATTTTCTGAGAGGAAAAGAAATTATGTAACAAAGTTTGCCTCCTGATTGATGGATCTTTCGCCACAAAATTGGCATCCATCACTTCATTCACCCGATCCAAATTCGGAACAACGTGCACAGCTCTTTCAATAATGTGAGCGAATCTTGTGTATCTTTTCGCAACATTCCTAGCTTTCTTCAGATCTCTTCTAATTTCTCCCGTGGGATCGTGCTTCGGGTCAATTTCGAACTCTTCTTCTATGAAGCCGGAGGGAACAGGTGGGACCAGTTTTGGATTGAGCCAGTAAGTGGATGGTTTCTTTTTTATGCGTTTTCCTTTAGAAGTAACTTCATGTCCTTCTCCTTTCTCTCCTTCATTGAAGGTTGATCGTTTCGGCATAATGAAGAGCACTGACCCTCTGTTAAGCTCGTCCAGATCCTTTTTTAGACTTTTGGGTACTCTTAAGGATGGGATATCGTATCTTTTCTTTTCCGTGTGGGGCAAATCAACACAACATTCCTGCTTCACAACTCCTTTATTATTTATGATTCGTTCCCAACACTGAGCAGCTTCAATTCGATTCAAGGTGTAGAGTTTGTTGGGTGGTCCGCTAACAAACTTTTTCATCATCATTGTAATAATGTTCTGATTCATTTTTGCAATTGACCATAATTTTCTGCAGCCGTCATCTATTCTCTCTTTGTGACTTTTGTAGCTGCATAATTGAAATGGGACATGACTAGATAGTATTTTCAAGGTGCGTGAAATAAAGTAACATATTATATATGTTGTACATACGTCTGTTCAGCATCAGGATTATTTTCAAACACGATCCTATCAAACTGGAGGTCACTAAGCAGACTGTCCCACATTTTCCCCCATCTTTCAACGATCTTACGTTTGATACCACCACTTATGGCTTGGTGCGTTTCCCTAGTCTCGTATGGATGAATGAACTTGGGTTTTCGGCGATGCTCAGTGCAGCGCTCCTTCTTCCTCTGCTCTTCCCATCGGTATTTTGCGCTTCGAATGTGAGAGGAGGAAGGAGGACACCCGAGTCGCTTTTGTTTCAAATCCCAATACCAGTCGGTGAACTCATCAGGCTTGTTGTAAGTGGTAGGCAGCGCATCCCTTTCCTGTTTCATGCAATCCAGTTTTGCCTGCAACTGTCTTTTACAGCCGGCTGAACAAGCATTATTCCAAATTGTCCGTTCCAAGTTAGGTTTTACATTGCATTGTGCATTAATTGGAGGCAAAGGAGGTGCTGGAAAGTTTTCAGTTGTCTCCTTTTTAGTTTTTTGTACATTTTTAGGGGTTTTGTTTGCAACTTTCGGTGGCTTGTTTGGGGTAGGCATTCTTCTCTCAATGTGAAATTGCAATCACTTGCCTGCTTACCAGAAAATTTAGAGTGGATATTCAATTATTGTTTTGGTTATGCTAACATCTATGCCATGCTTTATTGAGATCTTTTAGATCAGTCCCGCTATGAATACTTATCGCCATACTGGCATACAGGACTAAACTTCCCCAACCTAAAAGATCAGACTCCAGAGTGTACTTTCACCTGTTACATGTAGTAATAGTAACTATGTAAAAGGAAAATAAACCTATTAGAAGAACAACCACTTTTAAAAGGCAGTGATCAACATGACTAACCTCCTACAATCAACGATGCATGACCATTGAAAACCAATTTTGTAAAAAAGGTATAACAAGAACATCCATACATAATTGAATGGAATCAAATCGAATTCTGCTACACATAGGTACGATGGGTAGAAATATTTCGATGTCCAGTCCAGAGCTGAGTTAGTATTTATGTAGGAATATTGCATGAGATGAGACCGGACAGAGGGGACAAAATGAAATTAAATGTAGAGGAAATGAACGTTAGAAATGATTACAGAGCATATTATGAAAGTCAATTCCAAACAAAAGCATTGTCAGCGTGAATATTACTGAATATACGAAAGTTTTTTTTATATTAAAACTACATATATCTGGAATACTAGCATTGACTTCCATGAAATTAGATTAAGTATATATTTAAAATCGATTTAGATACAGGACAGAGCTGTAACTGGGAATGTATTGATCATGGGAATGTGATGATTTGTGCAGACGAATGCATCATCATATTTTCCTCTACACAATTATTACTCACTGCTACACGTCACGATTTTTTTGGGCAATTGTTTGTTTTCCAATAGAATCATCATCTCCTATAAAAAATTCAAAAGTATCTCACACGTGTACTTCACTACAATAGTAAACGTAAGTTGTAGTTGTAGTACTACGTAATAGTAGCTCATCTTGGGCTATCATACGCGGGGGTGTGTGTGTATTCTGAGTTGCCTGCAAACAGGAAAGATTTTCACGTATTCTATTCAAACACCCACAAAAAAGCTGTGGGCAAAAGTCATTATGCCGTATTTCAGTAAATTCATCTGAAAATGTTGATTCTTGATTCCACCTCCGCTCCTTTTAATCCCTCGATTAATTAATGCTACTGTTTCACTCGTGGGTTGAAGCAAAATATTGCCATATTGTTCCTCCTAAGTAAGTTGCATCATTGACATCATGAAGCGGAGGATCTATGATGTAATCTACTCGACATAAATATTTTGCTCTCACGGCAAATCAAGATATGAACTCACTCACGCATGTATCAGTTGCACTTATGCTTATGTTGTATAGTACAGACACATTCTTCCTTAAACCATGACGAAAGTCTAGCTAGTGCTAATGCATGCAGAAAACCAGAGAAAAGTAGTGAGTCCGATAAAAGATATGAACTCTCAAGGATATACTAACAAGGAGGAAACTAAAATACCAGACATTTAGCTGTTCTGTTATCATCATCAAAAAGTCAAATGTAAATGAACACATTTTGACAATGCGTAAAGAAGATCATTGCTAAAGCAAAACCAAGAAAAAATGTGTTTTCTATTCTTTTTCAAGAATCCTCCTAACTCATCCTGCTAAAGTAGCCAGAATCTAGTATTAGACGTTTATTACATGGGTTCTGAAGAGTCTCTCTTGAAACCAGACTCCGATTAAACTCTAACATTACAGAAAGTATGCACGCATTAACCCCTTTTGATTATATGCAAGCATTAGCCCTTTTTTGATTACATGTATGCATTTACGGTAGAAGAACGGAACTTAAAAGTTTTCATCGGATGATGGTGATACACCAAAGCCATTTTCCCAAAACGAAAGGTATTGTTATGCTATGATATAAATAATGAGCATCCATATAGTGCATTTAATATATCCCTTCTTAGTTTCATAAGGTTGCTGGCTTAGCTGTGGCTGCTAGTTCATTCAGGTACCTCAAAAATGATATACAAGCATTTGTTTTATCAATCCTCCCACACCAGTCAGCCGGCCGTCACTGACAGCAGGCTCATCATATAGACAAGAGGACTTCCACGCTTTTTTGACTTCTGTTTTTTGGGTAAAAAAACTATCTTTACAACAGATACGATACGCAACCCATGCATTCCTCCTGCTTAGCTAGAGCATCCTTCCTTGCACCTTGCCATTAACCGTTTCATTTTCAGTTCAACTTGAGCTTCCCTGCTTGCTTGCTACCTACTAAATGGTTTTAAAGTGCATTTTAAAACAAAGTTTGTTTCTTCATGAAATTCTACCCACTTTTTTTCATATTGAGCACATCCATCCCAATCATTTTTTATGCTTTGTCTACCTTGAGGAAAGGACGGAAGAGGATCTTTATAATAGTTGGGGATTGCATACAACAAAATGTTTCACAATAGAATCCTTTACATCGTGATCGTGACATCATCTACATTTTACACTCATGACAATTTCCCTTTCAGTTCAAAGCCGAACATCAGCCAGACTCAATGCTTGAGTCAAATTCAGTTTCCCAACTAGTTTAATTGTGAATCTACTTCACTTATTGTGCTTTGCCGGCTTTTTGTACTATCAACGAGTTGTTTTTTGGTGAAATGTTTCTTTTTTTCCTACAAAACTGTTTTGTATGCATGAATACCCAAAGTGAATTTATTACTTTTTGTTGTTGATTGCCATTCATCTCCACTGGGTGAATAAATCTTTCTTTGAGCTTGGATTTGAGAAGAGAAAAACCCTTATTGAAATAAATGTCTGGAGGAAAACATGTTTTAAGTAGGAGTTTCACTTGAAACGTGACCTGATCAAGTTTAAAACGGGTTGGTTGCTACTAAAGTTTTACTTTTACGCTAGTGCTTATGAATGAATGAATAAAAGCACACAACAAACACAACAACCGTTGCATTATATGGAGAAACAGTTTGCTGAAAAAGTGAAGAAGAAAAAAAACGTTGCTATTTTGATCTACCCGAGCATTCTTATTCGGAGCGTTCCTCAATAAAAACAAAGGAAACGGAGGATGCAGCACCAGCAGCAGCATTAAAAAAGGCCAAGATGTTTAGTAGTTTTCCCAGAAGACTTGTTCAATAGAAAAATGATATAAAACGAAGAATATCCACTGGATTATACATGTTACTGCGATATCCTCCACCCATCGCAAAAATATATGGCTCCCGTCACGCTTTCCATGACACATTGCTAAGTTGGCTTCAACCAACTTAATAAATTATTCAGTTAATAAGACTGAAATCTTGGGGAAAACTGCCGACAAACGTGGATGTACATGTTTTGTGGATAGCGTTTCACCAAGAAAAATATTTATGTGATCTGTGTCCATAAAATCGGGTTTATAAAATTTTTCATCTGCTAAAGGATGGGTTAATATGCAATGATAATGTGCATCGAATTCACGTTATAGCTCACAATAAAGTCAAGGAAGGGGGAAAACCTAGCGTAAAATATTTCGCTGGTCGGGACGTGAAAATCATTTCCGTTTTCTCAATGTTCCCCAATTCCCAACATTCTCATTGTGTAAGTATGTACATGAACATGCAATGTGCTCATCCTCAAAAACATTCCATGAAGATGTTCCTCCATAAAACTAGCCATTAAAATTTCAGATCACGTCGACTGGCTAGTGGAAAATCTACCATTACTACACTCCTTTCACTTTTCTATTACCTCAAAAAAAAGTTCATTGATCATTTTTTTTTGCAGTGGTCATATTTCGCTGGAGAATTTTATTGAATGAAAGATAGACAAACAGTGTAATATGTCAAATGCCTGTACAGTGTTCCATTATGCATAAAAAGTATTATTAATGCACCACAAAAACTCTCGTATCTGATGACAAAAAAGAACTAGAGAAAAAGTTCTCATTAAATTGTGATTCAGCAAGAGAACAAAGGAACAACAGACAGAATCAGATTTCTTATCCGTTTTGGTAGTTACCGTTTTTTATACGTAATTCTTATCCGGTTGTGTGAGTATAAGTGTACTACTATATCGTTAGTGATGTGTTGCCGGCAGCGCACGTGTTGTATTGAGACACTCATCCGATCTACTTTTTCTCTTGGTTCGTGAGAGCCGTTGCAAAAGACCCAAGTTGCACCAACGAAGCAACTGTGTATTATGTGAGTTTTTTCTTGTTTTTTCTTGCACCATATGATTTGTACCGCACAGTAGTATAGCGACATCCTCCTCCTCCGCTTATGGGTCTTCTGTGATATGAAGGAAAATGTAGGAGATGATGCGATGAAACTGAAGATCCTACTACTATACCCAAGTGAAAACGAGTAACTAAAGGAATAGATAAGGAGGAAAAGGCAAATTGCTGCGATACGCTTCTACTTCTTCTCAACCGATAGCGAGTAACAGCAGCGATAGAAAAAGGCTTTTTGCCTTGCTTACTTACCCTGAAGTAAGAAACTGCTGCAGATCTGAAAAGTATCCATTCCAGTCCAACCCAGCACTACATACATGTTCATACAAAGGAAAAGTAAGTGCAAATCATTATGTACATTCTTAAATAAACAAATAAGGACACAAAAGACAACTTTGATATTTAGACTGGTATGATGGTATGCTCTGGTATGCTTGCATAAAAACAAGTCTTATGCAGAACTCATTCATTATATTATGTTTGTCTGAACTTTGTGTAATACTCGGATACATGCAAAGGAATCGTAAATATGTAATACAACCCAAGGAAAACAGCTTCTTTATAGCTTTCGCCAGAATTTTCTTCTTTCCACCCAAACTTTGTGTGAGTTGCATTGAAATAATGAATGAAATAGGTGGATATACGATACACACATATATATAGATTGTTAAGTTTGACGAAAGAATCATATTATATGTCTACAGCCGAGAATGAGAATAACTGATAAAATGCGTTCAAGATCGGAGAAAGAATATGAGTATATTAAAAACGGAACTTTTTCGTATATTATCATCATTCTCACAATGAAAATTACATGTATTTTTTAGATGATAAAGGACAAAAGCAGAAAACCCTTTTTAATCATATGTCTTAAGGTTATTTGCCTCGTGCGTTGTTTATCTGCTAGCCCAAAATCAACGGAACTAAGGAATGCATGAGGGAAGCGGAGAAATGCAAGGAAATAATAATAACAAGTAGGGTTATGATAAGTTTGCCGTTCATATGGGCTAACATCTAACATGCAATTTAGCACAATTTTACTTTTCTCCTCCCTGCTTCCCATTTTAACTCGGAAATTGACCATGTTTTTCTTTGGCTGAGAGTAGGCTTTTTATGCAAAGGAAACACAACAAAATGATAGCATACCCAGAGCAAGTTTTTTGGTGTCTTTTATGGCATTATTAAGAAAGTATGCAGAGAGTGAAAAAGGCATAAACCGAATTCCCTCTCTGAATATTGCCGTGTGAGTATTGAGCGTAAGTCCTTGTCGTCTAATGCGGCTTTCCCTTTAATTCTACCCATCTACACACACGGATGAAACAGTTAAAGGGGGAAGAACAGAAATGAAACTAAAGTAAGCAGTAGTAATGGTAAGCAAAGTGAAAGAATAAAAAAAACTCTGCAAAATCCCCAGGAATATTAAGAATCCACGCATGGAGGTGGTAGAAAAAGGGGGAAGCTGCAGAAACTTAACTGGCGTAAACTAAAAAGTACTAAAGTATCCATGAAAAGTCTCTTCGAGCTTGGGCATTCGAAGAAATGGTGACTACTAGTCTCAGTGCTTACTGAGCGGAGGTTATGGTTATATCACTTTTTTTTACTCCTTCTCCCTATGAACTAAAATGTACAAAAAGTCCTGTCTTTTTTCGACCGGCAGGCCAGAGTCAGAGAGTGAATGTTAGCATATTACATTGTATATATATAAAGGGAATGTGCATATCATCGTCGTCATCATCTTCATCACCGCATAGTATTAGTTTATGGCATTGTGTTTGCATGTAGCCAGTTAGAACAGAAGAGAGAGAGAGAGAGAAGAAAGAAAGCGAGTTTGTTGCTGTTGGAGAGAGTAAGCGGAGATCGGATCCAGTGGGTGAACTGAACTAACACTGTGCATGTTTGAGTAGAGTTCGCATTTGTTGTATAAGAAGCAGTTGGTTCACAGATTTTCAGTCAGACCACAGTCGGCTACCTGCCTCGGTCTGCTTTGGATCTGGCAGTTGAGGTCCCGGTTTTCCCTCCCGATTTTTAGTAACGTTCCTTTCTGCTGCTCTTACTTCTCTCAAGCTCTTGCTTGATTTACTTACATGTGCTGCTGCTGTGCTGTTAAGGGTAGAATGTGTATTTCTGCAGTGGTTTGGTTACTTCAGTAGGTCGACATATATTTTAACTCACTTCCGAAGACGAGAAGCGTGTCAGTTGTTGGTTGTGGTTTCTCGAGTACTGAGCTCATATAGCTGACACAAATATGGAATGAGTAGAGAAATTACAGCGGGTTTGCCGAGAAAAGGAAAAAAATGTGAGGATGATTAGTGGTGCTGGTTTTGGCAGTAGCAGCAGCAGTCGGCTCACCTGATACTTTTGCTCTACTTTCAACTTTCCATAATATCTAGTTCCTTGATTCGTTCATATGCATTGATTCACTGGAGAGAAAAGAAGTGTCTCAAATCCTTTTGAAAATGAATCCTAACTTTCTTCGACTTTGTTTCTCCGTTGATTCTCACCTTTCTCCATTTTTCAACTGTCTCCGTCTCCTTCATTCCATTTAAGTCGCTCCATCGGTCCAAAAACTAATTTCATTTGTTTGTATGAATGCAAATGAGTAAAAGTGATGACTTGCCAATTAGTTTAAGTCTTCGATTCCCTTCCTTTCCTCGAGTCGATTTACTTGAACTGATCTTTGTGGACTATTGAGTAGCTCATTATGGTCGGTGGGGAAATCTAGAAGGAATGTGGTAAATCTTGAAATCCATTTCATGGAAAAAATTTCCCGTATCATTCATTGTCGTCGGCGTCTCACAAGGGAACCCGTGATCCGAAAAGGAAAACCCGTCTCGCAAAATGTTACCACCCGTGAGATTAGTATGAGAATGGAGTACTCCAATCTAATCTCATCATCGTAGACTCATCATCATCCCAATGAAATCATAGCCATTCCTTTATAAATGGAGGGAAGTAGTAAAACGTGATCTTTCGTGCGTAAAAGGATAGCATTCAACTGGAATGACGAAAGGTAGGATGTAGGATTTCCTCCTGGTGAAAAAGAAATACTTGAGGAAAGTGAAAGCAAGGGACCGTGGATGATTCTAAACGTGTAATTCTTTGGATTGTCACTCCTTCATAGATATTCCGGTAGATAATATTATTATTACTATTACCAAATGGATAACAAAAAGGGACCGGTGGTGTGGTGTGGTGATGCCGGTTTGGCTTGGCTTCAGTGAAAAGCAGAGTGGAATATTAGGTAGATGACACAAAAGCGGGTGTATGTACTTATCTCCTTGTTCAGTGTCTGTTTTCCATCTGGCTCACGCTGTGTACAAATATACAGCAACGTGCCCTGCGAACCAAAAGGCTTCCTTCCGGTGAGACGTGATGTGACAAGATCAACAGTCCAACTTAAGTGTATACGTGGATTGTTATAAAAAAAACCTCGAAAAAGTACTCCATTAACTCGTAGAAAACTATGGAATACCAAAAAAGATCCAATGTGGCACACCAAAAAAATGGAGAGTCGGCTTTATATGTATATTTTCTGCAAAAGCTGTGATAAAGCTTCCCAAGTTTTCTCTCAATATCATCTACCAGTCTGTGTTCCATGAAGGTAGTAACATGCTGTTACCCTTGTCGTCCTAAAGCTCCATAACACGGAGGGAAAACAAGAGATCTTTGGTCTCAACTCATGTATCATACCAACAAGCAACAAAAAAACCTGACAACCCAAGCGAAGCTAGTCAACTTTTCATCTCAACGCATAATATTCTCTCACCTTCTGCTCATTTAATTCAAATCAATCCCCATTCATCCTTGTCGCATTTCACTTAAGAAGTCATCAGCATTTCAGAAAAAAAAACTCCAAAATGTGTCAACTAGTAAAGTGTGTGGAGTTTGAGATTCGCTCTTATGTCGCTCATTTTGTTTCAGTTCAAACTGCTTTCTCCTTTGTTGCCCCCGACGGGACCATTTACGACCAGGGGAGGATGGTCTACAAAAACAATGAGGGGATCCAGTTCCAAGTCTTCTCGGGAGAAGGTAAGAGAGTTCTTATTTTATAACAAATATAAATGTAATCCCATTTTAATTCGAGTGCCTCGCCTTGCATACTTCATGAGTGGCAATCAATCCCGTTCCGAAAGCTCAGGAATTAATTTCCTCTAAATTCAGTGCAGCATTTCGACGTCGACCTATTTACACGATTCACTTTTTTAATATCCGATATAAATCATGAACTTTCTCTTATTAAAACGTCATAACCAACTCAATTTCCTGAGAGTAGTTTCTAGTTATGTTAATTAGCACAACAAACTATTTCATGAAAACATATTAAACCACTAACTGCTCCCTGAGCCATGCCAAACCACCATTTCACATTTCCATAAAAATGATATTGCATGCAAAACATGCATTCACATCTATAGTAGCTGCCCTTTTGAAAGAGCAAAAGAGCATGAAAATTGGTATGCGCATCCCAAGAGAAGGGTATTAGGAAAATGCCCCCTTAATTATATTAATATTCGTAATGCAATCCAGTTTTAATGTTCCACTACCTCATTGCAAAGTAGTTAACGAGGTCATTTTCTCTCCCATTGTATGAAGGCTGCCATGTAATTTCAGTCTCCCGGCCATATACCGTTTTGTGAGTAATTCTTTTTTACTCAAGAGTTTTTAAGATAGCTATCTTTATGCACTACACTCTGATCGCTCTAGGAATGTAGCTCTGAAAATGTACCATGTGATAAGATCTATATGAAATGAGTCTCGAGTTGAAAAGTCAAAAGAACTATGCGTGCATGCACACTGCATTATATGGTGCAACTGGGGAAAAGCGGTAGCTCCACCAAGAAAAATGATAATGCAACGATATTGTGTGTGTATGGCAGCAACAAGCAAGTGTCATGCAAAAATGTAATATGTGCGGCATTTGAGGCAGTTTCCTTAAGAGTGAGCACAAAAAAAATTCAACCAACTAATTTCAGCAATGTAAACTGGCATGTCTGTAATGTTATCGTGTATAATGGAGGAGTTTGGAAAGGAGCGAAAAGAATGCTAGGCTCCATTTAACATGGCTCGTTGACTCGTTGACTTGATGTCACACAAATACAAATGTCTGTATGGTAGCGTCCCAGCAAGAAGAAATGTACATTTTTTTGGTTATGGAATGCATATAACAGATGAAACAACAACAAGTTAACTGCTTCCAACTACTTATTCACTTGCTTTCATCATCATATCCGTCATTACTCTCGTCATCAGCCACAGTGAAACTGTAATCATGAGAGTTATAACTAGAAACATATTGTCTTTAACTGTGCTACTGTTTGGTATTTGAAGAAAACTATAATAATAATAATGATATGATGGTATCAACACAAAACATAACCAACCATATTGTGTGAAAGAAGAATGGAGAAATCACTTGAGTTTTTTTCTCTCTCCCATATCCCATATCCCAACTCTATATTGCTTTGTAATGCGCTCAACGCTCGAGTTGTCTTGCTCGGCCTGCTAGTTAGAGATAATGTATAAAATATCTTTGCCAAGTCAAACCAAGAAAACCACACGCAAAACATAAATACGTTGATATACACGATTTTGATGTGCTTTATAGTTTTTGGTAAGTACAGAGGAAATTTTTTTTTTCGAACAAAAACAAACTCTGCCATCCCATTCTTTACTTCATTTCTCTCATTTTTAACTCATTGCGAGAGGAGCCAAAGCCTTGAAAATCCCTCTGTAATGTTTGTTTTGAGTAAACACAAATAGTTTTGGCAAAGCCCAGCCATCCATTATCAATCCTAGTAAGTTAGACGACGGAGTAGGGGCTTCAAATAAATATTCAGAAGGATGCTCAGAGAAACAAGCATTTGAGAAATGAGGACTTCCCCGACGAATTTATCTAGATTGTTAATCACAAAAGACAAACAATTTTCACTTAGCCCTGACGTACAAATTACGGAGTTATTTTATCAACTGAGCAAAAGTGAAAGCGTGTCGTTTGATTACGGGAATTGTTCTTAGAATTTTCATGTCTTCTTCCGGGGGAGAATAATAATATGTACCACTATATAACTTTAGTTTGAGTGACAACATGTCACCTTAAAAGAGATAAGTCTTCCCAAAGCCACTTCTACTACTGTAGATTGTAGTTTATGCACCTGTCCGTTGTCTTACTTATAATGCTATCTCGATTTTATCCAGATAAAAGCGTAACAACCATCCTTTCATATCTTATATTAATTGCACTCTCTATCCCAATAGTTTAGAGCTGACAGGAAGCAGCATGTAAACGAGGTCAAGTCAAAGCAGGGTTGATTTTCGTGGATTGGAAGCAGAATCTCAGTTTGGTGCGGTGCAGTGCGTGATTCCTTCTTTCATCGCAAACATCTTATTTCTTTTTTGACGGAACATTATCTTCAGCGCAGAGAATCTATTATGTGAATCCATAAAGCTGCCATTCCTCATGTAACACAGTCATGCAAGTATATTTTTATGGTTAATCGATTCTCCTTGTGGGATCCCATCCCGAATAGCTCCTTTTTTCTGTGAAATCAAGCGGAGAAAAGTAGCTTCAGACATACATGGTTTTGAAGCAAGGAAGATAGGAAGCGCCCAATCAGGCCAATGTACATAGAAGACAGTGCGTGATCTCTTAAAGTTAATGACTTCATTCTAATATGTTACAGTAATGTTATGCCCAGAGTCAAGTCAAGGTAGTAAAGAATCAGCTTGGAAGATCTTCTCTTGGCCGTTCACTATCAGTATTGACAAAAAAGATTGAGGAACTCTGTTAGTGTAATGGAATTCGGCGGAACGTGACAAAATCGCAGATTTTAAGATCTCGACTCAATCGCTTTATTTCTTCAATTGGGAAGATGTGAGAAATTGAGCCATTTCCTCTTAAATTAGTTTCCTTTGAACCTTGCTGGTCATTTATACTGGATGACTATATGGCATGAGACTAAATTCTTCTTTCTAAGACGTTGTTCAACTTTGTTTTGAACTTGGAATTTTAAGAATAGCAGAAGAAGAAACATAGCAATATATTTAATGTTCTAATCTGTATTCATGAGAGTTTCGTGTTAGCTCAGTATTTAAATGATACAAAAGGGATAGCAATTTGCATACGCAACATTCAAACCCTCCACTAGGCATGAAATCTCTCAAAGAAACAATTTAAAAGTTCAACTGAATAATTTTGTTCCACTGAAATTTTGAATTCTCCGTGTCTAGTGTCTATCTAAGCCTGCCTCATGATGCCCAATCTAAAAATCTGCTGGCAGAGAACCCCATTTTCATTAATGTTGGTTTTTGGATTATGTCCGAAAAAACAGGTAGCCATAATGAAAACTCATTCGCTCCGTGGTTTACTTCCCATTCTATCATAACTTTGAGGTCTAATGGGAATCCTGCTGATGATGATGACATGATGGTACCTCTTCCGAACCCGTAAAAGCTTAACATCATCACTACCCAACTAACGATCAACACGTCTTCATCTATTCGGTTTACAAAAACCAGGCCAGGGAATAGCTGAAAATATTGGACACAGAGCTAATCCACCCAAATTAACCTGCTGGCACCATATAATGCAATGCAATGAATGCATCACACACCATTTCATTTCAACCAACCATTTCTCCGTGAATATACACACATTGATGGCTTGGAAAGTGCCATTATGCATGATGATAATATATATATATGTATGCTAGCACACTCGAAAATTAGTAGAGAGAGAGGTGAACTAAGGAAATGAGGAAGGAGCGGATGGTCTAATTGAGACAAATAATGTATTGGTCTATAAATGAAAGTGAGGGACTTGGGAATTTATTGTCGTTTGTCAGGTCAACCTTTTAGTTTTCTCTTTGAAAAGACACATGAACTAAAAATTGCTCTGTGCTTCTACAACTCCCCATTTTGTGTCTGGCTAATGAATCTTGGGAATTGAAGCACATTTAAATTCCCCTCATGTGTTTCGTACCGTGTCAGAGCCGCAGCCTTAATTTACTTAAAACATAACATTAACTTGGGAGATTGCTACGTGGAATATGTAACGGTAATGAAACACATAATAATGACGGATTAAAAGAACCTTCGGAAATAAATGTGGAGCTCTCTCCTTGTTTTATGTACAGTTTTTAGTGCTTATTACAGGTAAAAGCAATTCTGGCACGTGATTATTAGCAATGAACTGCCTTCAGGAGTTCCAATTTCGCCTGCCATTTCAAACTCTGCTATTTTTGGCTGGAGGCATGTAATGTAGCAGCTTGTACGCCTTTTACACGCTCACTTCTCGATGTATATAAATTTTCGCAAACTTGATACATTTCGTAGACATGCACATTATCATCATATTTATAAATTACATTTTATTGAGCTCAATTTCACCTGTACCTCACTCACCTCAGCCCCCCATCATCATCCGTTGTTGGCTGGTGGAACGGATCATAGATTTAAAAACTCACAGTTGAGTCATAAGTTAATGATTGTAAAAAAGCTAACAGCCTTCTGAGAGAGGTGTAATTGGTGCGGTAAAAGTTGCTGGAGGTGAGACAACGAAAATGTTCATGGTGTGGAAGCTTTAAAATTTATTTATTTATAGACCTTGATTAGTCTGTTTCATGGCGGACATTATGTCAAATATAATGTTCATTTCTCTTTAGCTTGCTCTTTTACTATCAATACGTTAAATATAATACCTTTCCTAGCTGACTACAGGGTTCTTGCTGCCAACGATGGATTTGTTTCTTTGTAAATCCTCCTGTGCGTATTATACAACAGAACTGCTTTTCGGTAGAGTTATACACAGTTTCCCGAAAAAGAAACGTATTAGACCTAACTCTCTAGCGGCTAAACATATTCCTACAACCGGATCTTAACTGCTGAGAAGTAGTAGCATAACACGTGGAAAATGTTCTGTAATAAAATTGGGAGTCTTGCTCCTGTTTCTTCCCCTTTCCACAGTCCAACCATCTATATGTCGTGTAGATTTTCCCTTTTGTGTATACTTAATAATGATCAGCCAACACATTTTACGATTTTTTTAGCATACAACACTACGTACGTACGTTTACATGAGCCTTGTTACAATTTACAATATGCCCACCTAGGAACCAATTCTCATAAAAAATTCATAGTGAGCTCAGCTTTACAATGGAGTGTATTATTTATGTTATTTCCATCGCCAGCATTATGTTCCAGTTCAACATTGAAGTGCACCTCGACTAAACTCCAGTCGAGTCCAGCGGCAAGAGAGCGAGAGAGCAGCCACGAGGAATTTGAAATAGAAAATGGTCCCGGAGTATTATTGGGAGTGCCCTTTTTCACTTGAGTAGATAAAATTACACGCAAGGAATTTTTTGGCACTTTTCCCCTCTGGTAAATTAAAACGAGAAAGCAGCAAAGCATAAGTAAGCAAAGCAACAGAGCTGCACACTCCTTTTTTGTGACTTTATGTTCTTTTGGACCTTTTTTTCTTGAGGCAACACTCGTTGCCATTATGTGTAGCGTGAATGTTATAAAGGCACCGCAGCAACTATTTCAAGTGATAACAAAGATGAATGGCATGTCAAGTATGTTTGAAGTGCTTTAAAAAAATTCCATGTCGTTTTCCAACAAATATAAAGTTTGAGAAAGGCACTCGCTCGTGGCTGTCACAAAATTTGGTGAATAATAAAGTAATTGTAGAAAACTGGCATGCGTCTCTGGTCTGGGGTCATGTTGAAAATTGGTGCAGCTGTGACACTGTGCGAGTTTGCATGCATCTAGTTCGTAATTTGTTTTAAAGCACACACTAAACGATTTCTGCGTGCCAAAGAGAAACAAAGCGTGTAATCCCATTCCGCTTCCAGACTTAATGTGCTTGGTTAATTTCTGGTCTACAAAAGTTTGGTCTGATTCACGCCACACGGTCATCAATGCGTTAACTGTTTCTAACAACAGCTTTCTCCGTTTAGCACATGTGGTGCAAAGTGATGGTGTGGGTCACGGGTTGCCTCAAGTCTTATTATTTCGGCTTTCACGGCCAGCGGCTCAAATGAATAAACAGAAAGCAAATAAAAACAAGGGGGATCAATGAGAGAAAATTGAATTGCTGAGAAAGTCATTACACGGAGATTTTATGCCTGGATCTAAATGAATCCCAAGCATATTTTCAGTTACTATAAAAGGACATGTCTTCCAAATAAAACTCTCCACAAATAAAAATATGCAAGTAGTGCAAATGGTAAACAATTTCCTTTGTCATGTTCGCTATTCTGGGTAAGGCTTACATTACAAGCCTCCCAGCGTTCATTTTAACGTAAGCATCGCATTTGCTTGGTCAAAGTCATAAACCGCGTTGTCAAACAAATGTGAGTATACAAAAAAGTGGTTCTTATTCCTGATTAAAATCAGCACTTGCCCCATTGATCGCTCACTAGGGACCATTTGATTTTAGTACTTAGAATACATTACTTACACTGACCAACAACGGCATGTAAGGAAATAAGCCCCAACAGCAACACTCTACTTACTGCTGTGAGGAGGGAAATGTACTTATGCGAAATTCCAACCCGACCAGAAAGCAAACAGTAGTAAAACCAGCGAGAAATAGGACATGAATGAAAAAGTCAGATAAAAAAAAGATTGAGAACTGGATAGGCAGTGCGTCCCGCATTGTCGCGTCTGACTTTTCACTTGGCTCAAATATGTATATGTGTGCCTTCAGTCAACTTAAACAGAGCTCTTGTTTGGTTTAGTCAGTCGACACATCCTCCTTTGTTGTTGACCACATTGTTCTGTAAAACATCATACTATAGCGGTTTTCTAACTAACTATGCGCCAGGGAGAGATGTGCGATAAAAATCTGCTTTGTATAAACATTAAACTCTTTTGGGAGCTATAAGAAAATGACATACTTTTTCAGTGTCGAAACATACAAATATTTTCGTACATACAAGTTAAGGTTAGTATTGAAACAAAACATGGTGAAAGTCCAAGCTCGACATTAAGTTTTTTTTTCAGCTTTGACATTTTTTACTTGAAAAATCATCGTCATCGGCAGCCATGCAGCGTCACTCTGGTAGTCACTAAAATTAGATTGACAGAAAAAGTCGTAAATTTTTCGGCCCAGCTTCTCAAAATGAGAGTTGAACAAATATCAACAAATTTTATCTGCTTGGAGTTTTTGATGATATGTAAAAACATGCTCTATTTTGTTAGTTTTGGAGGATATTTACCCAACTCCAGCTTTGAAAGTCGTAAGATTGTTATTGCTTTAGTGTGGCGGAACTGCGGTTGTCGTATCCTAAACTTTGTTCTTTTGTTCCCTGGAATTTGTTGACCATATCGTAATCAATGTGTCAAATCAGAAAAGGGGTATATTGTATCACATCGAGCCCTTCATGTTACCAAACCACTGCAGCAAAGCAATAACAGCCTCAATTATTGTTATACATATGGCACATGCATTCCTACGTCTGGATCTTGTAAGAGGAAGCAACTAAAATTCTGGGCAAGCCTGCTGTCGCTGTTGGCTGCTACCATCACAGAATCCGACAAATTTACAAATAACAATGCTTCCGAAGATATACTGGCTGAATTGTGGGATGCCATGTGGGTCATTCATCATCGTGAAGTAAAAACCAAACCGAAAACCACCACGTGTGTAGGTATTAAAATACATTGTATATGTGCACTTTGGCATTGGAAAACATCAAAAAGTGAAGCATATGGTTTATGTATTTATTCATTTCCCATAAGGATGTGGCCATGTCAAACAACAAGATGCGGTTCATCTGTCTTCAAATTCTAACTGGATCATTACTGCTATTATTCCTGTTTTCAGCTATAGTTTTTAGCAACGGAACTATATACGTTCTGTACGTCAATGAATGAAATATCGCAACGCCCCAGATGCACGGTAAAAAATGTATACGTTCTTTACCTGCGTTTGTTTTGCAAAGTAAAGTTCATAGGCATTCTCGAATTTCCATGCATATAAAAGTGTTTGTATGTTATAAGAACCTATATACTTCAGAACTGCTAAGCTTCGTATCACTAGCAGTTATGATTTTCAGGAGGGATTCTCCGGAAATACAAAGCTTTGGAGACCTGACTCACTTTTCTCATATAATTCTTTTCGCCGATTGCGTTCCAGTGGAACCCTGACACAAACCCCTCGACGTCTGGACACTTATGAGACTGTTTCTCAATGCTCTCACAGTAAACAGAATGACAGTCTGATAAGTTATGTGGATAATTTATAGTGCGGGCACACGTGCGAAGGCATTTATCGGTTGGCAAAAATATAGGGATATAAACGTCCTGCAGAAGTGTGTTTGATGATATTATATTTTCTCCAACTTTTCTTGGGTTAACCAAACCGAGCCATGCTTCTTTTCTGAAACACACCCACAATATTCCTTTCACTCTGTGTTTTCATTGAGAACAAAACGAAGTGTGTCTAGCTGGCTGCCTGACATGGCCCTTTTCTCCACTGAACTGTTGCTAGTCACTTTCTTATGTAATACTCGTTCCAATAATTATTATGCTGTTGTATCGTAATGCGTTGTCATTTGGGAGCTAAGAGTGGACGTTTTTGCAACCATTGGCCGAACCCAAAATCTTGTTTGAAATGACTTTCAGACAATATTGATGTCAACAAGATGTTATAAGGGATTTTGTCACATATTAAATTATTTAAATATTCCGCTTTACCAGTTCAATATTATAATAGATCGATTCACGACTTGATTGATACTACGTAAGCACACCAGTATCATTTAAAAGATAATTCGGGTATTTTTTAAATATCTGCGCGTTCAGGTAGCTTTTTGGTAGCCCTAAAGAACTTTTATAAAAACATTTATGTATAGTGCTACGGCGCTAAGGTACTTTTCGTTTTTTATAATCTTGGAATTTTGTTCATACTTTATACATTATAACATTGACTCGTTAATCGATGGTGAGTATGTAGATGTGAAATGTTTTAGCTAAAAAATGAAATGTTTAAAGATGTTGTAATTTTTGGGTTTAGATGATGATAATGATGAAAACTAGGCACAACATTAAGGTGGTAATTAATGATAGTAAAGACAAAATTCGCATAGTCAATTCGACTCGCGCGTATAAGATGCAGCAGCGAGAAGATTAATTCGGAGGAACTTCACATAAAGTTTCGCAATGGTTCTAAATTTAACTACATAGTTGAAAATGTGTAAGACATACGTTGCGAGTATATTCCAAATTGCTAAAGAGACTGGAATTTTAGTACTTGGAAATTGGAATATATGGACAGCCAATAATTTGTACAACCACACGCGGGAATTACGAGAACGACTCTTCCTCTTCTCGCTTTCTTGGCCTTGTAGGCTTCATACACACAAATCATTCATAATACATTGGCAGGTATACGAAAAGGGCAAAGAAATGATAGCATAAACGTTGTTGAACTCTACTTTGACTTCTCTCTCATACTCTTGCATTAGAAGAACGAAAGATTAGCTATTCATGGCATCTACATGCGCACGACTTTGGTCATAAAAAATATACATACATCTTAATAAAGTTCTGAAGGAACAAACACACTCCCCCGGGTAAAACGTTGCTTTTACACGAAAGCGACTTTCAACTTCCATCACAGTTTGAGTTAGGGGATGGGGAACTGTTTGAGGATTAGGCTGAGGCCCCTGCGGGTAAGGAAACTGTGACTTCAAGCTACGGCCATGCTACTTGTGACATGTCTGAATGACAAAATTATTTTTTGTTTGTTCACGAAAATATGAATATTTAAATGAATTGAAGGTTTAATCATAATGGATAAAATCGGGGGTGAAAGTTTAACTATTGGCGTTTGTAAATGCATTTGAGGTTTTTATTGTTACTACTCGAACTCTTAACATCAGCACACTATGAAGTCTCCACTATTTTTGCTAATTTCTCACTCTCATTGGTAGGCACGTTCTCTTCATGGATGATAAACGACATGTCTCCATACCAGCGAATGTTGTCGGCATTTCGCTCTTCCACTTGAACGCTTTGCTGTAGACTGGATAAGTATTCAACACGCCAGCTGCTTCCAGAAATGTTGTAGAATTTGGCTGAGAGAATTGCCAGCGTGATAATCTATTCATCTTCACGTTGTTACATCTGATGTGGCGGATGGGCAGTGATTGCTTGACGCATTAGAAAATGGCCTGGAGTCAAGGACATCTACATCGTCTGATCAGAAGTCATCGCACAGAGAGGTCCGGGAAGTATGAGGCAGGCCTCACTTGGCACAGGATGGTTGAAAACTCCTCGAAAGGTGAAGTGTGTGATTCCCAACGCCCGCTTAGATGATATTTTAAGACTTGAACACCGGCTCCCAGAGTCACCATGATGAGGGGCTGATGGAGGGTTGAACGCTCCACTCGATTGCCACGTCCACTCAATGTCGTCCGTTAATAGCAGCATTGTTCTCGTCATCTTTTAGGAAAGCGTTGGAGCTCCTTGTCAAAGCGCCAGTAAAAATTGTACCACAATCTGAGTACAAAGACTGCTGGAATCGCCAACGCCTGGACACAAAACGTCGTAGGGCTGCTAGGAAAGCTTTCGGTCCGTCATGTCAACTCACCGCCTCCAGTGTATGGCCTTGGTAGCCATACACACAAAGACTGCAAAGTACCCCTGAAGAGCTTGTTACTCCTTCCTTTCATCAGCACGTAGGTTGAAGGGGCCTGCATAATCAAGCACCAGAATGAAGAAAGCATGGTTATATTAAGGCACGAGAACTCGGGGTGAGCCATCAAGTTGTTTCCATTTGATCCAGCAACGGTTGCGCCTACACACAACACATTTTTCCGTAGACAGAAATCGAATAGAAGTTTTTTTCCATTTAAGAACCAATAATTTAATCTTTAAATGGCACCACACTAGTTTACTCCACCATGAGAAGTTTCAAATGAGCTCCTCAACTACAGTTTGGTCAAGATGAGGCACTGCCCATGAAGCACATGGGATGTTTTTGATTAACGGAATCTCAGCATTAGACAGCGACCAGTAACTCGTAACAAGTCCATCATCATCTATCGAATGGAGTGAGAGTGCTGAGTTTGCTGGAGGGCTGTACTGACTTCTTTTGCTGTAGTAATTTGATTTCTGTAGGGAAGTAGGAATTTTGAACGGTTTTCAAAATTATAATGCATGGGCATGATTTAAATTCACTTGGAGAAGGAGATCGCAGCTCGGTTGGGCTGCTTCCTCACGTAAAATGTTAAAAAAAAAAAGTTAATGAAACGCAAAATTACGACACAACACGTTTTAGTTTTAGTAGAGATGAGAATTATCAATCACTGGTTCAAAGAGGCTGACATGAAACTAGCACCGGCTTCTTCGCTGGTTCTAATGATGTTGTATATGTATGATGTTGGTCTGCTGGTAATTTGAGTTGAGAGCCATGATTGGCCAGCGTTCCACCACTGAATGGTGTTGGATAATCTTCTGGGCCGATGCCACGTGAAATGATGTCAGCAGGGTTGTCCTCAAACGATTTACATGATTCGCACCTGCTCTGGCGGATTGAGCTCTTGACAATTGAAACCCTGTTGGCTACAAATGGTATCCCATCTTCGGGTGGCTGATAACCATTTGTAGGGTATGCATGAGCTCACTCCAGCAAACATATCAGCAATTTTAGTTTCACCCTTCTTTACTGTTTGTAATGAGTTGAGCGAGAAGAACAGCTGCGCATACTCAAGTTTGGTAGTGAAACTGTTTGTAGTGGAGGCCAGCCTTGATTTTGCTGCTAACATGCTGGCAGTTAAAGGTGGCCGTCTTCTTGCTCACACGCGTAAATAAATCTACTGCTCCATACGCTTTTATGAAGGCATCACCGAACCCAATGTAATTGAACTGAAATTGTCGATTCGCTTCACGCCATTCTTGGTATGCTCGAGGCTTCTCAAGTTTCAACACAAACTGTCTCTGTTAGGATACCATGCTGTCACACATTTCATCAGTTAATTTCCTCGTCCCATGAAAGCTCACTTCCACAACTCTTGAAGAATAATTTTGCACAGATTGTACAGGTGAGATGAGCCAAATGGATCAAACACCTTGGCCTAGTTGTGATAACACGATGCGTTTGTTAATTTGCTCAATCTTTCGGTACTGGCAGGCACTGCTGAGCCAATTTGTCAGTACTCGATTCCAGCGAAGCACCGAGCGCCTTCATAGCGGAGTCCTTGTCAAATGACATTGGCAGCTTGTCTCACACATTTCATCGGGAATGTAGCTAGCACCTCCTCAACTATTTGAACTCCATTTAACGCAAAAGATAAGCCTTGCTGATGTTGTTATTGTCGTTCAGGTCCTTGACAAGGAAATAGCTTCCGCACTGCTGCTGTCTTGCACGCGCTCATCAAAATCATCTACGTACATATCTCACCATTTTGGAGCCTGGCTGTTTGGATATATCAATTTGCTTCTTCCGGATAACCTGCTGCCACACAAAGTGGTTGCCGTAAAGAAGGCGTAAGCCGTACCAATATGTCACAGTAGTTAGTTTTGTAATCTTTGAACTCTTCGTTTGAGATTCACGCCATACTATTACGCTGCAAGTCAGCATGAAGATTCATCGCACATTGAATGTCTAAACATTTTTTGAATATCAGCTTTAATCACAATTTTGGGAATACGAAATCTGAGCAACATGTAAAAATGTCCATCCTGATTGATTTACCCACAGCAAGACAGCATTCAATGAATAAGCCCGTTGTTGTTTTGCCTGAAAGCGTCAACACGAGCTCGAAAACTTGTTGTTGATGATTCTAACTTCAGAACGAATTGATGAGGTAGATAAAATGTTTTTCCCAGCAGCTCAGTCACCTCCGCCCTGGGATACGTTGCAATGTGTCCAACTGTAATACTCACGCATAAAATTGTTGTATTTCAATTCTATACTCAGGTGCCTTAGCAGTCTCCTCTCAACAAAAAAAAGACCTGCTT
>LJIJ01000191.1:0-181583 GCA_001718145.1 Orchesella cincta | reverse complement strand
GAATTTAACGTACAATATTACTGTGGAAACGAGTACCCTTGATAATATTTGTGTTAACATTGCAGCCTGTTCTAATTCACGACGACAACTAACTTTTATTTATCTAGGTCAAAATAAAACGATATGAATCAAGTTCCAGTCGTATATGTATCTAAATTGCTAACTACTTTCTGGCTGGGTATTTCAATTCCACTATAATGAAAGGTGTGTGTTATCTACTGCGTTATTTATAGTTAAAAAAAAGTTTGATAGAAAACGAATACAACAAAGTGGGTAAAAAACTACAAGACTGGCAAATAAAATCACCAAGAAAGTAAATAAAAAGAATAATGGAAAAAATTTGCATAAAATAATTTATACGCAGTGGTATTCATGTTGTACATCGAGGTTTGAGGTCTGTGTAAAAGTGAGGATTTGGTAGTACTCAAATGACTAGGATGTTTAGGATGAAAGCATTGGGGCAATAGAGACTGAAACGCCCGTCTGAATTTGACATTAAGGAATGCGTACAAAAGTGGGTTAATACATGAGTTGGAGGATCCAAGCCATTGTGCTATTGGAGTTGCAATTGAGATCAAATTTTCCTCCCACGGTTCCAGGGAACTTCCAAGTTTAATTCTGGCAAATAAAGCATAGAGGGGAAGCCAGCTTAGTAAGAATACTAAAACTACAATAATCAACATTTTCAATACACCCATTTTTGCTTTTCGATGAACTTTCTGGAGGGCGGCTGCCGAGTCGTGGGAACTTGACGATAACTCACTCTTACCCAGATGAGTATGTAACACAGTGAAACCAGACTGAGTGGGAACAGGTAGCAAAGTAATAGATTTCCAATTAAGAAGTACAAGTCTCCATCCAACCCCTCCGGCCAGTTTTCCAGGCAAAAAACCATATTCGGATGATTTTCTGGGTCAGGTGCTATAATTTCGAAGTAGAGGGCCCATGGCATTGCCAGTGTGCAGGAGATGCACCATATAATGACGATGATTCCTCTTGCCTTTCTCTTCGTGAATCCTCCTCCCAAAGGAAATAATATGGCGGAACATCTGAAACGTATAAGTACATCCAATATGTCAATTTGCCGAAATAAACTTTCATCCCTTTTATGTGTTGGAGAATTGGAAAAACTAGACCGCAACCGTGAAATGACTTCCTCTTTCCAATAATGATATTCTAGAGAGGTTGACTTGACTATGTAACGTACCTGTCCAGAGAAACTGCCACTAGAGAGTAGACGGATGCACACACTGAAACCCCTGTGAAGGACCAAAACCATCCCATTAGTCTTTTATTCGATGGATTATGCATGAGCAGATATTAAAATAACTCATGTTCGCAAGTCAACTTGTAAGTATGCTTATGATCAAAAGAACGATCAAAGGCCAAAGAATACGTCAATGTTCATCCAATTTTTGGTCACAAGTGTTCTCAAGATTCATTATGTTGAAGAGGTGTTCAATCTTACCTTGGATGTAAGGGACCGTTTTGCACATCCACATGCCAAGTACCCAAGCTGAAAAAGGTGAAGGATATTAATTAACTTTTACTTTCCTTTTATGTACCAAGTCATTAACATTTCCGTCCTCTTGGAACATTTCATTAGTACCAAGTAAACTATAGGTTGTAATTTTGAAAACAACATGACATTAAATCACGGTTAAAGAAGTATTAGATCAATTGCTTTGTAAAGTATCCCTGTTTGAGGCATTCAATTCAAATTCAATCCCTTCGTACTTTATTTGAATGCATCAAAGAACTCTGTGATGTCAAGACATGAGGAACCCATAAATAAAACTGAAAATTTACATCGATACACTTACACTTTCCATCTTACATACGAATATATCATGTAAAGTAAACATAAAGTTTCTTAAAACATACCAATATCAATTTAATACCAATGTCTGAAACATTGTAAACATTATAGTGTATAAAAAAATAGTCTCCCCGTATTGTTCAGCATTAAAAGGAGTCGTTTGTGTAATACTGCCTTGCAAACACTAGTGATGATGATGATGTGGCGATGTCAGTACAGAACATCTTCATCTTGCCTGTTTTGGTTGTATAATGCTGAACTTATGTCGATTTTACTTTACTTTTGCCCTACATTTCAGAGTGAAAACGCAAAAAATGAATGTACTACTTGGTATTTTTACTATTGAAGTATTATGAAAGCAATAAATTCGCCTTCCTACTCATATGTTAATGGAAATTTTATTGCACTTTACGTTTTATAAAATTCCTTACACAGATCAAGATATTTGAATAAAGCAGTAATAAACTGGCGTATTTCTAAGCAACCCCATGTTTTGTATGGAAAAACGGCATTTTATTCAAAATTGTTTTTTACGTAATGTGATGGTAAAATTTTACACAATTTAGTACGAATGATAATGAAAAGTGACTTTGATGACTTCCAGATTTGATTCTAAGTAATTTGTGCTATTGCATTCCTATCAACCCTACGTCAGGGTAACATGGATTAAGTTACGCCGTTGCAGTTTTCTGTAGTGAAATTTCAAAGTGCATAAGGTTTAAAGTGCATTTACGTTTAATGTGAAAAGTTCAAAAAAAATTTAAAAGCTCCTTTTACTTTTTGGGTGTTTCGGAAAATGGTTACCACTACCTACATGTTCTGCATATGCAATGTCCCATCCCCATTTTTGTGCATTTCACCTCACGTTATCTTAAATAGAATCTTTTAAGTAAATCAAATCAGAACAATTTTCGCTCATTTGAGTGCTGCCAAGCCCTACCACAACTGATAAAAATGACGAAGTACTCCGTAATGGGGAGAGGATAGCGTTAATACTTAAAAGGATATCCATTCTCATTACAATTATTACAGATTAGATTGCAGCTGCTAAAGTGGAACATTATGCTTCTGAAGTGCAGACCTGAATGCTAACGATTTCCTTGGTTTTCTGCCCGACACACTGTGACTTTGCCACAACATGTATCGGACGTATATTCACTTTTATTGCAGCATTATATTTCAATCTAGTGAGACTCCTTCCTAATCATGATTTATTTTTAATGAGAAAGGGGTGTAGTCAACCACACTAGATATTTAGGGAAAAACTAGATTTCAGTGGCAATAACTATCAAACAACGAAATCAATCAGATAAAATTATCAGTCCAGTCAGACAGCTTGCTAGTTTTTGTGTCTCATTTGTGCATGGCACACACACACGTGAAGCAATGCGTATGTACCTAAAGTGCTTGATCCCCATTCTACTGTTCCCAATCAGAGCATCTCAGACTCTGAGCGTGCTAACTCTTTACGTTAATCTTTGTCTGAAAAAAATACTTTCTGAAAATCACTTTCAAACGGCAATATTTGGTAACCCTACACAATCCCAGCCCATCACTTCTTACACGCACATATACGAATACATAGTAATACCAAATGGTTGGTTTTGAATGTGTGAAAGCTGCGAGTAAATGTAATGAAATGCGCTGTTCACATTTGCTGTTGCTTGGAACAGTGAATAAATAATCATGATTTTTGAGCCCTAAGTGTTCTCTGGGGGATGTGAAACTAGAGAATTTTGCCTGTTTAATAGTTAGAATGCAGATAAAGGGTCGTTGAAAAAGCAACTGTACAAATGATCTTCATGAATGCATGGGAGTATGCACGAATATACGTACGTAAAATCTCTCTCAAAAACACTACTTTCCATTACCTGCTCACCATTTTCACAATAGCTGTCATTTTTCGTAGAAATAGAGATGCTTCTCTTTTGTTATTCAATGTCTAGCATCTCGCCACCACAACTTCACAACCACAACAGAAACACCAAAAAATGCTTGTAATATCAATGAAAGCTCGGATTTACTCACGCAAAAGACGCATCATTATGCATGTAATATCATGATGTGAAAGGGTTGCTTGGTACGAGCACATTTGCATGGTCGTGTATGCATGCACATTAACCATTTTGAATTTTTAGAATAGTTTATCGTTAGCTTACTGTCTGCTGGCTATTATTGTACTGGAATGAAAGTGCAGTGAATGTTTGTAGCTAGTGCCATGCCACCGAATACATTGTAACATCTAAATATGTAACGTTGCGTTGGTTCTGGATCATAGCCAAGTATTCCTGTCGTCTATTCTATTATAGTTTGCTGATATGTTTTGATAAATTGCCGATATTTTGACAGATAACTTGTTCCTTTTTGGCGACTACCGTTACGGTTAACGTTACACTTCGACGTGGCAAAATCTATTATTCCTATTATAGCGATATTCTGTTTTTAATTTCTTCTAGCAAACTACGTTTATACTAACCTTATCAAAGGTATATGCTTACGATAAGTTCGACATCTCTTTGAAATGTCCTTTACTATCACTATAGAGTAGAGAGATTCAATTTCGCTCCTAAATGCCAAGTTGGGAAGCTGTAGCATAGTGTTAGGAGAAAATTTTGCACATGTCCTTTGAGATGCACAATTTTTATTTGCATAATGACATTAACAAAAATGAGGAACTTCTTCATCCATATGTCTTATTTATATTGGGATGTTTGGAGCTTGTTTTGAGCTACAGACGTTTAAATCCATTTATATCCAGCGCCAATTATGTTAACTAAATTATCATTAAAATGAAAGAGTGACTCAACTGATTAAAGAATCTAATGAATTTACACTCCGACCAATTTCTGTTTCTGAACAGCCTTGATAATGTAAATGATGGAGGACAAGTGAAGGCAAAAAAGGCAGCATCCATTTGAAGTTTACTCTCACATTTGAATGCATTAAAATACTAAAGGAACACTTTACTTTATAAATATTTATTAGCTGAATATCTCAAGTTGGAGTAAAAGGTTTTCCCAAAAACATAATCAAAAATGCATTGCGAACCAGTTTACATCGTCTATCCATTGACTATTCACATACATTAGCAATAAATATTTAAGAAAGTCTTAAGTAAGGACTTACGAATGAGAATGTTTGAGAGGAGCGTTGGTGGTAGACAGAAGAGAACAACGAGAAGATCTGCGATTGCGAGATTGAGAATGAATAGATTTGTAACTGTTCTCATTCGAGGGGACCGTAAAACTACACAAACAACTAAGCTGTTGCCCACAACACCAATGATGAGTATTAAGATATACGCCACAATTAGGATTAGCGTCACAGTTCGAGAATGCCTAAGTGTCTCTTCTCCATGCTCACCCCACCACAGCTCCGTGCTGGTTTCAGTCGTATTTGTCTCATTTTGCCCCCATTCGCTACTACTATCCATTCCTGTGCTGATGTTTGTGTCTTGGAACACGTAATCTGACTCAATCAGGAAAGTTTTTTGGATACTTGTCAAGTCATTAATTACCTGTGAGTGTTACAATCCAAAAAGTTAAGAGCATATAACTAAAGGAGTTGTTAAGGTTACAAACTAATATTAACGAATTACAGACTTTAATGGATGAAAATGCATACCTGTAATGGATGCTGCAGTTTAGAACTGTTAACATGGCTTCTACCTGCCGTCTCCTTCATTTTAACAAACTTAATATGCTAACTAATGATCAACCCTGTTAAACTGAATTTTCAAATTTTCAATCAGCAATATTTTTCATGGTACTGGCTTCTAACTCCTGCCAAAATGTGTGTATTACGAGAACTACACCCGCTCCCTTATTAAAAGTTTCCAGTAACAATGCAAACTTGGGTAGCACAAACACCATGGTGGATGTAAACTGAAATCTCAACGTTCCTCTCAAAATTTTGCTTCAAAACCCGAGAGCCGAATGAGCAAAGAATTGAAGTTGTATTGAAATTTTGAGCAACACTTCACATCACTGCTCCTTTTTGGTGGTGGTGAGACTTGTCGTCCAAGTAGCTTACTTGCATTGCAGGATTGAGTTGCTTACTGAATTGTAGAGCCCTTTGCCCTGATCCTCACTCCATTTTCGAGAGAGATTGCAGAATATACATAATAGCATCACTTGCTCTTTATACGCCACGCTTGCGTTAGTTCCGTTGTCTCTTTTCTTGTGCTTTTCCTTACGCAAACCCACGCTGTTAAGCTCACAGAGTCAGTGAGCTTTCTTCATGTTGTGTTGTGACTGTGAGCCGTGATAATTGGAGTATGGCATCGTCGAGAGTTGTAAGAAAAACCATGCCCAAGTTGCCATATGTTTTTGCGATTATATGAGTGTCTTTTTTCACTTAACTTGTAGTTTTTTTAAACAAAGGAATGAACTTCTGAGTTTTAAAATTGGAATTAAAAAGTAATGTGCATGAAACCACACCATTCATCATCATTATCATCTTAGAACGAACGCAAACAATGAAAGTGACGATGATGGTTCATAAAAAGTGCTATTGAGACTGCCTCAACAATCCATTAGATGCACGTCTTTTTGTCTCCAGCAATGCTGGCCAGAATGATTAAAATGTGTTACGAAACAATAAACAATTTCAAACCAGACAAAAAACGAAATGAGACAAATTTATGAAACAAAAATCATCTTTCGTCCCAGAACAATACCCGCTTAATACCACTCCTTTCCTAGGGAATTTATGACATGTGCTTTATTTGATATTAAAAAATATTTAATAGTTGCATGAGCTCGTAGGAGTTTAACAAATATTTTCTAAAGGTTGAAATTGGTAAGCCATTTTATCATCCCACGACTCGTCTTCCTATATAAACAAAATCAGGTTAATGTTGTTACTAAAATGCTGTTGTAAATGTCAACTTTTACGAGTTAGCTAATGGAGGCCCGCTGGGCAAACTTAGTATTTGATTTTGTAAACGCAAGTACAAATACATTAAGTATTTTAGGGCACTTGGATTTAAACTTCTATTTGAAGAGAGATGCGATCTGTTTTTAATTTTTTGAGAAGCATAAGAGCCTGCTTTGAATGCCCCTTAGGGCTTAATCAATTTAAGTAAACGCTTGGAATTCACCAGTACCATCATTCCGGAGATTAACTTTTAAAATGTCATCATAAATAAATAGTTTACACATGAACATGCAATGTTAGCTTAACAACTGTTTCTCCATTTCGGAAATGTGTGAAACCAGAGCGTTTTTTGGGCCATACATCCATTTCATTAATGGTAAAAAGGATGTACTTCATGGACTTTGCTTGAGTTTCCCAGGATAACAGGTATTCAAATGCTTTTGGTTACATAAAACACATATTTTTCAAAAGGAGTATTTGCGAATTTTATACTTTCCGTTTAACCTACTTGTTTAGCCCTCCCTTGCTAGATCACCACAAAATGGAGTAAACATTTAGGAATGGTAGAGAAGACTCGAAGATGTTATCTAGCAGGAATCTTAAGAAAGTTTATATTATCTAAAGTACCAAGTATCGGGCTATGTGTGATAAAAAGTACAGTACTAAAAATGAAATATCCTGAGTTCTGAGTTCAAGGATAATTCTCGTAAACTCTGTAAGGTCAGGTCGAAGTTGCTATTTTATATGAAGCTCTCTTTAAGAAGTTAAGGCTCAGATAGTTCCAACCAGACGGGGAGGCTTGAGACCAGGCGTCGTTTACTGGAAAATGATAAATTTCTGAGCAAGATTAATGCCTTAGTGTGAGTACTGAAAGAACTCTGCATACAACTAAAGGTTATTAGCTTTACCTGCCATTTGTAACATTATGCAATTCATAATCCATGAAATATTCATGGGTTCTATTTTGCACGTGAGTTTGTTGACGTTGCATTGCATTTACATTAATGTGAAGACGTTTCTCAAGATTTCAAGACTAGCTGGCAAGTAAGTTCCATCTTTGAAGTCAAGATGCTCAGCCAAGCTAAATTTAGTGTTGTGTTTTCCATTTATTATCTACGTTGTGTATTGGATTCGTAAAAATTCATTCGTGTGTACAAGCATAGTTGTAAAAGGAGCAGCTGAACATCTTTAAAATTCTGGAAGACAAAGATTTGTATGGATTTGCTGGTGTAAATTACATTCACAGCTAGTTAAAATTAGATATTGTATTGACAAAATAAATTGGGCATGTAATTGCATGCCCATTCCTTTTAAACAAATTGATAGTGTTTACAAAAAATCCATACTTATTCTACATCTACAGATCCTATATCGGTTTCGAATTTCAAACAATATCACCCTATAGAGTGAACATAACGATCAGATTTGTCATCGTAGCTTCAATCTAATTGCTTGTTTAGACTTTTCCATCTACGACCAGCGTTTGAGCGTTGTATTCTCGAGAAAAGTTTATTCAACATTCATGTCGACGATCCGAAGTAGAGTTGAAGCTTGCAATTTAATGAAGTGGCAGCTCTGAATATGTTTACATTGAATTGTTTTTATGAACTCGTTACTCCCTAGATTTTTGCATAGCGATGTATGCATACATCCAAACGTAACTAGCAGAATCGAGGCGGGGGAACATTTTGCGACACATTGGGAAACTTGAACTCCCAAACTAGGTGTCAATGCCAGAGATTTGCATAACAAATGCATGTATAAAAGCAATCACCGAATGGAATTTTGTCTTTTTTCAACTTTATATTCGAAATATTTGACACAAATTTTTATGTTTGAAGTTTTTCTCGTTAAACGCTTGCTTTCGCCTAAGGATAATGGTATACGAATGGAGATTTACAGGCTTCTGTTGTCATAATCCAAAATCAGCGTTGACTTCCTCGCATCTCCATTCAATTGATAGTGGAATTCCCAGTGCATTGACCCAAGCTCAATTCTGTGTACAGCTAGTCAATCCAACGGTGCAATGCATAATTTTTACCTGAAGTTAAGATATCATGATCGGGAGTAGTCTCTTTAACTTCAAAATGCATTTACTCTCCCTTCCCATGAATGCAATCAATAACTTCTGTCCATCAGTCATTTATTCAGTTGAGAGCAATCTTAAGCAATAAAAATCACATCTAATGCAAATGGCCAGCGGACAGCGAACACGATATCCACTTTCAATCCTCAACACACTGGAGAGTGACTCCTAGATGATATGCATGTGGTGGAGTTTGTTGGGAATCCATCGTTTTCCCTTTTTTCTTGCTTCTAAGAAGAAAGCAGTAAGAAGGAAACAAATGATTGTTTCGCGTCTCGATTTCCTATATCCTAAAAGCAGTTCCGCTATTTTGTCTACATTTCAATAGTGTGCAGTACAACTGTGGGAGACAGGGTCTATATAAATGGGAATAAAGCCCATAAATATGAGAGATAGATATAATACATAAGTGAAAACAGAAAATGGTTGGAAGAATATTACATCTTGAGTGTGTTGCTGGATATACACACATACATGTTACGTACACTGTACATTTGATTTTTCTCATGCGAATGCACTAAGCGGAAACAGTTCCAGAAGTGATGAAACCGTTGCAAAAATCATCATTTGAATTGCTGAGAATCTCAGCCGTGATATAAAAATCTAGTTCATGCCACCGATATCATATATTCACTTCCAGTGAGGGAGCATTTTGCTCTACCATACCAGCATTAAAAGTATGGAGTCTCTGAATGAGTATTGTAGGTACCTGTGAAGACAAATGTGTAGCACCCGTATCAGAATTGCTAAATTTCCTTTTCTCCACACACAGAAAAAATATATAAAGCGGTTGCGTCCGTGACATATATCAAACTCCTGTGATTTCTCAAATGGCCAGCATTTAAAAAACTACTCATCTCGGGAACATGCCACCCTTGCTCTTTGGTTTAAGCCAAAAGCAGCCAACGCGTCGGAAAATGGAGTGAGCAGCAGACCGTTGTCTTTTCTGTCATCCTAACTACCGGTAATCTTCCTTAAATGTGCTGTGACTTCCAATGGTACACATGTATGGATTTAGAGAAATGTAGGTCCATTATTGCAAAAAATGAAAAAAGAAGAGCTCGGAGTCATTCTTAACAGAGGCGAAGATGATAAATTTCATACAAAAACTGCTGTCCAGTTTCCTTACGGCAAAGAAATTGGTGTTTTCAATGATGGCCAGCAGCAAGAGCGTTACTACATCATCATTTTGAAAGAGGCATGCAGGATCATGATCATTTTAGGACCTAATGTAACGGAAATCTCCATATATTTTTGGAAAAAATTAAGTGCATTAGACGCTTCTCTTTCTTATACGGAAAGTCTTATACTAAGCGTTATTTTGTTCCTCAAGCAGGGATCCACTCATAATTTACTGGTTATGGAAGAAGACGATGTCATTCACACTCCACTATCACTGTAAGCATGTGTACGTATGAGCTGGGGACAGAATCCATTGAACTCTGTAGCAAATGCATATATATCATATTAGGATATTATTGGACTTTGTCTTTTCCTCTTAATTCTGATGCTCCAACTTATAAAAATAAGTAAAAATACTTTTGCAACCCCTCCCACATTAGACAGGATTTGATGAGCTACACAAATCGATTTCCCACTGATGCAAAAAATTATATGTAGATGATAACTGAAGTTTCTAAATTAACTAACTTTCGGAGAAAGTTTTTTAGGTACAAAATTATTATTTTGTATACAGTGCAACCACCCCATTCTTTATTAGGCATATAAATGTTCGCAAGTTTAATAACGTACGTTGTCGTACATCCGTACATGTTGTGGCTGAGAGTAACAAAACAAAGTTTCTTATTTCAATAAATGTTCCAGGAAGAAAGTAGGGAAATTTTAGTATTCGATTTTTGTCAATAAACTGTCTCCACGAAGAGCTGAAATCATCCCTTCAATAATAATCAGTTTTGTATCCTTTCCATGCATTTTGCCAAATTCAAGTCGGGGCTTTATAATAAAGTGGAGCAGGGTGTCAGAAAACATGAAAACATGCTTGTTTGGTTCTCTGTTTTATATTTGTTTTGAAACCAACCTAAAATTCGCACACTGGTGGTAAAAGTATAATCTTGAAGGATATTTAACCACTTACTTTGAGAAGTCTATTTCTCAAAACACTGCTACCCTTTACATTGTATAGGCAGTATGTGCATCTATCAGTTTAAAAACTATGGAACCAACAACAGCCAACCACAATATCAGAATATGAAAATATCTATGGAAGGATTGTAGAGTCTGCTTCCCAGAGGAGTGGAACAACTGTGATCGACAGTAACTAACAACTCCACACATATCTACATACACCGTTGTTGACTTTGTATGAGTCTTTAAGACTTGGTTGACCTCTTGACACATGCAATCACTTCAAACTTTTATTTAGTTATTTGTTATATTAGCCCGTGGATTTTATATGATGTAAACCTCCTACTTCTACTTTGTTGGACAAAGAAGCTTATATTAGCATCGTTGCATACCATCTCTTGGCCTTTCTCTTCCGTCTTGGCTGGGAGTGAGACTATCATAGTATGTCGTCGCCGCTGTAATCCCGGTAAGCCACACAGCCTCAGAATCATACATTTTTCTCTCTCTCAACTTCCACATCGGTACACTCAACCTTTCTTTCTACTTTTACGACAATCTGTTACCATAGTCAGGTTGTTCTTTTACTTTCTCTATTTGTTTTATTGCACAAAGAGTTCCGTCTATAAAAACTCGTGCTTATGTCCAACGTCGCCTTGCTTGGCTACTACTTCCTGAGGTGCACTTGTCCCAACTCCAGCAATATTTGCGGATTGTTGATGTTGTATTCCTCCAGTTTTTCCTGCCAATGCAATGCTAGATCAAAGGATGTCTTTATTATTAGAACGGAAAAACACTTTGGTTTAGTAGTGGCTTTATCACTGACGCAACATCCATTTTATCTGGAAGGTATAAGAAAAGCTGACCAATTTAATCTACAGTAATTAAGCCAACAAAGTAAAATGATGACATCAGCATGCCCGTATAAAAATAGAAGGAAAGATTAAATAACTTTGTTAGTCTGTAATTATTTTCGCAGAGTCAGGGTCAAAGTTCTAGGAGAGAATGTTGTTCAAGGTGTACCACAGTTTGGAAGGTCTTCTGTATTTCATCTTTTCTTGATTAGAGATGATCTCTTGGAACGCAGTCGTAATTATTCATCATCTTTGATAACAATGACACGAAGGTTTCATACTGTTCAAGACACCCCCTTCCAACTTATGTCATTCTAGGAAGGCATTTTAGATTACACATAAGACCTTCACCAAATTAAGAGAAATGCTTGGTAAAATATGACAGAAAGAAAAGAGAGGATTTCATAGAATTTCAATAAAACTGCCAAGGATAAATCATGCCAAAAGAGTATTACAGACGAAGACGGTAGAACATGGGCAGATGTACCTATAGTCCCTTACCCGTTTGATCTTTCGTCTGGTTTGCAACGAGCCAACAAAGTTTTCGCCATATATAAATAAAATAAAGAAAGATATTAAGTGTCCGATTTCCTCGAATACATGAATAAAATTTGGATACTTGACCTTCCTTCCAGCATATGTTTTGCCGTTGTTGTAACTTCAACACCATACAAGTTTTGGCAAACTTAAGAGTAGTGAAGAATGGATTATAGGCGAGAAAAAATAAGTTGCCTACCAACTATCAACAAACTTTATTCCTGTGAAGTAGAAAATATGTGTTTTGTGAAGGTCAATTTAGTTCTCTTTGTTACAATTTCTTGTCGAATGAGAAATACTTTCTTCAATGAGGAAGTATTTTGCATGTTTTCATACTATAATGTGACTTCACACACAGTAAATTTTTTTTACAATAATCTGATAAACGGAGCATAAAAAGATTTTAGTGCAGTGTCTCAACTTCAAAAAATATCCATGCAAATTATATATTCAGTCCCTAGCACCAAGGTCGGAAAATGGTAGACCCATAACTGCGGTTTGCCACTTGCCCCTACCTTTGTCATCTGGCTGGTCTGTCTTACTGCATGCATCAATTCTGTCATTCCAAGAGCCTTCCAAAAGTACACAGAGATAAGCATAAGCGTTACCAGTATATCGTGTTGCAAATCTTTCTTCTAACACGTTCAATGGTGTTTTGCTCATAAAATGTTTACCATCCCAAACTTGTAAACCCTTGCTCTAAACGTTTTAACTATACTAAGGAAGGGAATGAGAAATAGTTTTATCACGCTTGCTTGAAGTACATTTTAGTACAACAAAACAACCAGCATAATTTAGTAACGTGTATGCGCATTTATAGAGGATTTCAATTTCCAATCAAGCATGGAATTTTTTAGAATCAACTTAATAAGAGTTGAAATTGTGATTGAGGTCCACAGATTGATTTTGGAATTGGTTAAATCGGAACTTGCACACTGCTTAATTATTAAAAACCATACGCTTCTACCTTATACACTTATATGCCTGTTGAAAACTTTCTCCGTCATTACTGAGGTGTATTTTTGCTAATCCAAGTCCTTTGTAAGAGCATATAACTTTTTTTTAAAGTAGTGTATACTTATGTACTATACCACCAAACAACAAGTTTGTTGGTCCACTTTAGTTTCAAAGAACTCTGCTCGGTTTATCCGGACAATATTTGTTTTGTTTATATATTTTCATTTCCCTTTTGCATACATAAATAAAGTGGCACAGTTCGCAAGTGACATTACAGGGAACTAGCCACTACTAAAGTGCGAAGCGATCATATTAAATTAGATATAAAACAGTACAAAATTATAAAAATTGACCTGAACGCAATGAATTTTGCGTATTAAATAAGTCCGGTCAATGGCATTAATTTTGTAGGTACTTTCAACTTTCACTATAAGGTTCCATGTACTCCTCCACGAGTTCCGCTTCCACATACTGTTCTGTTATGAATTCCAGCAAACCCCAGAATCAATAGAAAACTCCCTGACAACCTGCAACCAAAACAGAGCCGTCTCTTCTGTCATCATCCAGCAACTCATGTTTTTTCGACTATTTTTTCGTTTAACCAGAACCATGAACCATGCAACATATTATCAAACTGCAATACTCACTACTCACCATTAGAGAATATCGTATTGTACTACTCCTGTATGAGATTCATTTTTATCTGTTTAAGAACTGTCACAACAATAAATCGATTTGCTAAACATGGCATTCTGTCACAGTCTACATGACGACTGTTATGGACTCTTCAAACCACACATTCATTTCTTGGCCTGGGTAGTAGCAAGCAGTAGGGTTTCTCATGGCACTCTTTCACAAATTTTAATTCTCTCCGATTAGCAACACGTGATTACTAGGTTACAGTGTTAGAAATGTCACCACCAATTATTAGTCCATACAAAAAGTGGTTTGCCGTCAAAAGGATTACCCAAACTTTTCTCGGGGGTCCAAAGTTGGTGTCATCCTTCTGGATCATTATATTCCAACTGTTCATTTACGTTGTCCCTGCTGTCATTATATGTGTGGTGAATGTTGTCGACAGCAACATTATTCGGTGGGAATGGAAGGCTCTGCTGACGGGTATGGGAATGCTGTTAACTGACGTGGCACTGACATTTCTAATTTGGATACTGAAACAACGGAGGGACGTCAACATAACTCCAGAACAGGGGGACAGAAATCCAACTAGTCTCTCCGGTTCGGAAGAGAATGCTGGAGGAACGTTGTTTGATGAAGAGGAAGCCGTAAGAGTCAACATCATTGTTATGATTTTCTCTTCCGTAGTTGCGTCATTAGTGCTATAAATAAGATCCCTAATTATCGCTATTATCTTTACAGGTTCCTAATGATGGATGCTTCAAAAGCTCAACTTGGAGATTCATTGCATCAAATGTTAATATGTCATGGTGCCATTTTTCTGCGTTGTTGGTTTCTGCCATCAGCTTTTTCTTCTCGGTGTCAGTATTAGCTGACGACGTAAGTTTATTCAAATGTGAAGTGATCTATAACTCAAACATCATCCTATAGCTATAACAGTCTCCTTATACCCCTGCTAATGATACTGGAGGCAGAGGAGATGCATGATGGATCCATTATTTCTTTCGTTTTCATAGTCAGTTCATCCGGTACTGAAAGCCTTCGTAATCTTCACACTATGCAACGCCAGATACAGCTCGGTAATAAATACTGCTCCAGAAGTAGCAACATTCGATCCCGTAAACAGACGTCACCTTTTCTACAGACCGTTCTACATCTCACTATGCGCTTCCATTAATTTTGCCATAATGCTGTAAGGACGCCTCTGAGTCTGAGACTATTTAAATCAAATTTGTATACGAACCTCAACAACATGTTTTGTTCAATTAATTACATGAAACGTGCACTTGGCTCTATTTAGTTTCAAGGACATGCAGAGGGATGTTAGCAGTGACACAGAGAGTGCAGTAGAGAGAGATGCTTGCTGTTCAACTGTATGTGGGATCATATTATCGGTGTTGCCCTTGATTTGGCTGAGTGGAGTAATTCCGCCGCTGGATGCTTTGTTTCCTTGGCTCTTTGAGACTGTACAACTTGTTTTTCTCATTACAACGAAATATTCCAACAGGGCTTCATCATAATTAAATATGCATATTGAAATTTTTAGGTACTGGACTTATTTGGGGGCAAATCGGTGGGCTACACCTACTTTGGAACAGCTATAAGCCTAACATTTGCTGTGGTTGGACCACTGGCCACTTTCATTTTGAGTCAAAAGCCAAATGTCACCTTTCTTTTGGAATGCCTTTGTGGCTACCTAATAAGTTGTGACACGGGTATGAGCACTTTTTGAAGTATGGCTACGTAATAATAGAGATTAAATGTGACCATTACTGACATGTGACACAGCCAATGCATTTTTGGATTTTGCAGGCTCCATGCCCAAACTGAAAGCTTCCCTTTGTGAAGATATCCCCGCAAAGTATTTCCTTCAGCAGTTGATCAAGCCAGCTGTAACGATATTATGCTCCTTGCTGGGGATCCTTGTTGTAGAGACAACATTAAGTCACTCATCCGACATACCAGATAGAGATATATTTCACCCGGTTTTAGCTTCGCTCAGCATTTTCATACTCCTCACAACGAGGATGGTGCAAATGTTTGATGTAGTGCATAGAAAATGGTCTTCTTCCCGGTTTTATCTCTCCATATTTACTATGTGGCATGGCCTACTTACGATAGTTCTCCACGTTTGGATAACCCTTGAACTTGTCACGGAGCATTTGGAATCGAGCTTAAAAAAGTCATTGGACCTAGTTGTCCACTCACTTCAACAATTACTCCCGTGCATACTAACCATTCGGTTCTATGCTTTGGCTGTAACGGAGCCTCATAATAGTACAATCAACATTATTGTTGCATACTTATACAGATTTGTTGTATTCAGATCAGAAGACAGTCCCATGAAATTCGTAATATTACTCTTTATCGTGTCAATTTGTCACACTGTTCTCAAGAGATTTTTGCAGTACTTTAGAATGGTCGTGATATTTACTCACTCAACATTTTCCTCATCATTATTGGATAAGAAATATGTGGCAGGTAGGAATACTCTTATTTTTCTTGATTGTTCTGGTATTTAACCCGAAAAATCATACTTGTGGAAAAGTTAATGCCAAACTCATCTGGTGATTCTTTTCCGTTGCAGTTGCCACTCTTATATCAGCACCCGTCTCAATTTCATCGTTGTTGATTACTAGCGTAGTTAAAGGGATGACTTTAGTTCCATTGTTCACTCTGCCGGTTTTTACCATCGGATTTCCAAGACCCCGTTCCTTCTGGAAGGGCATTTGGTTCAACAAAAGTTGTGGTCAGAATGAGACTCAGAAAATCATGCCAATTGCAAGTAGCGTTGACTGGACTATATATGCAGATGCCGCTCCATTTCTTGTTCTTGCATTTGCTAAGCGCAGCGAAGAATCTAAAAGTGGTACTAAAAGACGTTACAAGCTTTTTTATCACAGCTTTTGGTTTTATTTCTTAGTCATAAAAATTTCATGTAAAAATTATGCGGGATTTAAAAGAAATTTGTTTGTTCAATTGCTATCCTAGAGTTAGAGCCGGGCTCTTGCTACATCGCGAGATATGATGACAGACTGTTATTTATACGGATTTTGAGCTATGGCTGGAAATTCCTTTATGCACAAGTTAAAGGGTTGGAGATACAAGAGCAAACTTCATGTCATCATCAGGTATGTCAACTACACGTGGATCATCTTAGTAGGGTTATTGTGACATTTTTCAAATTATTTATGTGATGTAGGAAGCCGCATGGATAGACGAAATGTTTGAAAAATATCTGCACTCGAGGAAATGTTGGTTCAATAAGTTCCACACGCAACCAATGAGCGTTTTCAATTCATTAGAGCCAAAGTTTTGCTTAAATGTGCCATCATACTCAGAATCCAAGTCTCAGCTACCAAGTTTTCTGAGTCAGAAGGGAAAACATATTTTTCGCGATATGTTCTTTCGAGCATTCTCGTATTTGTGGATAAAAGGGAATCCCGCTTTTCAAGGGGAGTCCTACCGTCGGCCAATAGCTAGTGGGGTTCCCCTTGGGAAGAATTTATACTCAAGATTTCACCACCACCAAGGCCCACTCTTTGAGCGATCCCAAGCCTCATTAAAGAATGGTCATTATGCTGTTAACTCAATTAACGAGGACCGAAACAATATTCAATTGGGTTTGGTGGGACCTGACCTAAATGGTAACAGAGCACAAGCCTTCATTAAGGGTTCTCAACCGTCGGAGGTAATTAATGGTGGAGGATCAGTTCGCGGAACCAGTGCGCCAATGCTGTTGCATCGACAACATCCACTATTGAGAGATGTATCGGCTGCTAATTGGCCGGGTTCTGTGAGCTATCCCCTAATTCCAGGTCTTCCAAATTTGGCAGTAGAGGACTCCGAGTTTGAGAGCTTACAAAATTCCTTAAACCAATGTACAAATGAGAATAGCGACCAACAGGAAATTACAAGTGTCGCAATTTCCCCGCCAAGTGCCCTTATGCGAAAAAGTGGTAGTTCCTGGGATGGCCTTCCTCAACTTTGGATGAAGCAGTGTGCTGGAGAAGCCATTCCATTTCATAATACTCTCAAAGCAAGAGTAGAGAAACTGTGTTGGAAAGCATGGGAGGTTGCTTTCGGTACTTATGATGGTAAGAGTTTTATATCATATAATTTCATTGCAGACATCATGCTCTCTAAACTTTGTATCCGTGTGAGTGTCTATCCGTGCCTACTTATATTTTCGTATTTACATCTTCCTTCTGGAAACTCTTTTTGTTTGTTTATATGGTACAGACTTGTACGAAGTTGACATGGCACGGTTTTATAGACGAGAGTTTGCCAAAAACATGAAAACAGCAATGGTTCATGAAAAGTCAGAGTTTGAGGAAATTGCCGTTAGAGCCTTCCGGTAATTGTTATTTATCTAATGTGATGTTACGTAATTATGTTATGGAACTTAATATGTTCTAGTTTCCACCCTAAAAACCAATTTGTCTCCGGAACAAAACGCACCTTTGGTTTGTTGTGAGTTAACCAAGAATATGTTCGATATTGCAGGTATGCAACAAAACTGACGTTAGATGAGTTATACGCCAGTGGCATGGATCTTGAAGATCCCATTCCACAAACCTGTCGGTCGGCTACATCAGGATGTGATAATGAGGCAGTGGAAACTTCCGTTACAAGAAGTGAAGAGGATGAGCAGGGCATTTTCCACAAACTTACAGGCTTTGAGAAGGCCTTCATATTTTGCCCCTATGATGAAGTTCCCTATTGGATGAACGAAAAGACAAAACATATCGTTTCTATTTGTGCCGACGGAGAGAGAAATATATTGCGAATATTCAACTACCAAAGCGATGGAGTTGAGTTTTCCGTGGGCGAGCTAAGCAAATTTTGTGTGGAAGGGATTTGGTCGAGTCTCAATACTGAGCTGTTATACTTGACTTCGGATGATGATGAAAGATATTCTATTCAGGTGTGCCATTGATTTAGTTTGTGTGGTATCACGCATTAGTTCAAGCGTGATGGATATTTAGAAATATTTATTTTTGTTTGTTTCAGCACGACAAATATCTACTGCGTAATATCTGCGCTCAGAGTGCTCAGACACTTGGATACCCGGTTTATGAGGCAACGTTCCATGTCAACCTTTTTGACTTTTCTGTGGAACAAGTATCGATATGACTGACTAGTGAAACATTGGTTTCTATATATACTGTACTTATAAAGACATTCCAAACATGTGCTACTTCATATTTTATAAGTTTAACAATAAAACTTTGTGTGCAAACCACAAAACCTTGCAACCCTCATAAAAACAAAGAGTCTTTGAATATATTTTGTCTACATCCGCATCCGTCATAAACCTAGGGGTTTACCCGTGTATGCTATGCAAGTAGAATAACAATAATGTAAAATTCCAGTCACATTTCACTAAAAATATTTGCTCAGCAAATAATATACCCCAAATAATATTGAAGCATTAGGTTAGCTAATCCAGTTTACTTTTAATTGTACATGATAGGGATGCTTAATTGCAATTCTTTGTCTTAAACTGTCAGCATTTATAAAGGGCGGCATATTTATATGAAGTAACGGTAATTAAGTTTTTTTGTTTCATTTCTTTTTACGAAATAAAAATGAAATCGTTCTTATGAAAGGCATTGTTTTTGTTGTCATAAAATTTCTGCTTGTCAAGTATAATTGAATTATATGCGTAAGTAAGCACTTCCATGTCCTTCAAACGTTGACGATGTCTTAAGTATAAAAGTTTTAACGACAGGGCTATAGTATCAAAGTGCAACTTCAATCCTTGACATCAGCAAGTTCCAATTGTTCGTTGTTAGAGCACTTAAGTTTTCTTAGAAAATCACGATCTATTAAGAAATCGTGATAGTGCATTTTCTCAATTTTATCTCTAATATCCTTCTTATACTTTGGAAATGATGGGATTTTTACGGGGCTCACTATTCCGGTTTTTGATAATCAAAGTCGTAATCTTCGCCACATTGATTTCCATCCAGGTAAAATTTACATTCGCAGTCAAATTCAGGTGGAGCTAACTTTGTATGTTGTCTGTAATGTAGCACAAACTTTGTTATTATGCAAAAAAGTTACAGTTAATTGAAGGACGCAGAACTGGCTATCAACAAAACTTGCCCTCAACCCCGTACGTATCATATAGTATCAGGTAAGTTTGCTTGCATTATCCAAAATCATTTCCAAGGATTTTTGACGCTCTATTTGTTCAACCATGAAAATATGATTTTTTAACAAAAGCAGCAGAGATGAACCAACAGCAAGGAATTATGATGATGCATCCACCATGCATGCATCCATGTGGGGTCGTCGCCGTTAATGCTTTGGTGTTGGATGCTCACTTTCTTTAGTAGGTGGAAAATTCTGGATCTTTGCTCCTGTGACTTCTTTAACCTCGTAATAAAGTGACACTAAATTTTATCTGTTTCCTATTCCGCAGGTTTTAAGGAAAAGAAGAGGGAAATGAAGGTTATTAAAGGCGTAGTAATCTATTTGGGCACGTGTATACTGGTAATGTGGGTCACCCATCAAAACTTGTAAGATGAAAATGTTTCAGTGAATCTAATAAATAAATGAAAACTTGAATACGAAAGCAGAAAGCTTGTGGCATGTTTGTACACATATTTCTTTTATTCACATGTAATCAGTACATAGTATAGTATTTGTACGAATATAAATTTAGTTTCACGAACACAGATCCGGTATAAGCGAAAACCCAAGAAAACATCTAATCGTTCTACATTTTAACTAGCATCTCTGGCATTATTTTATTTCAAATATTTCACTCAACTAACGTGGCATTTAGTTGTATTTTCAATTGATAACCAAAATTTTGTCGGAGATTTCGACAATCGCAATCATGAGGGGTGGGCTGACATTAACAATTTGGTTACAAATACAAATGCCAGCTTTCTGTTGCGGAATCAAGGGCTTCTTTTTATATGAACTAGGCAAATGAAACAGTTTACATTTGCAGCAGTACAAATACGAGCAAAGGACACACATCATTAGTGCAAAATTACAAAGCGGACACACACAAAAACGTGGTAACATGATTGAAAGGTCTGTTGAGCGAAGTTCGCAAACAGATCTACATTTCCTTACAGCATGTCACCTTAAAATCGTTTATATTTTCTTATTGCCCAAACGGTACATATTTTTCAGTAGTTACTGCACTACTTCACACCCTTATGTTTAGTTACTAAACCGATTCTACTACACCTATGTGGCCGTATGAAAAAAAACTTGTCAGGTATCAGCCTACATCTCTCGCACATAGTTCATTTTTACTTTTACACGAAAGCTCTTGGATGTATAAAATATAATATATATATTTTTCAACCTACTTACTTTAAACCGTGTGTTTCAAGATATTGAGATTTTAGATGCATATTACACTTCTTCAATATACGCAAATCTCTCAATATATGTACCCGTTGGTGGTGTTCCGCATTAACGTGTTTTTGTAATCTATCTTCGTACCTTGGTTTCGGTTGGGGACTATGGATAATTGATAAATTTAGGGGTAGTTTTGTTAATAACTTGCGTCAATAATTATATACCATACTTATTTGAAATTATTGACTATTCAATGCTTATGGCCATCCTCCTTAACCTTCCTTTCTGGCTTGAGTAATCGCATATTGTACAAGCAGGTGCATGACATTGACTTCACTCGTAGGCTATATTATATATTATTATGAGTATTTTTAATTTGATTACATCTAATTCCTAAAACGTTTTGTTCTAATCCAGCGAATCAATTCATTCTGATTGTAGTTCATTCAATACATTCTTTAACGGCCTGTCATATCAAACTATTTAATAGAATTTAAATCTTGCTAAATGATGAAAGTATTTTTTCTTTCTACTCTAGCAATTATTACTGCGAAACTGGACTACAACGTAAATAAAGAAATTACAAATATTGTTTGAACTTTTGTTTTGCGGTGGGATCTCGTATTCAAATTTGATTTAAAATATAAATTGCTATTTCGATTTCATGGAATTTCACCATCGCTCTGGGAAGCTGGAATTTATATTTTGAATCTTCTAAACATGATGCATTTTGATGAAGGGCTACCCATAATGTAAGTATTACACTTGATTGATCTGATGTATAACTACTCAAAGGAACTTTGTTTCATAAATTTGAATTTACTATATACCCCTACTTCATTCAGCGAGCGCTTTGGGCTCATGCCGGTGAACTATAAAGTTTATAAAGTAGAGACATGAAAAGTAGAAAAAGTATGAAAAGGTGAATTCGTCATGCGTACATGTCCAGCTATGCGTTATGTATTTCAAGAAACATATTACTAGTTAAATTTGCATATATAAAATAATTAATTTTACAAACGTTATTATAACGGAGTAGTTTCAGGGTTGACAAATGAATCAACGTTTATCATTTTATCAACTATGCACACGAAATTTTACAGACGCATTGTAATACACAAAATTATGGAATTATTCCCCAAATTCACCTGGGCTAATATGTGAATAAAATCATAACCTAAAATCAAAATCGCTAGCATGGGATGAACACATCGCAAGAGCGTGAGAGATTCGGAGTTGCACAACCAGACTGATTTCTTTATGAACTTGCTCGCGCTACTGAATTATGATGAAGACGTATTTAATGCGAAAGAAAATGTAAAATTGTGAAAGTCGAAAAACAAATTTGTTCACAAGACGATGAAAAACTTTACTCATAAAACAATCTACTGTGCAGTTACCTTTCGTAAGTGTAGCTACATACTTTCATAACCTGCGAAAAATTGTACAAGAGATTTCATATATATATATTATTTACTTAATAATAAAACAATAACAGCCTTGGACAAGAACTCAGTCCACACAAATAATTCAGTATAGCTGTAGATAGTGTACAAAACATTACATATAATATTAATTATGTATAAGTAAATGCAAGATGGAAATTATACTACACCGTTGTTATTTACTTAAGCTTATTGAAAAAATCAGGTATGCAAAAAGGATTAAAAATCATGCTTAGAGTTGTAAGAATACCATGAATGATGCCACTGTGACTATGAAAAAGAGTTGAGCAAAACAGATTTGACACGCAATAATGAGATGAACATGGCAGCATTTCAGATTGATTTCATCATGATACACTGGAATCAGAGGAGAAGTGTAAAAAACGTTTCAATAATAATATATACTAATATACTTACAATTAGTTAAGTTAGAGTGCAGAAGAATTTCTGAATCCACATTATTTCACTTCCACACTAACTAAAAGTTACAAATACACAACTACATGCTCATCAAAGCTGACTAAATACACAGTAAGTCAAAGGAAATGTGGGATAACATTCAATTTGACGATTCGTAATAAATATCACAGGACGCAGCATTGTGAATTTAGTATATTCACAACTTGCATGGAAACAGCTTATATTTTTATGCAGCGCGTAAAAAACATAAGATTGCAAGAGGATCATCTTTCGAATTTTTAAGTAAAACGTAGGGTTAGACGACAATGATGATGATTAGTTTGTTCACACCACTGGATCCCCGGATGTGTCAATAGTTTCCATGCCCTCTGGAGGGATTCGACCGTTTCCATTATGTACAATAAGTCCGTTAATGTGTCCGTTTGGAGCTGTTGCGATCTGACTGGCTAGAAATGACTCAATGCTGGGGGGAGGTAGGAGAGGGGAAGGACTAGTTGGAGTGGGGAGTGTGCCTCCGTTGTTTGTACTCACCACTGACTCCACGCAACGGTATAATAGTAAGTAGTCATCCTGTAGAAAGCAAAAACTTTGTCATCATTTCTGTCCAAATGTATTTAAACTTGTTTAAATCAATTTTCATTTAATGATTTACCGGAGTTTTCCAAACACCGGGGCGCTGTTCGTTGTAAAGCTTAGCGTACATGTAAATATCTGCATGGTTTTCATAATGAATTTGTTTCATGCAGGTGGCGAGACAACAGAAAGTTCCAGCTTCAGTTCCGCCGAATCTAATGAGTAGAAACCAGAGGTTATTCATAAATTGTGCAACAACAGTTAGTCCGTGTTTGCTTGTTGATAAACTTTTAGCATGTGGTTACCTGTCAACAACTGCCACTGGCCCTTGATGAGATTCTCTGACGCATTCTTGAACATAATTGATAAGTTCGAGAACGGATGAGATAGGAGGAGGAGCGGAATGGGGCCACATGGGAGAGTGGACCATTTTGACGGTTAAATCGTAATCATCTTGTAAAGACTGAAGGGAAAAATCTCGGCAGATAAACCCGTTGTTGTCTGTTTCATGTTGATTGTTCACCCTGAATGTATCATAATCTTGGCCTTCCTGAGGTGATGGCCAGAATGTAGGATATTCTTGATCGTCCATTGCAGTTAAAACCACTACAGTTTGTACACTGTGATCCCAACACATTTGCCAAAATTCTGCGATTGTACTTTCGAGTGGATGCTGAGTTATAATAAACTCTTGAAGTCTTCGAAACCCTGGAAAGAAATATCATACATTATCAATTTTCCTTTGTCACCTTCTTGAGAGCTTGCAATAGCATTTCTACTGTACCTGGAGCGAAAGACGCGTTTATGTATTCGCTTCCCTCGACACCCGGTTTTGGAGTGATTGAAACCCTGTACGCATCAGTGCAAACATTATCAATGTTTCTGTTTTTGGCTAGATTGCATGATTTCAGTGCGGCTGACTGATGAAAGTCCTTCGGTGAAAACTGTGTTACAAGCTGAAAATGAATTCAAATATGATTGATTAGTATAGAGCTTACTAAAATTCCTAAAATCAACATGACTAAAACGGTGGATCTACCTTGTACTGACGTTCGAGAAGACTAGATACCTCTGATTTTTCATCTGCATAGCTACCCGATAGAAGACTGTGTATATATCTCGATAAATATGCAATATTCACGTTAGTCTCACCACTGAAACAAAACAAAGGTTTAAGTTTCAGTTCAATAAAAACTTGATTCCATTTATTGTAGCATATCACACCTATTTTCTAAGCAACTCACCTCTCAATAGCTTCCAACATTGCGTCATGAATGAAAATATACTGCTCTTCAGTTTGCACTAAAAAGTTTCTTTGCTTTCGAATATGATTAAGAAATCCATAAATATTTAGATCCCCTCTGGCTCGAATTTGACGCAACATTGCGTCCAGAACAATGTATGTTCCAGTCCTTCCCACTCCAGCACTGCAATTCATATTAATTATTTACGTTAACTAAATGTACTTCAAATATGCAAGCTACCTAATCGTGGACGGATCGTCCATTTACTCTTGAAAATTAGTTATACCTGCAGTGAACAATGATTGGACCTGCATCAAGTGGGTTTGCGGCAGAGGATTTTTTGACAAAACTCAAGACGGGCAAAGGATGGCTTGGTGTGCCGTGATCTGGCCAATTTGTGTAATGGTAGTGGTACACAGTTCTCTCGCAGATCGTTTGTTTCTTCTTCTTTAACTGCGTTGCACAAACCGGTTGATAATACTTCAATTATGGAAACAATGAGAAACAAAACAAAAATGGAAAGGAAATTAAATAACCGCAACATAACATTAAACAAAAATTTAAGCAAAACCAAATAAGAATTAAAGATTTTAACCTAAGAACCTACCTTCAAATGCCTGAGTGAGAAGGTTCTCACTGTGTACGTCGACAAAATATCCTCTTTCACCAATCTGACTTGAATAACACCGTATGTTTCAATACCTTCTTTAGGCCAGTACATGTCACATTTTTTCTGTGGATTGTCATCAACAACGAGTGTTAGAAATGAAGCAACCAAGCCTTAAGTTACAAGTTTCAACTTGGTAAGTTACTTACCCTGCCCCTTTCCACCAAATTTGTTATCATGACAATGATGTGCACATTATGCTCCCAAACCATTCTCCAAAAACTGTCAAATGTAGAAGGAAGAGGTCCTTGAGTACCAATGTAAGCTTGCGCTTTACGAAATCCATCAATATAGTTTGCATTAACGTAGTCAACGCATTTTTTCTGTCCAGGCATGGGTTGAAGTCGAACTCTGGTGTGATCATCTAAGACAGAAAAATGTTGGTTCAGTATATCATCAACCCTCCTTTTAGGTAATAGCAAACCAGGCATATCACATTTCAAAAGCTTAACGCAACTTACATGCCACAATGTTCAAGTAGCGGTTTTTCTGTTTATTTTCTGGGTGCTGAGAATGCTCTGAAGCGAAATCTTCCTGAACGGATGCTGACTGAATAAGTTCATATTCTTTGGAAAACCCTATGTCTCCATCAGCATGGAGCTCAGTGACATGTTTAGGAAATATGTGCGCAGGAATGGCTCTTTTCAACTCGTCTGTTGAATCTCCTTCCCATCCAGTGCCACCGAGGAGTGGTGGAATGCGAGGAGGATCGTCCAAGTAATAATATGCTCCTTGAAAGCAGCGTCTGTAAAGTAATATTTTGTCATAAATAAGTAGTAAAACCACGGCTGACCATTGAATAGGGCGCTACCAACACTTATTGTGGGTTGACGTTAAAACATACCTCCACACAACTACAGCTATGAGAAGAAGCAGAAGTGCAAAAGATGCGCAGACAGTGACAGCAACCATGGTGGGTGTGAACTCGTGTGCTGTTCGAGGTGATGTTCTAATTTGTACTTTTTCACAATTGGGTTTCATCAGAATTTTACGTGCATCTGAGAATTGGCCTTTGTACACTTTCTCTGTTTCCAGAACACTCCTTGTGCCACCCCTCACCCGTACTTCATACATTATATTGGTTGTCATATTTGGAAGAACAGTCTGAAAACAAAAATTATCTCATGCTTTAATTCTAAATTTGAAGAACTTTGGAATGTTCTCTGGTTCTACTCAAATTTCATATCAGTAACATACATGTTGCTCAGTAGCTTCCTGGTGAGCGGTAACGGTAATTTCTTCAAAATCCTTCCATTCCTCACTACGGTAATCAATGTAGAAGAAGTCGATGGAATTATAAAATTTTGTAGGTCTTTGCCATGCAATAAAAAGGGCATCTTCTGCCAGACAAGAGACATTAACAATCCTGGGAGGGCTGGGGCCTCGCACATCCGTTTTAACTACGATGGCGTCCGACGATTCCCCTTCGTTTTTCCATGTGAATGGCTTAACCCACACTTTGTACTCGGTATAAGCCTCTGTAACATCATTTAAGCAGTTGTGAAATCACGCTCATAACAAAAAGCTTAGGATTTTTTGCACATCACGGTTAAATCTTTACCCAATCCACTCAAAGCGAATTTCATGTGCTCCAAGGGTTGCTTAACAGTTTCCACCTCAGTAAAGTTTCTCCACATGTAATAAATCCTGTACCCTTCAATTTTCCCATTTGGTTTTGCTGGCTCAGACCATGACAATTCCATCATGGAGTCTGTGACCCAAGTAACCGTCACATTTCTTGGCTTTTCAGGAACTAAAATGAAAAATTCGAAATAAACAATGTTATTGATATACAATGTATATTATACATGATCATGGTAAAACTCTTAATAATCCTTTCTTCATCTCCAGAAAAAAATCTTTCATTCACAGTTTCTAATTCAATCTGTTCCCATAGTTTTTAGGGATACCACTGTCTAAAATTTAGACACATAGATATTATTTTTACAGTAAGACTGCACTTAATGAAGAATCCTTGAATGGGTTAAAACGAGCAGAAAACGCATGTAAAACTTCAAGCCAAACTATAGTTTTATAATTACTCCCTAAACCCTAGCTCTACAAGAGAGTAGTATGATAAGCTCCTTACCTTAATGTAAACAAAACAGCTATATTTCAAGAAAAAATTGTTTGGCCATGATAAAAAGATGTTTATAACGAGATTAAAGACGTTTACATAGAGAATCCTCCTAATTTCAGCATTTAAAAAGTAATTTTTTTGGCAATGCATCTTCAGAAACTTTCATAGGACCTGCAACAACAGTTGCATGTAATTGGTTAGCTAGAGTGAAGGTAGAAAAGTATAAAATATCCCTTTTCACAAAGATAATCTTCTCGACAGTCTAAACACTTTGCTAATAATAAATTTGATTGCTAAATATTGAGCATGACATGACGTAAACTAGTTCCCAGGAGAACAATGCAGCTGCAAAAGAAGCAACTCATGATTCCTTCTTAAGTTCGTTATACTACACAGCATAACCCATTTCTCAGATGTGTCCATCGCAAGTTTTCAAATTCGAGTAAATTACATGCTTCATCCTGTCAGAATGACATAAGATTATTATTATCTTATGCCGTCTGAAATCCTTTTCTTAGAAATGAAAGGTCATTTATGAATACATGAGCATTGTTTGCCGACTTATTTGCCAAGAAGCATCTTGTGGTAGTTGCATTGGTGGTTGGACAAAAACTTCAATAAAAAATGCATAAGTGAGTGTGATTTATGCAGTTGGCAATACTTAATTTTAACATAGCAATATTATTTTACTACAGGGTAACCCATAGTATTAACAGCTGAATAAATATTATTAGTTCATCACACTTAAACTTAGTATTGGTATGACCTAGCATTCTATTTGGGAATGTGTGTATTATTGACATGATTTTACCACAGCTATAAATCAGATTTATAACTTAACTCAGAAACGGATATGTGAGCAAAGTAATAACTTGGCAAAAGTAATCGTTTTTTCCAATGAAAAGTTGTATGACAACGTATCATCATGTGTACCAATAAAAAATAATGTTAATTTCATTTCTTTTACTATTGAATACTTAATAACGGCGCTTGGCTGATCCTCAACCATTGTGAGAGAACGGGAAGAGCTCTATATCAGTTAGATAGCTCATTTTCTTCCACATTTTGCACATAGGCACACATACCTAATTGATGGTTTCCACCACAAGCCAAACAAATATGTGAGTAATGATTTAATATGATGTGTGCCCCGCTTTGAGTTTATAATGTCACTAAAGCATGCTGTTAATTTTAGTGTCTGGTTTAAGCTATAAAAGGAGGACATTATGGTAATTCGTCATACAAAGTAAAACAACACACAGTGCAGAATTCTGCAATCAGAATTACAGAGAACAGTACATGAACAGCAGCAGAAATACATCGACTATTGGAACTACAACTGGAAATATGCCATGCAACGTATATTTTCTGTTTATATTACTGGATTTGTAGAGAAATAAAGCACATTTATTGTGTAGTTGCTCGCATCCGTAGATTAATCTTACATAAACATCCTTATATGTCGCCTTTACATGAAGAGATAAAAGTACCGCATTTATTACATATTAGAATTTATATATGCTTCTCATCCATTCATTTTAAAAGATTGTATCAATAGTTTAAATTAAACAAATCTAAATCACAAGCTGCTTCGATTTCCGATAGATCAACAACGGAAAGAGCAGAACATTTTGACTTTAAACACGGTTCCATGAGCAGAACTATCTTAGAGTCTTAAAAAACTACTTCACCTTGATATCTTAAATTCATCAAGTGTTCCAATGAATCTAAGACAAACATAGCATTAAGCTACCGTTAACATATAATATATTTGCATTTACACGCATGGCATACTTCTACTTGAGAAATTCAGTAGATTCCTTTAATTTAATCTTTTGACAATACCTCATGTATGATATGTTCACATAGAAATAGTAGTTTCACATGTCTAGCAGATCAACGGAGTCACAGGAAGAAAAAATATTACAGCTTCATTAGTCATTTAGAAAGACTATTATTGCAAGGGTATAATCACAAAGTAGCTGTCACTCTATGCAGGCTAATATGGGTTGAATTTTTATAAAAATGCCGAATAAGTAGGTAACCTATACCATGTAAGTATGTAAGCTTCCTTGTAATCCAAAAAATAAAAAGTTAATGATGCGAGACAAATGCTAACACTGTTAGTTTTTAACTTCGGAAGTGAAGATAACGCTGAGACAGATGAGAATACACATTTGCGCGTCTTCCTTGTAAAGTTTTCCACATGTTACTATTCAACTTAAAAAAAGCTCGTAGCTTTAGCTACATCTTTAAAATGTAGGTCTGATGACCCTTTTTATGTGTTTCTAATTCATTCAAGAATATGCATGAGATTTTTGAAAAGAGATACGCATACTAATATCAATATTGATAATTAATATACTGTATTCAAGTGTAGTGAAACAAAACTCTCAAGCTGGTCTTAAGGTTAGACACTCCTTCAATCATCAGTTGTCTGATAATCGAAACTGGATTTTTCGATACAGCGGTCACCCAACCCTAAGCCGCATGTCCCTTGTTTTGAATATTTGATACCGCATAACATGTCAAAGACAGGAAGCCGTTTATTTTAAAATAATATTTTACTGTAATATCCCCGATCCGTTCCATCCCTTTCGTCAGTCTCCGCTCCATCGTCATACTCATCTTCTTCATTTCTTGGCACATTTGAGCTAGCATCAACATATCCATCAGGTTCCGGAAAATTACTTATTTCATCCTGATGATGAACCTTCTCCTCAATGTCATCAGGACGTAAAATAAAGGTTCCGTCTCTTTCGGATGTGTCCGCTTCATCCCTTGGCGTTATAAAACTGGGATACTCTGCATCTTGCAGATCCCTCTGCATAATTGTGTCTCGTATCAGGTCAGGCATTCTGTCCTCATGAGGTGCTGCCTCAGCAACACCAACGCTTCCGTGTAGGAAACACACGGTAATCAGCGAAATGAAAAGGAGTGGAGTAGTCATTTTAGCATACGGCAATTTTCTTGACAGATTATGATGATGACCATCACGACGGCGATGATGATAGTGAAGGGAATGGGAAGTGTCACTTTTCCTTCCTAACAAAGGCGTGCTCTTTTGGTCTCGTTGAGGTGATAATGATAAAGAGAAGTGCAGCAGAGGTGACTCTACATGACCACTGCTATTACAGCAATCTGCCACATTCCCATGCTCGCTCCTGGGGTTGTAGCCACCAGGCATAAAAAAGTCACTGATAGCGCTCAGTGTTTCGCTGTAACCGTTGGCATTAGTACTACCACTACTTTTGTCGTTGGTTCTCATTATCTGTCTACAATATGTTTCTGATTTTATGAGCCTGATCCTCCTCTATCTTTTTACACCATTAAAGGATACAAATTAGGTGCGCAAACGCTAGCCTGATTTAAATGTTTGAATATGCAAAAGCTAATATTATAATAATATTATACAAATGCGCGTTGAAAACACATTGAAAAGCTGAACCAATCTGGGTTTGGTCTCTTCCTTTTTTTCTCTAGCTATACTTTTCGTCGCCTTTGTATTATATATTGAATTTGCACATTCACTGAAAATGAGATCTCTCTTTTTTGGCGTATTCCTACTAAGTACCTTCGTTTATTGCGTTAGTATTCAAAACACAGGTGGAGGATAAATTACTACGCTTTTTCTCAACCCAATGAATAAACTACAGGAACAATGTGTATATTGCAGTGATGTCGTATTGGCGACTAATTATGCTTAAAGTACTGATTAATATAAAACAGTAGTGATGACATAATCAATGCTTTTTTTTTAAAAAAAACTTCATTTGAATGAGCTTTTAATTGCTACAAACCGTACAAATGGGTTTCGTTCCGGTTGTTGCCAATATTTCGTCAAAGGTTCGTAAGACATGGAATGAAATGTGTGTAATACAATGTTGGAATTTGAATAAGCTTGAAGTGCATATTTTTTCGAATACAAGTACAACAATACTTTACTTGAACATTTGAGTCTTTGGTTGAACTAGGATTAATTAGTCATTCAAAAGGGTTTCTAGTTTTTTCTAAATTATGACTGCTGGTTTGTTGAACAACAGAATTAGAAAATACTTTAATGGTAATTAATTATTGTGCCCCTTTGTTCATCTAAACGGTGCAAATTTTCTTATGTGCGAAACATTGTTAGATGTCTAAACATCCTGAACTCCGCCGACTGTTTGAAAGCGCTTCTTGGTAAAATAGTTTAGCACATAATAGTATGCAGTTTGTTTAGCACGCCGGCATTATGACAATTGGTTTCGGATAGTCATGTTGCTGCGTTACACAACGACTTGAGGTTTGATACTATATCCGAATGAATCCTTTCTCCTTTTTCATTTGCAGTGCAATTTGTAGAAACGGCGTAGAAAATCACATAATTTCCAATTAAACTGTCACGCAAACTGTTTCATTCATGCTGTATTGAAAATTGCAACTCTCACACATCAACGTATTGCATTCAAAGCTTCCAGTTTTTTTGCCCAATCGTAGCGATCAGTGTCAAAATGGGTTGCAAACTATATAGTAAAACACTTCATTGCTGGGTAGTAAACATGGTTAATTATGGGCTAGAGTGAATAAAACTCACGTGCACATTCTCACTATTTTTATTAAATACACTTGTGTGTACTTATAATGCATATTATTTGAACACATCAAATACACATTAAAGACAAGCCGCAAATCGTCATTATCACTTTACGAGTGGATCAATAGCTCATCTTATCTTCCAAAGAAATCTTCACCTCACTGCAACAACGTTCAGATACACTTGAAAAAATTCACGATGTTAAAGGGCTATTAACTGCCCATGATATGTTTTGGTGTGTGCAGTTCTTTCTTTTTACTCAAGGTAGCATTTCTTTTTCCGTGATGGAGATGAGTTTGCCAAATAAATGTTTTGACGAGCACACAAAATGGATCAGAAAGTCTTTGTAAATTAAGGCTGATTTAGTTAAGAGCGAATTTTATTAAGTTTATGATATTGGTGAGTATACCCACACACAGAGATTTTTGTTTATTATTGTCACTTGAGCACATAGACATGAGCAGTCGTCTGTCTCTCTAGCTAGCAATACCAAACACAAAACAGCCATGCAAGGCAGTGTCCTCTCCTCTAGTCTTCAGAAAAGTCGAGTTCTCAACCCCGTCATCTTCTTCACCAGGCCAGGACACACTAAATTTTGGATGCTGTATTGTATCCCATCAGCTTGCTTGCTTTTGCTCGCCTCTTCTTTAAGTAAAGAAATGTATCCTCATCCTTGCACATAACATAATCTGACTTTAAAGTTCCAGTAGTGAGTTGCAGGAGCACAGACGACACCACCAGCGAAATATTTTTTGTGTATGCATTCTTAGTTATAATATAAGGCACCCAATGAAAAGTACATGGAATTGCCAAAAAGGAGTAAGAGCTCACAAGAAAAGTGGAGAGCGCACTCACTCCCTATGCCAGAGCAGTGAAAAAGTTTTCTTATTGACATAAAGCTCCGAGCTCACCAAAAACTTCAACACTGTGCTTCATGCATTCACAAACACAACTATTCATCCACCACCACAGTATTCTCAGTCAGTCAGTGAGCTCTCGCTCTGAACAAACTCAACCAGAGCCGAGTAGAGAGTTTACTTTTGCATAGTGACGATGATGATACAATGCAATGCTGGTTTTCAGATATTTACACACACCACACTAACCCTTATAATATCTTTTTACCTAGAATGCGTAACACACACTGTGCTCCTTCCATATGTAATTTTAAACTTGCTTTTATGTTGTCCCTCTCGCTCACTGCTCATCTAGCAAGAAGGTAAGGTTTTCCTCTGCTAGTTGCTTCTACTTCATACATAATACAAATGTGTACATAATAGATACGTTATGCAGTTTCTTTTAAAATTCACTTTGCAAACTTTGTAAGCGTAGATAAGTATATGCTTTAAACAATCTTTTTGTGTGGAAGAAGATGCGATGATCTCTCTGGACATATGAATTTTTCGCGTAATTATTACCTATGAAATATCTACTTATTTTTTTGCTCTGTAGCTTTGATATATAAATGGCAAACTTTTTAGGATCCCCCTACTATCTCTTATCTAACCCTTGCGCATGTTAGACCAAAACGAAAATTTGTATAAAAAAATCATCATGATATGTAGTAAATAGTGGGTTTCATGCGGCTGATGTGCAGATGCTTTTGCCCAAATGCTATAGCCCTGTGAACAAAATGCATCTGCTATGGCAGCTAGTGCTGTCAAATAAATGATTATATGCGCAATATCATCATGATCATGATTAATGCAGTGCATTAATTAAAAGGGTCTTTTAGCAGTCTAAAACTCATGTTTGAGAAACTAGCAAATACTATCTGGTACGATGGGATAAGACTCAAATACATACGGACAATCCTAATCTTGCATCTGTCTCCCCATTTTGAGTTTGCAATACTGCCAGTTTATTGCAGCCTCAGAAAACACAAGCGAAATTAATCTTACGGCGATGTTGCATATCAATCTGGCGACATCGCAAGTGAATCTATAGTTTTGAGGCAATATCGGGCGGAAGCGTAATTATAATAGTATTGGAATATGTGAGTACACATGCATTTGATAATCATACCCGTCTATTCAAGAAGAAATTTACGGTATATATGCGGCGATGGGTGATGTATGCACTGCACACATTGATTGTGAGTGAGAAACCGTGTACAAAAGACAACAAAAGCATACTCTCCACGGTAAATACTCTTCTCGTGAGAAATGCAACTAGATAAACTCATGTTATTTTGTACACTTATAGGAATGGGACACATAGTAATAGCAGAAAAGTAAATAAGATAAGGCATCATCATATTATGTGCGGTCATTGGTTGCAATAGTAAAAGTGGTGGAGATGTAAAAGACGGCTTTACTACTGAAGAGTAAGAAAAGAGAGGATGCACTCAGCCTGCTGTTTTGTTGCCTGAAAGTGAGTCGAGTCGAAGAGAGAGATTGAACTGCACGCACGGGTACGATCGAACATCCAAGTTTCGACATTTGTGCCACAAAGTTGTATGCAGCAAAGAGGTAACAGCTAAGATGAATATAAGTAAACCCCAAGCAAAGAAAGATAGTGGGTTTTGGTCGTTCACTCAAGCTACCTGCATTTTCATCACGAAAAGTGATTACAACATGCCACAAAATTTGGGAATGATTAAGTTTGTACATCTGACCAAAATACATTTTATGAATTACCTCATCCATATCAGATGCAACAAGCACACACGGGCATAAAAATTAAAAATGGTTGCTTGAATATGGACAACAAGAACACTTAAATGTCATGTCATAAAGAAGCTGATCGCACTCCTCAACAAATAGTATTCCGGCTTGTATACACAAACAATCATCAGAAATTTGGGATGATGGAATAACATGGCGTTATGAATGCATACTCATTGAAATATGGGAATGTGCAGCTGGATTTGAAATTAAATGGTTGAAATTACACATGTCAAAAAGCAGTGTTCATCTTTGGTCGTCATAAACTGAAGAAGCTTTGCTACCTTCTCTTTAAAAATGTGCTGTATAAACATGTTCATAAAATGTATACAAATGTGTGTAAACAATCCATAGACCTTTTTCATTAGCGCTTCCCCTCATTGCTCCTTGCTGTCAGAATTTCTCACAGCGTTCAATTCTTTCCTGAATCAAATGAAAATTCATCGTCGTATTTGGCACTTGCATGAGTGACTGACTGCTTGTATGTGTCACAAAACTTATTCAACTTGTCTGCAGCACTGAAGTTAACATAAACTATATAGATTTATACTTATTTGAGAAGGATATGATACGGCAAAAATATTTGGTTTACGAACATGTCTCCCTTTAAAGTATTTACGTAAACTAACGAATCCAATTTATTAAAAACGTGCATCAAAACTCATGCAAAAAACTGATATGGGTTGCTTTCAAATGAAGCTCTTCGTCATAGCGATGATTTTCCTCAAACCTAAAAACATAAAAGTCAACTATCCGTATAATACTTTTTGAATGAAAGCAAGTCATTTATATAACTACAATGAAAAATTTATCACACACACAAAGATTGAATGTGCTGTTTACGTGGTTATCATTAGTTAAGTCAAAAGATAGGGATGGTAAAGGAATAACTCGCCGCATGCATGTTCTATTGGGTCTAGGCTACTTTCCCCCCGAGACTATATTCCCCCAGGGTCATTTAAAAATTATTTACTACGTTCAGATAAACTGGTGTGCATTTAATTTTGGATCTAAAATCGATGAGCCACAAACTCTAGATCAAAAAGACTTATTAGCTTAATAGGACTAATCTGTTTCTGAGAACATTCAATAAAAGAGATAAACATTTCTGATTATTGAACACATAAATTGAATACAACCAAACTTTGAATCTTTAGTTTCAAAGGCAGATTAAAAAAAAACAAGTATACGTAGGGAGTTTTGTTTCTAAAGTACAAAGTTGATAATGAATACTTACGCAAAAATTTCTTAAAAATTCCACCAAATAAAAGAAATGAGAAGAAAATCGATAATAATCAATACAGAATAAATTCAAAGGTGAGTATTTTTTAATAACCAACGAATCGATAAGTTATACAATTAGGAAAATTTTCCTCAAAAAGGTACCGTTATACTGTATAACTTATACCGTTGTAAATTTTGAAAGCTGGAAAGTATTACCGTAGCATTTTCAGTGGTAGTTTGCTAACTCTGAATTTATGGTAATTGTAATTATCACTTCATTCAGTAACATGTCAAAGGGGACAATGTTCCCTGAGGAAATTTTTCTGATCGGCACAGTTGGGGGAAAATTAGCGGGGGGTATAAGGTTAGGGTTGGAAAGCCGGTAATTTTATCATAATAGCTTTTACCTGCCATGCGTATGAATTCAGTTACTACTATCCATATGAGGTTGAAATTACGCGACCAGATAAGAATTAGAAATGAGACGCAATGAGTTACAAGAAATAAGGAAAAAAAGTAAAGTAAAATTAAATTGCCATGTGCCTTACAATAATGCATCCCATTAACATAGACATCTTAGCATCACGTAACAGAGCAGAATCACATTTTTTACAGAAACCAGCGCCTAGAAGATCATGTTTGATAACGAAATGATTACGATCCATCAATAACATACATAGTGCACTCTCTTGTGGTTGGGAGGACTGAGCTTTGAAATTTTCAACAGCATACACATATTCTATTAATACGCAAACATCAGCAAATGAGATTTAGTATAGATTGCTATTACTTGAAGCAAGTAACACCAACCAGCTTGTCTGATAAGATAAGCTTTGTAGGGGAGATTACTCCTCAGATTTCTACGCATGCTTGCATTTATGAATGCATTATCTCATAACACCAAACACAAAACAGATCGCAATGTGCAGTGCTTCTTGTTTCACTTGTTTCGATGCAGTTAACATATTATGACGAATGACTTATATCGTTAACAAATTGTGAAAACATGCAAATTGTACGATGTTCATAATTTCATTACGTGTTCCCTCTAAATCTAGCAACAACAAGAGACATCGTCATTGATTCAAAACTCTCGTAACGCGTAAAACAACACGTATTTAATACAAGATGCAAGCAACTAACTTGTCGTTTTCACGGAGAGAAGATTGGCTTGCCATCATATAATTTATATGAGTCCTATATATGTGTTTGTCTTTAATTTACAATGCTCACGCACATTTGCTTTCGTTATAACTCAATGCATCCGCTTCGCTCATGTTGTCAATTTGATTTGCCATTTGCATGATTTTTAGTTCTATTTGCATGCTTGATGGCGCAATAAATTGCAAATTGCTAACCATAAGCAATGAGTGCGAGAAGACTTCCGCTTGGTGATGTGGTGATTATATATTGTAATAATTGCATGAGAAAAAATGCAGTGCCTACACACTTAATCAGTTATAGTATAGTACAGTAGTAGTTTATAAGTTGTAGCCAGTTTCCACTCAAATTTATGTATTGTCTTCATCTCTGATTGACGTTTTGCATCAGGATTGATGACAAAAATAGTGAACTAGCCTGATGAGAAAATAACTTTTCAAAACTAAATTGCTCTATGCGGATGATGGCGATGATATGTATTTACACACAATTTCTTTGGAAGTAAATGACTTCATAAGTTACTAAGCTATTTCTAGTGCCTACATGATGGAAGATGAATATGGTTATTGCCACAATGTAATTTAATGTTCTTGGACTCATACAAAGCTTCTATTTTAATACGAATATTTACATTTTGTTCCGCTCACTCTCTTCATTGTATCACATAATATTATGACTATGAGGAAATTTGAGTATAATACCTAGTCAACGTTTTTACGTCAGCCAAAGCATTTTCTGCAATTTTAGAAGTGAAGTGTGAGAGATTGAGAAAACTTATAAGCGTATTCACATGTTGCTATTAATATTATGCAATTTTATGATTGAGGCAATAAACAATCAATAAATGAAGTGAAGGATTTGTTAGTCTACTAACATTTCTTTTAGAAGGATGACGAAGCATGTAATTACAACGAAATAATTACCTCAGGTGTTCAGAGTTCCTAATAACAATCTGTAAACGAAAGCAGAAGTTGTAAAAATGCACCTGCAAAAAATAATGGGCGGCGAAAATTGTTGTAAAGGCTTCCATCAACAATTCTTGCCCAATTCTTGAAAATGAACTTTTAACTATTTTAGGGAGCGTAAACATAAATGTGTTTGGATGTCATTACGTATTAAAATTTCTGTTAACTATGCATGTAATACTAAATCTTCCATTGCTAACATGATGTTTCTGCTATCTAAAAATGTATGGTGGTAAACCTTTTTGCATTTATGAGAAGCCGACTTTCGCACCATGCTAGAAACCGTAACGAAACCAATACAATTGGTAAACAAGAAAAAACAGAATCGGATTACAGTGCTCAACGGAAATGCACTATATTTATAGTACTGACACACGAAGAAAAACAAAATCAATTCTCCATTCAGTATGTGTTGTGTACACGGTACGCAACTTTTCGAGATATTTGCAGATGCTGCATAAGCACTCCTGCACAATGCATCCTAAAATTGGAAAGTTGCAATCAAACTTGAATTATCGAGGACTAAATTATTGTCAATGACAATTGGCCGCTGTCTTCGGCTATGACTTCCCGCTGTTGTATAATGCGATCCTTTACATCTGACGACTGACTCCGCCGTCTTTCTGTAGTCGAGCGTAATACTCTCCAGCTCATCTCCGTTTTCTAAGAACTAAAGTACAAAAAATTGGGCTTTCTTCTCAAGTGCGTTTCCCTTATAGTTCCTACGCCCACACTTTTGTACTGCATCAACTTAGATCGCCTAACAGCCGCGTTGCGGATGCATTGTATCCTGCACTTAAAATGACGGAAACGGTGTATACTTTTGGATATTATTACATGCTGTGTGTATGAATGTTGTTTAGCTAGGTGTAGCACAAGTCACGACGAACTTACGCGTAAACGAGTCGAATGCGTAGGGTGTGATCAACGAGACCATTTCGTCGTCGTGCATAAGCATTGATGGAGGAGTGTGTCAAAAACAACGGTTTTTTTCTTTGTTCACAAAGACGCTATGACTTGAAATTCTACTTTACAAACAAAGATAAGTTAGAATCACGTCTGTCTGATTAATGCCTTTTATAAAATGGCCATCATTACTATTCAATATTTGGAGCATCTGATTCTATGAGCAAGGCTAATAATATGAATTTGATATAACCCAGACAAAATCAATTTCATTTCATAAGACATTTCTTACAGCCTATAATATCATATTTAAATTCATCTAAACCCAGACAATTCGTAATGATTGTTGATGAAACCCCAATCCATTAATTGCACGCAAGAAAGATGGGATTGAATCTGGTGTCTTAATGTGGCATTCGTGACAATTATTTCAAAGACACACGTAATAATTTCCTGGAATTCAACAGAAGCTCTGCAATAAGCACCCAAGGGGATAAAATCACTACTTCCAATTTAATTTGAGGGACGCAGAAAACTAGTTTTCATTTGCATAAAGACGCTGCTCTACTTTATGTGGAGCCAATCTCTGTTCAAACTCGATCGGTTCTCTTACTCACCCGGTTTATGGCAATCTGTAAAAATCATAGACAGCTTCGTTATGAAACTAGGCTTTGTTGGCAGCTGCAGAGTTCAATTGATATAATTACTCTAGTCTTCGTTGGTTACGTCATCTGACACAGTACTAGTTAGGCTCAGCGGCCGCAATTTTTTGGGTATGTAATTTTGTAAATGTGTGTTTTCTTGTTTTGATTTTTTAAATTTTATGCCATACTAAAAGGACAATGATGAAATATATCATCAACACGGCTCTACTGACATTTCTTGTATTTATACCCAATGTACGTTAAAAACTGCGTTAGCCATCAACTATGTATGAGCTATATACATACTCATTCTCGCCTCCAAGGTTACAAAGAAAGTACGAGCGTGTGGACAGCACCATCTGGTTGAGAAAACGAAAGTGACTAAGAAGGTTCTGTTATGAGCAACTAAGTTGTGGAAGTCACCAGTAGGAGATGCCAATGTGTCATCATGTATTTTTAGACAACATACAACGTTCGTTTAAGGCATCTCTGATTATCCCAACCCAAACCAAACCAAACGAATACAAGAAGCCTGCTCACGAGAAATTGTAACAGATTGCTGTTCCCAGCATAGGATATGTAATACAATACTATAACATAACAGATTGCTTCTTTAAAAGTCAATTTTCAACTGATTTCATTGTTTCTCTGAGAGACAAAGACAAGATACCTTGTATTGCCCATGAATTTTCCGAGATTTATTAGTTGTAAAGTTTAATCTTATACGTAGCTTAGAAAAGGCACCTCTAACAGTTTGTCCAAAAGTCAATTCTTAGCTAAAGTTGACATGAAATTTATAGCAGTTTACCTGTACCTGGCTAAATCCTGTAAAGCGCTAACCTGTATGTAACATGTACAAACTACGTACGTAGGTAAGCTCTAGTTCGGAACATAAAAGTGAACTAAAATAAAACATAATCCATTTTTATCGTTGAAGCCTACGTAACGTGAATAGAAGGAATCCTACGGATTTTTACGGGTAATTTTCCGCTTTACATGGTATATGGGGCACCGGAAGAAATCTTGGAAAAATGTGCTCCTGTTGCAAACATGCCTACACTTCAACTTTATTGAGCAAGATAAGTAATGCACATTCTTGAAATTTCGTAGAGTGGTTCTTAATACCGACCACAGAATAGTTGTTACTCACTGGGAGTACTACTAGATTATGTTCAAACTGTGTGGAAGAAAGCCACAGGCATACGCACATGAAGATATAAAAGATGTAACATACGCAGCATATCATGATAATGGCGAGGCAAGGTGTCCTGAAAGATGCTGCTGTCTGCAACATTACTGCGCTTAGCCGTCGTTTTCTTATCACAAAATGGTCGTTTTTAAAGCACATAAAGTAACCCGTCGTAACGTAACATGCTGTTCTTTGCTAGCTACTCATAAGATATCTCTCCACTACACCTGAAGCAGTCAAGAAAGGAGGGATGGTAAAAAGTACTAAAAAAGTGAGCTCATTTCTTAACAATGCATGCCAAAATGAAACTGAAACTTTGTACGACAGTTCTGGAAAAAAGTAGGCAGATAAAAACATCAAATTACGAGAAAGAAAGCACCCCTTTCCCCAAAGATATGTTGAAGTGAATGAAAGAAGCGGGGATGAGATGATTGCTTCCCATAATAAAGTCGCCCGGGTTGACTTAGCTAACTTGCAGCCAGAGTGGCTGGCTAGAGCAATCTAATATAAAGTAATGAGACAAAATAGCTTTCCTCTCCAAAAGTAAGTTACTAAAAACTAATATATTCAACGTCCTAACAACTTGTGGGAAGGGAGGAAATGACAAACGCCTACGAATAAAATTTGCAACATTTTAACTATCAACTCCGCTATCTGTGAAAGCTTTTATTTAAGGGAAAGTGACAGAGTCAGCACGCACACTAATTAGTTTTTACTTTCAGTATTTACTGTTTTGAAAATACACTTGTTTTCCCAAATTTCTATGATAAATGTGGAGTATCATTGGAAATTTAAGTATTCATGCACTTTACCCCTACTCATCTGTAATAGATAACTGCGCACATTGCGTGATTTAGTAGATACTGTGTTATTGCAACTATCCTTTAAAAATAGAAATTTTCTCGTTAACCTCTACTCCCACATCTGTTTTAACGATATGATAAACTTTTAATTCAGTTGCAAATGGGTGCCCATTTTATTTCAATAAGCAATTTCGATTTGTAGAATTTAAGGTTTATACTATTTTTGGATGGAAAATGGGCAGAATTACATAAAAAGGTTCTACTAACGTATAATTATTAGTACAAAATTTCATGTATATAATACATGTAAGGTACCTCCATGTAAATTAGCCCCATGAAGAAAGTATGGGTTGCTACCAATAGGTGTAAAAACTATATTTCTTCAATGTTTTAGTTCAAAGCATAGAGAATTACAGTGAAAGTCATATTTGAACAAACAAACTCATCGGGTTTAACTGCGGTAAGCATAAATGTGTAGATGTGCATCGTGGGAAGGAGAGGAAGCTAGAAATCTCAAAGGAAACGAAGATGCATTTCAACCTTGGTAAAAGTGCACATTTATCGTTGTTTTAAAAGCGATTCTATGCCCTGAGGATTTTCTCCGACTAAGTGGAAGTTAGATTCAGCGAAGAGTAAGAGAGAGAGAGAGCTAACTTGCCTGATGATATTCAGTTGTACTTGCCTTTTTAAACAGGTTCCTCTATTCCCACTACAGTGGAGGTAAGAGCCACAGCCACGAATTTTCAGAAATCCAAGGCACACGAGGTTTTTGAGTGATTTATTGAGACTCGGGGAATAAGTCAACCTTCGTGGAAAGTAAGTTGTCTCTCCAGAAATCTGATATAGCTAAAGTTCCTTACAGTGTGATCGATTTCAGCTTTTTAAGACTTTCTTTTTATAGCATTCAGTACAGATTTGTTCAGCCACCACACACTTTTTATACATTACACATAATGCTTCTGGAGGCAGACACACATTTTATTCCATCATGTCAGCTGGGTGAACTGACGAAATAAAAATAAGAACTAGTGAAATTGTGGCAAATAAAACAGCGTTTACAATCAAATCTGGTTAGAGTTACAGCTTGGAGATTCAAAAGTCACAAGTGAGGAAAGACTCTGCTTAATATATTATTGAATTGAATGCTGACTGAATTTCAATGGTTTTATTTCATGAGCCCCGAAATTCCAATTTACATGTACAGATCCATAACCTGTTTTATCCAGATCCATGCCCTTCCTCCTCACATTCCAAGAGCCCTATTCAACGTGAAATTGCCAACTTTTCACATTCCTTTCACTAATTTTCATTCCCTTTTCCCAATTCTCAAACAACACACATTACTCTTATTCAATTCAAGGTTGTAAGTTATTCATCACAGCTAACTATTTAACAAGGAGAAAATAATCAACAAAATCTCAATCGGAGACCTGGATTCAAATTAGTAAAATTATCCGTTTGATAACATCTTATAATCAATCAAGAATCAACTATGTTCAATTGCGAGCTGTGCCAATTTTAGAATAAAAAATTGAAACGTCTACTTTGATGTTTCATATAACATGGCTTCTTTCAGTGAAAGTGCTCGTTACGCTTAAATGCTTAAAACATATAGTTATAACATAACGGCACACTTTTATACCCCAGTAATACATACATTCAATCCGATTGTAAGCATCTCAGTCAGATCCAATAATCTCCGGTTCTCTGTGATATAAGGTTGCACCAACTTTCATAAAGGCAAAGCTTTTCATTATGCTATAAACGCTTCAACAGGTTTTTACCATGCATCGGAATTCTACTTTAGCCATTTCTTTTCTTTCATTTCAACATTCATTTCGTCTACATCTTCAAAATACTTTTCAAGTGCCAGGAGTCAAGAAAGCGAGAGGCTACAAAAATAGATTGGTGCAATATTCGCCCATCCATTCAGCCCATCCTTCTTCTTATATTTACGAGTATAATGAATGTTACATGAAAGGAAATACTTTAAAAACTTTGTTAAGAGCTAGCAGCAAAGATATTATCTATTAGTATTCATGCTTCCGATTAAAGGCATTGGGGAAACGTATAGTGGTCACCATATTTGAATATGAATTTATGAGTAGATTCATTGAAAACTGGAATAATAACTGTTGACAAAAATGTAGGGGATAAGGTTGTTTTCTTTCGTGCAGCTCATGAGGAAAGAATATTATGTATCTTTTTCCAGGACCAAAATTTACTTCTACAATGTTCTACGAACATTTCAGCTACAGCTATATTTAGGTAACGTTAAATCTACAAACAGTTACAGTTGGTAAAACTGTCCTTAAAATACAAATTGCCAGCAATATGTGCATAGGTATGCTAGACAAGTAAAAATGGGAGAGATGATGATAATGGCAAGCAAGGAATGGGGGAGATAGGATCAACGTAAAAGTGCAAGAACGAGGGAGTGGACTCACCATTACCTTAAGAAAACGATTTTAATACTTTAGCTATTCCGCTACCTCAAAAAAGATGTACATACACACATATATAGATGCGGGAGTGATGTAAAGATTGGTGTTGGAATAATGATATTAGACATGGAAAGTGTAATGGTATTCTCCCACTCCTTGAGTACCATTATTCTCGGACGGAAAAAGGAGGGAGAAAAGTAGAAAATGAGAACCTCGAATTTTCTGAGATCGGAATGTTACCTTCGTCATTATCTTACTGTCTACTAACGAGAAGTTCATTTTTAATATATGCCAACCCTCGTCGCTCTCCTAAAAATATTATGAAGAATATTTTCAGAGGTCCCCACAGACTGTAGTACAACGTACGGTGAAACTATGAACTAACTAACTAGCAGATTTTCCTCCCCCAAAATTTGCTTCTGCACATGAAATATAATTATCATATCTGCAAGATGTTGCATAATCAAGATTTTCATGTCAACCCGTTTAAACTACGAGTGTCATCAACGTTTTTTTAAAGGAAAGGTTTAAGAAGCCACAGAACCAAATGCATATGAATGCATTATGCTTGTCGTAGGCTAAGTTTAGTTCAACATGGTTGTGTTACCACTATCCGTTCTGAATTGCTTCTGAGTTCAGTTCAGACCTAAACTTTCATTCATAGGCTTACTGACAACTTTGAAATGAAGGTAAATTGCTATTTCAAAGTAACGTTATAACAGCGATTTAAACTTGCGATGCATTAATGAATTAGAAACTGTGATGACAAATATCAGGAGAAGCAATAATGATAAGGAGATGTGTAATATTTTGAAACAGTTTCTTACCTCCTTCGTCGGTTATTACAGCGACGGTGGTTGGTGGACCGAGACCCTCTGGGTTGAAAACTTGAAGGGAAACCAGGTATTGTGTGAAAGTTTGTAGATGTTGAATGGTATAGCTCTGGGAAATGTACAAAAAATTAGATTGATTATGCAGATCTGATTTACTGTTTGTCATAAAATCTTGTTTTCATTGCTAGTAAAGAATATTTGGTTGCCACCATTTGAATAGTTTCACAGATACGTGGCTAAATGCCTAATTGAAACAATAAAGATGGTAGAAAAGTCCCCATGTAAAACAGCATACAAAAAAATTTGACCTAACATTGAACAATTTGAGTTATTCTAACTGAGCGTTTTATTGAAGATTGTCGATATGGCAGAATAAAACGGCAATTTTCCAGATATTTCCATTATAAAACTGATATGTAGCTAGCAAAATATTTCGCAGTGTGAGTTCGCTCACTTGCTGAGCTGAATTTACTTTTCGTTTTCTCGTTATGAAAGTATGATAAAACCATAGGCTAAAAGTTATGAGGACAGTTGCATATAGACTTTTTTTTGTCATGCGAATCACTTGTAGGTACATACTTTATGACATTTAATACACTATACCCATGTCTGACGAAAACACTACATTGAAACAGACATGAGGATTGAGATAGAGAGGGACTGGAGCTCCAAAGGAAATGGGGAGGAAGTAATATTATATTTATAGGGTTGAAACTATACCTCAATGTTGGGATCCCTGATGTATATCTCCTGTATTGAGTCAGGTCCTTTGTCACGAGGTCGAAACGCCAAGCGATATCCCAGAAATTCTCCATGAAGTGAATGTCTCGGGGGAGGTCTCCATGCCAATCGAATTGACGTGGAACTGGCATTCTGGGCTGCTGTTATTGTCGGCTTCCCATCAGGAACTGTCAATGTCAAACCATTTGCACCTCTTGTTATCAAGCCATTCAACTTTCAATCCCCTCCTCCTCAACCATTTACAACCAATCTTTCAGAATCATTTAATGTATTGAGATGTCAAGTATATCGTGCTGTTTCACCTTTAACAGCTCACAAAACTCATAATATCCATCTTTAAACAATAACCATTTTCTGTAGGTTTTATATGTATGTTATTTCTCAACACAACGTTCTCGACAATTATCGCCTTCGTTTTTTGTACCAGGCCCGTGCTTCTCACAAGACCCATTAATAGACAGTGCAGTCAAAAAGTGATGTAATGCAAGAGCTGCAAGAAAACGAGCAGGGAGAAGAACTTAAAAAGCGTACCAATAAACTGTCGGCTTTATAACAGTAAATTGGAATTTCTCATGAAATGTGTCTCACTCTCCTTCAATCTTTCATTGAATTTTAAATCGAACGGTGTAAACTCGCAATACAAGAGCGGAAATGAGTGCCTCGTGTGTAACCACATTTTCGAACAAGTTACATAATATTCTTTAATCAAATGAATATGTCATACACATGCATAAAATGACAAAATCAAATGTAATAGCTTTATTGCATGAAATGGGGGAATGAATATACGCTTGCATCTGAGTTTATGCTTCCGTGCAATTGGTCCTGTAAACGTTCCATGAGCGCCATTGACTGTACCCACGCAAATGCTGTACTTGTGCTGTACTTATAAAACAGAATAAAAACTTTTCTGAATAAAACACATGCCATCCAAGCCATTGTCATTCATCTGCCAAGTCAATAATCCGGATCATAATCAAAAAATGGGTGAACATAAACGCCGCAATGTCCATAAACTAGTTTATTATTCAACACACAAAAAGTCACTGATGTATATGCAGCTTCTGATTTTCATGAAATTTCATTGGCTTGTGTGTACAATATTAATTTCGCATCATCACTACCTTTGTACGTACTTCAGCCGCATAAGTTGGTAATCAAGTCAACATGTTAAGTGGTATTAAAACTCTCCGCCACTACAAAATGCTCAATTTTACGGACTATTAGTTAAGCTTCCTATACGGAGTATTTTTCATATAAACGTAATTTATACATGGGTAATCTTAAAACAATACTACACTATTTCGGCTTCCGAGAAAATTTTTTAAGTTGAGCAAAGACAAACTATTTAGTATTTTTTCACACAATATGCACCCCATTTTTTCATGGTTGAAATAGTGATTTGCAACAGCTAAATGACACTGGAATGGAATGGAAACTTCTTCGTGGTGGAATGGTTGGATGCCCCATTATGAGAAAAACTTGAGGTTGTATTCTGCACATAGCTATATTGTATACATATTTTGTATAAAATGGAGAGTAACAGAATTATTAAGTGCGGTGAAAGCAGGGATAAGTGCACTTAGCGAGTGGAATATCCCTTTTCATTATTTCCATTGCCCTCTCTTTCTGCTGCCCAGCATAGTTTTGCTGAAGGATGGGCTGGTTGTATGCATGTGGCTTCATTTGCTTATACGGCTCAGCGACTTGTGTACCCTGCATACTTTGTCTCATTGTATTCCCTTCATAAACACCAACCAAGCGACAAATGGGCCACTAAATTAATCCTAATTTAACTAGCTTCCATTCACCAGTGTTCTAAGACCCGTTCTCTATTTCTTCTTACACGCAAAGTACTCTCACTTACACGTACGGGATATATACACGCTTCCCTCCCTCGAAACTGTAATTACCGAGAACTACTAGTTCGAAACACTTCAATTCCCTAAGCCAGTCTCTATTATTTTGGTTTCCCTTCATTATTTTCATAAGCCGGAGACCTATTTAACATTGAGTTTTACCTCTTAAGCAAATACTCAAATACACACATACATGGGCGCATAAACACTCCAAAGTGTAAACGCTTACCATCACCATCATCATCAGAAACAGCCCCAACATCACATCACCAGGAAACTTAGCTATACCTACACCACATGATACCTTACTGGCTGCTATACTTCCTGCTAACTACATTATATGAATGCATATATTTCTTGGAAAATCCACTGAGCTACTTTCATTGTGTAAGATCCCCATAAAATTGGAATCCTTAGATTTTTGTATACAATAATGCAAAATTGTGAACGAAACCGAATTCGCATATACAGCTCAATAGGTGGGCATGCAAGTATGTATGTACAATATGCACTACGGACTTTTACCACGGAAGCAAGGGAGATGTTCTTCTTTAGCCACATGCTTACACAGTTGGGTCGTTTTCTTACTGCACGGAAGTATACATTCTAACAAACTTAAGCTTATAATTAACCTAGGATATATTCAAATTAATATTTCTCTCGTGTTCTCACACTTCTTCAAATTAAAAGGAATTTGGAAAGCTTTACAGCCCCAACTTCCTTTACAGTTCATGAATACGTCTACAATTAAGCAGCGTACTGTTTCACTATCTCTGTGTGGTAACCATGGCTCCATTCCAATCCAACGCTGTTCTCGAGTTGAATGCATGCAGATAAATGCACGCAGACAAAAACTAATCGTCCCAGTAATATTGGCTGCATAATGGGGACTAAATGCGGAATTTAGTAAGGAGCCGTAAAACTCATGGTGAATGTTATTCTTGTGGCATTGCAATCATTATCTAATAACACATTTGAATTTTTACGGATGAATGTTATGGAATTTCAATAAAGACAGAAATGTAGAAAGCGAGCTCATACAATACAAATATGTAATTCAATCTAAATCCTTGGAAGTTCCAAGGCTCAAACCCAAAAAATCACCGAGAGAAAGCATGTCTAGGATTTGGCTAGGGGATCTAAACCTTCGGTCCGTTTCAACAACACAGTTTGGTAGTAAATGTATTGTGCTTTTTAATGAACTACAAGAGAATTGCAAACATTAATAAATCACTCGTAATGACCTGTATGAATAGAGAATAAACTCGTAAATATTTGGCGGCGCATAGTAAACCAATCGAGAACGATTAGGGATATCTACGAAAAGTGGAACAAATATTCGTGTAAAGTTACCAAAATCAAAGTAGGCATGTTTGTATAATTTGCTTTCTCCATTTGGTACAAGGTACAGTTATATTGATTGAGATTGAAAATGTTCAAGATCGCGAAACAAGAGCATGCGTCAAAAAACTCAGTACTTTCAGCATTCCTTCCTGTGTGATTCCCGTTGTATCAGAGAGTTCAGTGCCAGTGCAGGAGTAGTGTTTTGTGCTGTTTGATAGGGTTGTTTGAAGCATCAAACTTGTGATTGTCAAAGGTAAATATCTTTTTAGATTTAGGTATCATAAATGAAACAAAGAGATAGCAATGACCCAAAACTGAAGATACTCCTTCTCTGTAACATAGTTGCTTGACATACTTTCAGTTTCAGTGCTCTTTTAGTTTTTTCTTCAATATATAAAGATACATAGGAAGAGAGAAAAGGAAAGAAAACAGAAAAAGCCCCAAGAGAAATAAATGAATGAAAGGAAAGAGAAACAAAAAGCACCACAAGTACTGATATATTGTAATTCTTCAAATGTTGTACCCACAAATCAACGACAACAATACTGTGTTCACGCAGTGAGCAGAACATAGAGGGAAAATATCATGGTAACACTGATGAAATGAAAAGGCTACTAGAAGGAATCCCGTAATCCATTTGAAAGAAAAGACAACTGAAGTTTCTCCTGTATATCTCTCGTTGGGACAAAAACTGATTATAGAGTATAAACTATTATAAAGGTTAAAGTGGAGCTAGCAGCAGTAGCACAGCTCACTACAGACTACACTTGTGCCAACAGTAGTAATAGTCTGACAACGAGAACCTTATGACAAAAGGGAAGAAAACAAAGCATCCAACCAAACTTATAGTACTTGCAACAGAGAGAAATGAACTCACCAGCAAGACAATGAGATGCCACAAGCCAGCCGCAAAAACTCATTGTTTAGTGAGAGACTATATATAAGTGTAGCAGAAGAATAAAAAGAAGGACGAGTACATGCAAGACAACAGGAGAAATTCATTTTATTTAGGAGAATACCATTTCAATACGGCCTTTCTCTCTTTCTTCCTTTATCACAAGTATGTAGGCACATATGAACTTATACAGTTTCCACAACTTCTTTCTCTTTTTTATCTACTATTTTTGATGATTCCTTTCCCGTTCCTGTTCTATCGTAAACATAAGATACTTAGGAATTGTAAACATCAGCGACCTGAAAAGCTGTATTCATAAATAATAGAGATTCTGCCCATGCAGAAATTTCCTCCCATAAACGATTACTTCCTAGACAGAAACGGCAAAAAGTCTTCCAATCTGTTTAAATATTTCCCATAAACAATTCAAAATACGTATGTAACTTCATCATTAAGATGAAAAGGATACTGTCCAAAAAATAAGGGGATTGGTTTGTGAGCGTAAATGTAAAAAATGTATTTTTAATTGCGTGAAATATCTACAATTTATGGTAAAGTAATATGATAGTGGAAATGGAAGTTTAACAATCGGATTAGAGTTATTGTTAGTAGCGATCAGTAACATTTAGATTAAATGGGAAAGCTGCTTCCAAACCTTTCGAAGCAGCTGCAAAAAGGGCTTTGCAAACCCTGAAAGAAATGTTATATGGATTCTTTGTTTTAAGACAAAGAAAAGGTGTAAACTACGATAAGCTTCACCAATACGATGAACATTAGTTTTCTGGATATAACACATGAGCCTTTCAGACTTCTCAGCTTAAATGACAGATGGAAGTGTGGCTCAGTTTAATCCCTCACTTTTCTGCAGGTACTCTGCAATCTCCATCCAACTTGTTACTGCATTTGTCAACAATAAAAAAAAATCGGAATACGGAAAGAAAAATTGGGGGAGCATGAAAGTTAAGAATAACTCCTTGATTTTGTTCTTTCCACAACAACAATGACAAATGAGAGCGTTGAAAATAGCTGTCATCTTCTGGAATAACCTATGAAATGTAGGAAGCCTGGATGACTAATGACAGTACTCACACGATACAAAATTGTGTTTCCTGCAACTTTTTTACGGATAGAAAAACACCGTGACTGTTCAGGTTCGCAAGCATCTGAAACTAGGAGCGTGAGAGCTGAGAGCGGATCCAGGAAAGCATCACCAGAAACAAAATCGTTTATAAGCATTAACTTTAATTCGCTTGTGTTTTTACTGTGCGAGTGGCAAATTTTTCACTATCTCAGTTCGCTCCTTTCTCTTTTATTGTAGCAACCTAAAATTTTGAAGCTTTACCAATGTCGATCACGTGGAACTACTTAGCAACCGAAGTTTTGAGCAATTATTATAATTTTAAATCAAACTCATTTTTTCTATGGCTTACACAACCGACAGTCAATAATGTTATGTAGGTGTTTGAAGTTGGTTTAACGTGTCCTTCAGTATTACATTTATTACCCCTCTTCTACTTTTAAAATCGGAACTCAACATGAAAAAACAGAAAATTATGTCTTCACAGTTGATAGTATGAGTTTTGTTTAAAAAGTATTAGATGACTTTCTCACATTCAACATTACTCACTCAGATAAGTGTAAATTAACTATTGAAAGAAAATTAAAAGGAAAATGTTTGAAAGGTTTTGTGACTCATGGTATTGCGTGGATACATTGCATGTATCATCTGATAAAATATCATTGTTTTCTTATTAGCATGAGTCAGGATTTGGGGTTCTTTGCTACTTATTCCTGGATTTTTCGAAGATTAGTGTACTTTAAAGCCTGATGGTGTTGGCCACATCCGAATACGAACGTAGAATCCAAATGGAGCATCACCACCACATTTTACAAACATATGTTTGGTTTTACGGCTTTTATGTAGACGAGTCACGCAACTTTTGCAAAAGACAAGGAATAGTGAGGGAAGTACAGGGTTAGAACCAATATATTTCAGATTGGTGTTAGTTTGAACGAAACAACATTGAAGCTGCAGTAGTTTGTAAAAAAAAATAGATTGACAATGTCAACAGTCTTATAAATTGTTAGCATTTCATTAAAAAATCCACTGATGCTTCAACAGCGAATGTGCGAAACATTGAGCATTGTGGCTTTCATCGCCTTGCTACAAGTTCTGTTGCGCTGGATAGTTAAAGCTCATACAAACCTTCAGTTTTGCTTGCTTACAGAGTGACTTTCATGTGAAAGAATTATTTTTCGTTAATTATCGCCGCAAATGGAGAAAGCATACAGATCAGCGTCTAAATGCACTTCTTTCTCCCAACTATGTAACACAAAATGACAAGAAGATTAACTAAACAAACTTAAAATTACATTTGGAAGTGATAAACTAGATCCTATATTTAAAAGTAACTAACCACAAGGCTGTCAACCGTTTGTTATTCCATTTATTATTGCAATGTGTCTCATGTGCATACATCACAATGGGCGCACACTACTGACAAAGAGTTTTCCTTTCTTGCTTTTCCCTCACACTTTTTAAGCGTGAGGAGTCAGGAAAAAGCAAAAAGTTAGAGCTGTCGTAATATTTTTCTCAGTAATTTGGTGCTAGTAGCTTGAGGAGCCTGCCTCTATTAGATTTATAGAGAAGGAAAAAAAATCCGAGGCCACTTTATTACTCGCACTCCAGCTGACTTGAATAGAACACGGCAAACTCTGATCACACATGGATATATATGCTTTCTCCCGACCCTGTTCATAAACTTCATCCCAGAAAATAAAAGAGTGGACCAAAAAAGACACTGGAACGGACGACGTAAATGAGTTTATATTACGGAAAGTATGTAGTAACTCTAATATTTCCGTACTCTTTTTCTTTAGGAAGAAGCTTTGTCAAGCGGTTACAACTAACGAGTTAAGTAGCGTAGTTGTAACCCGCTCCGTAATGTACGTAACTTATAATATGATATGATAACCCTTCTAAATACCATTCTAAGCTAGAACTATGGGTTGGCTCACATACAGTTATACATTGGGAAAACAAGAGTAATTTAAAACTTATGCATATCCAAAAACCGACCATCTTTTGGGATTGGGATTGTGATACAGCATAAAGGAGTTTGCACAGTTGACAGTCCGAGGCACATTTATTGCCCGAGTAAGAAATCTGCACATCAGCAACTATTATATGGGACGAAAAATATATCACACTGGAGAAAGAACTGCAACAATAACATTTTCATTGCAGATTCATTCCTACATCCAATCCAACAACGAGCTGCTATAAGGAGTCCCGTAGTAGTAATGGTCATGGTTGGAGTTGGGTTGCTTTGATACGATAAGAGAGTTTAGCCTTCGCATGATCCAGGGAATAACTAAAATGTAAAAGATTGTTGGACATTTTCTTTGTACGTTCACCATAGCTAACTTAACTTGTCAAGCTATAGGCGTCCACCGTGGAAGAACTGCCGGCTGCTGAAAAGTAAAGCGAGATGCGTGATCCGCAGAGAGTGGTATTATTAAATCAATGTATTATTCGGTCGCTAGTCGGTCGCCACCGTCCGTTCGGTACATGACTGTGCATTGAACCTGTTCAGCTCACGCGGCGCTGGGTCAGCCTGGCGTAGATCGTGCGCTGGGCGCCGTTGGACCGACTAGCACCTACGAACAGGTCTGCGTCGCCATGCCTCAGTGCTGCGCGCCCATACACTGGCGCCACCGCGCCGGGGATGTGCCGGACGGGACACACTGGAATTCATAGAGCCACAGTCCCCGCTTAATTGTGGTTCGCATTGGCTTACGGTCGTCCACCTCTTCGGTTGGCATCAGCCGTGGATCCGCGCTGCGGCACACACCGTGCGGAATCGAAACCTGCCCTCGCTCGAGCATGAAAGACGAGCGTGAACGCACCCACGACCTCGGCGACGATAGGGTTGTGCAGACAGCGCAACTGCAACCACCGAGCGCCGCCGAGCACGCGGGGCTGCCACGGTCGCGCGCGACGGGACCCGCCAGCCCAGTGGGCGCACCGGGGTAGGTGCCGTGGCCTGCTCGCGCTGGGCCCGCGCGGAGCCCGGAGAGGCAGGGCGCGCCCGCCCGCGTCCCCACCCCCGTCCGGCCCTCGGCCGGCACGGCGCTCGCTGCCCGCGACGCGCTTCGGGTCGGTACGTGGCTCGTGAGACATTTAGTTGCAAACAAACAAGTGCTCGTCCATTTGCTCTTTTGCCCACCATCCACCACTACATCACATATACATAAAGTAGCAACTTGAAAACTTAGATGGGACTGCTGAAAATAGTGTGGCAGAAAGAATTACCTACTGACGGAGGAAGTGCTTAAAAACTAAAGTTATCTAATGCAAAGCTTTCTGGGATTGTGTAAGATAAAAGGGCTCATACATATGTGAGCTCTGTTGCGCCATACGTTATTCAGAATGAATTCATACAAGATTAAAGTAATGAAACCACAAAGTTCCTACATTTTAATTTTCACAAGACAAAACCGTATATGACTGTATGCATGTATGAACGTAAAAGCTGTAAGTTGTGTAAGATCACGTAAACAATTTCTGAAAACGTTAATGTATTTCACATACGGACGTTCCCATTTGTTTGCATTAGAAAGAGTAAACAATTCAAAACTTGGAACACAATATTATAATCCTTCTACACTTGAGATTTGTGGCTTCTAGCAAAGAAACAAAGTCGAAGCTACTGATCTCGGAACACTTGTTAAAATTAGCTAAAGCACTGGTTTTGGGGAAATCTTTCTGAATTTTTAAATGAAGTTTTTTTTAATTTGCATTTTACAATTGCATAATTGCATTATGCATTCTTAGCAAATCTCCTGTTGGAAATGTGTTACATAAACATTTCTCACGTGTGTACCATATGCTGCCTCTCCGATATACTTGACAATGAAACTCAAATATTTACTATCATTAGCTAAAAAAATGAGGGACCGCTAAGGTCAAAATCAATTTTACCTTCTCGGAGTGTGACAAAGTAATATGACTCTTTGCTCGGTGGACTTCTTCCAAGGGCATTAACACCGGCTACACGAAAACTGTACACTGTAAATGGCTGGAGTCCAAGTACCTGGAATACATCGACCCATTTTTGGATTACCATTGTGTCAATTACCATTACCACAAACATGGGTAGCACATTCTAAAAATTCTCACTTGATATGATGTCCGATTGTTTTCCGTAACGATGCCACCGTTAGTATCCCAGTCACCTTCTTCGCCAACTCTGAAACAGACAACAAGAGTGTAATAGGTTAATAAGGAATCATAAATATTAGACAACAATTGATATTAAGTGGTAGTTCTGAAAGTAGAGTGCCAAGATGTGGGCATTCTCTAATCTAAAAGTAACATTTCAGCACCCGGAATGTTTTGGACATGAGCAGCTATTTACGTAAATAGTAATTACACAATTTTATGAAGGCTTTACTGATTCTTTGATGACTCTGCCCTGAGGTTCACTTTTTTCACGATACATGAAATTGTACTGTTAACTACGTCTCTCATTTGGCAGTTGTGCCAAATATTTTTACAGCTATCATAGATCACTGGATGTAACCAAATAATGAAAGTTAGGATTAGAGGAAATAGCACAATTATTATGTTGAGCGTATAAAAAAATTTCACCGATTTGTTCGTTGTTCAACCCACGGAACATAATTGTATTCACAATTGTATACGAACTGTCTTCAAACAGACTTTCACTTCGCGACGTTGTCGCGAAAAAATTAAAGAGAAATTAATAACAGTCTAGTAAAATCATTGTTGCTTAAAAGTTTCATAATACAAAAACTTTTCTCATTTTGTCAATTTTAAATCCATGAATATCGTCTGCGGGATTCCCATTTCCGAAAAATCTGTAGTTGAAAGGGAAGGAATTACTTCATACGAAATATTACATGATGCATATCATGACAATAACTACTTCATTTGTCAAAACCTGGGGCCATTCGGCGTATAGAGTTTAGTGTGATACGTTCACACTCCATGTGTGTCCCATGTTATATCATGTAATACTTAAGTATAATTTCCGTAGCACATTCGAGGTGTATAATAAACTAGTCAAAAGCCAACTAAGCATCTCAAAAAATGTGATCCTGACACTTCAAGAAAACTTCAGATCCATGATTTTGTATAATATTCATGTACATAACAAATCTCTCCAACAAAAAAGTCGCACTCACATGCCTCTTGAAGAAGTTTCAAAGGCTTTCTAGCTGGTTTGGAATCTACTTAAAATTGTACTCCCACTTCTTTTCTATTTTTCAAGAAAAGCTTTCTCCTTTACGTTTTTATTCAACCAAGGTGTTATCTCACACATAAACCCTTGTCGTGAGAATCTGAACAACTCGTCTTGTGATAAAGGGCAACAGCAGAGTGTCAAAAGAGGCAAATGTACAAACTAAAGTGCACTTTTTTAGAGTACGAGAGTTTGGAAATTCGACGATGAGGATTTCACGCGCTCCTTCATCCAAACTTTAACGCCTGAGGTACTGTCGTCGTTCCTCCAATGACTTATTTTTGGAAAGAAAGGATCACTCGTACCTTAGAAAAAAACATAATTTTACTTGATAATACTGAGCGGTTTCTTGGGATCATGGCAGGATCGAGGAATTAATCAGTCAGAAACCTTTAGCTTTTCCAACGCGGTTAAAATTCATTGGGAAAAAGTCTTGACAAATCCAACCCAATTCTGATGTTTTCCAGTTGAATAAAAATGGTCGTATTTTTATGCAAATCAACGAAAAGATATTTCGGGATTTCAAGGCGAACAAAATGATTGTGACATTCACCAAAACTCCACGCCCTTCTTTTTTCATTCTCATCAAAATGTTATTGGAGATTCTTACAAAATTCATAACATTATACCAAATCCTTGTTGTACCAGCATAACTACATGTTGTATGTTATCATCTTACACATGAAAACTAACGATCTGCAACAGCTATTCGAGAAATGTAATTCCAACACATAATCATCAAACTGCACTACAAGTAAAGTGAAAGTATGAACGGGTGGGATTTGTACGCAGCCAACAACATGTAGTGTTTTGGAACACGTATGGGTGCATGTAAGAAAGGCCGGATAATTTTAATCGCTGCCGTTTTTTGCTTCGCACGTTTTTGATTTAGATTTCGCTGTAAGTATGGAAATTGGAAACCCTAGAGACCGACAGCTTAAGAAGCAAAGTTAAACAAGAGTAGAAGGACTGATGATGGGATGCAAGGGAACTTGAATGGCGTGTCCCGAGAGCAAAATTGTTGCATTCATAAATGCACAAGCGATGGATATGTGTACATGGATTAGGAAGTTGAAAGTCTATATGGGCTCACACCTAGAATACAAGAATTTTTTTTGGAGGAAATGGTTGCAAACAAGAAATGCAAGTGGGCTTCCAGCATCATGGCATCAGCTAATACCTGCTGAGCACGTACATATGCCTACATGACTATTCGGAAAGGTGGTGAATGACTAACAAAGGATTTTGGTCGTTCCGAAATCATCCCATCTTATTTCTCATAGTTGTTCCATTATTTTACTCCAAACTCCATGGTAGATATTCAGTAGGATGGAGAAGAAAGGCAAGAATGAACACGGAAAGAATCAGCTTGGCTGTCTACCTATTATTTGGAGACAAAACCTACAGCATCATCAACATCATCGTTGTCGTCATCCTTCCCACTTCTCGTTCTCTAGCCTATTTTCTTTCTCTCATTCTCTATTTATCGGTATACCCCTCATTCCGCACTTTTCTCTCCATTTTTTCTTCCTTTTTCAACTAAAGGTATTACATATACAATAGTAAAACGTGGAAAATGACTCTTTGGAAAATCAATCTAGGAAGCCATTAAGTTGATGCGATGCTCTACAAAAGCTGGTGGAATTTTTATTGAGGATTTTTCATAACGACTATTCTTTTCTTACCCCTCTGCTCCAGGAAGAAAAAATAAGGAGACTCAAAAAGTAGTAGTGGGAAGAGGAAGAAAAGTGGAAGTGCGGGAGAAGGACAGGGAAACATACTCATAAAGTGCAACAGACTGACTCCTGTTTTCAATGACTTTCCACTTTCAAAGAGTCACCAAGCAACAAAAGAAAAGACTTGGCTTAGTACAGCCAGAAGAGAACTCACTACAATTTTAAGCAAGAGAGGGGTTTGAAAGGACTTCTAAAAAACTGGGGACACACTCTCTTATAGGTTATACATACAAAAAGCTTTTTTACTTCCTTCCTTCCTTCCGCATCACTTTGCTCAGGTTTGGGAAGAATGTTTTCCAGCAGTAAAAGCATTTTGTCTGCCTGTTGTTTTCTGCTGTTTGGTTTCCCATTAATAGCTCGCAGCTACGGTACAGGCAAAATAATGAAATCGTTCATATGTCCGTCCGCCTGAGTCGTTTGATTTCTTGAAGTATCAAGAATAAGTAAAATCGAAAGATGGTAACAACAAAACAAATTTTTGAATCAGTGAGAAAGCCAAACATGGTTGCATATTTAAAATATTCGAGTTGTCGTTTTTTCTGACATTAGCATGGTTAGCTTTTAAAAAAGGATGCTGGTTTTACACCACCACCGTTACATTTTGAACGCACTGTTGCGAGTTGCATATAGTAGTATTATTTGGTATGAGTTTTCTTTAAAATGTCAAAGCCGTGTTCAAGGCTTCTATGAGATTATAATAGCGTAAGAAAAGTTTATGAGCACCAAACTTAATAACCAAAAGCTATCATTGAGCGGTTTATATTCAGGAACAATGCAACAATCTCATAATAGCGAAGTGTGTTGTGATAATACCTAATCTGCAACCATGAAAGACTTTATAATCAAAATTAAAAATGCGCTGCCACTGCAGCTATCCCTACACTTTACAAATGGGCTTCAGTTTTTATACGTGGGAGTTGCGACTATGCAAAGTTTCAATACTCATCTCGAGTTCATGGATTTAAGTGAATAGCATTGTATAAATATTAAATGTATGTACATCAATATCATTATGACATCCAGTTTCCAAAAACGTAGTTTGGTTACAGAAAAGAACAGGAGCTCCACCAAACAATGTAGTTATTATAATGCACCGTCATTATTTCGAATGATGGCACGAAACTTCTTAAATTAAGTAAGATAGAAGAAAATGTCCTTTGAGAAACGAGCGCTCTACAAACTAGCGGAAGAGAAAGCGACAGCCTTCTTTCTCGGTGGCTTCACGGAGATGTTTTAATAAAGAGCAGACGAAAATACGGCAGAAATGAAATACATCTTGAGAACTCAACTGAGTGAAGAACACCTGATGATGCACAACGCTGTTGTGTACTTGTCAACAGCTTTTGCTGACATGAATAGCTGTTAGTCAAAGAAAATGAGTTGCTCTTCTTGAAAGAACAGAATTCGAAGAATATGCTCATAACAAGGGAAGAAAAGACAACCTGATGCAGCTGTTACCAACTGAAAAAGCGGCTTCAATAATAAGGAGAGGTGGTGCTCAACAATACTGACTCAGTGACTGACTACCACAACAGTTCCAATGTTCCAAACCATACAAGATCTCCGACACTTACTTGTTCTTTGTGTGAGTGACGTTGTAACTAATGGTCTCCGTCTCAACGTTCAACGTTATATGCCAAGGACTTTCGGGCCTTGAAGAACTCTACCCATATCCGAATACCAGACAGCAAGACAGCTAGAGCTCAAAGAATACTCATCCAATTGACAGAGTGATCCCATTGAACATTACAAATATTCACTTATTCTACACTAGCTCCTGCTCAAACATTCGATGACTCTGCCTTAAAAAGTGCTTGGCTCCATGATGGGAATCAGAACAGAAATCCAACATTCATAAATACAATGTATGTATGCCCTGCCAATTTAATAAAGACGGGACTTTTTTTTGACTTGACTAAGATGTTTTACTTAAAAGCCGGAAGTGCCTGATGTACAATGATGATGTCAATCAGATGGTCTTTATATTTTATGCTACGAGGTGTATTGAGAGAATAACGCTGCTAGCTCTATGGTGTATTCATCAATACCAGTCAGTCAAATTCGGCGGTAGTTAAACACCGTTTCAATTTGTTGAACAAAGTAACACTGGGAGCAACCGTTGAATAAGATTCACTAAATTGTGATGTTTCTGAATTAGCGTCAAACATTTATCCCAATACCGTATCCCGGACGGTATAGATGGATGAGATGGAGAGCGAGCCAGCAAACCCTTTCTACTCCGTCCGTGGTCCTAATTAATGCCTCTCTGCGCTTACATCCTCAGAGCTTACAACTTGCTCCGTCTCGTCCTGCTACGTTCATTGAATAATAGGTTGACCAGAACGGACTTGGAAGAAAGCAACTCACATGAGATTCCAAAGCATCAGCGTGCCATTAATCTCCGTTATCGCTTCTCATATTTCCTCATCACATACAGTCACTAGCAACTGCCACAAGTCTTCTCTCAAACGATGCAATGGTGAAAGAGCCACAAAACAGAGATGGGCAGGACCCTGGCCCACCGGACCCACCACTTTCAATAGCCCCCTTTGACCCTCAAACTCAATGGCCCACTTGGACCCTCAAGTGGGCCACCAAAGTAGGCCATAATTGGCCCACTTGGACCCTGGACCGCCAAGTCTTCTGGGCCCATTTGGACCCTTGAAATTCAATGGCCCACTTGGACCCTCCAAAATCAATGGCCACTTGGACCTTTCACTTTCATTGGCCCACTGGACCCACCACTTTCATTGGCCCCCTGACCTCCACTTCATTGGACCCTGGTCCAAGTGTTGCATGTGGCCACAAATGGGACCCTGGCCCACTGGGTCCTACCCATCTCTGCCACAAAATACTCCTAAACTTATTAGCGTCATGGAGTTTCCCTGAACTTGTAACGTCCACATGTGTATAGATCAGAAAGTAGACCACCAGTCTCAGGATTTCTTAGTATGTGGAGCTCTTCATCTGTGTACACAAGGAGGACATTTATCCTCCCTTTTTTGGTGGCAATTCTCTCGAGTCCAACTTGAGTTACTTAAGCAAAGCAGAAAAAAGTGAGTGAAGAAAAGTAGCAGCAGCAGAACGAATTGGCTAAAAATAAGTAAGTAGCTTAACAGTTCAAACATCATATTATGTATATCTATGCTACCTTAGGAAGTGTTGACTAGCCCTACAAGAACCATTTTGAAACTCGGTACATTTTTATGAAATTGCATATTTTTATGTTCTGTCCAGGCAGGCTACACTTACATACAAGTTCATAAATGAGGACACTTGCTAGTTTGTGCTCTTACTCAGACACTGTTTCCAGACATCGTCATACAGGACAACCCAACTTTTTCCCAGCGGAAAGAGTAGCAACCATGTTTCATAAGATCAGAGTAGGTACACAATGCGATGGTACACACAATAATACATACATAAGTAATATAGATATAATGGGAAACTTCTGGGCACCATAACTATTTCTTCCAGATGTAATGCACACCTAAGAAAGTAGTGCCAACAGCATTGCAGTAACTATATTAGTGAATTTTTCTCTATTCTCAAGTACTTTATATTTTCCAGGATTAAGAGTAGTGGCCTGTTCATTTTTTTGAAGACCGTTTGTCTATGACTTGTCCTCCCTGCCTTCGACTGTTCTCCTTTTTTCTTGTCCTGTTGTCTTTTCCAGGTCCCAGCTTCATTGCATTTTATGCCCTTTCAGAAAACTGAAAGATAAAGCACACACGTCGACGGCACAGTGCGTAGGATTGAGCTTCTTCTCTTTTTCAGTATGTAACTACCATTCATATTTATATCCTGACTTGCAGAAACTTTTTTTAAGAACAGCTTCTCAGCAACTGAGCATGCAAGGAATATGAAACAGTCTCACAATGTCTCACAGTTCTGTTACAACTTGTACAGTGCAGGGAGCTGGAAGAAACAAGGGAAAGTGAGCTGTTGTAAGTGGGAAAACTTCTTATAGTGCGAGGAAACCACGTTGAGCCCAGCACAAAAACACAATGACCAAGTCAAAATGCATTTTTTGCACTTTTGCTACCAAGTTCTACCTCACGGCTGTCGTTATTAGTGCTACATTCCTTCCATTCTACAACCCACTCGGTTGACTTTCACCATTCGTGTTAAAACCACAATCGCAATTCTATTACATTTTATTCGAGGTCATCATTGTCGGTAGTTTTAAGAAACAGGGCTTCATTTCATAATAATAATGTAAAAGAAAGTTTCTGTATTCCACGTTTACGCCATCCAATTTTAGTCCATGCTTTTTACATTTATTTTATGGGGAGCTCGCTCGCACACACACTGACATAAGAAGAGACACATATGCCATGCTCCTTTTCCTTCTCCATATTTTCTTGATCTGTTGCATTTCGTAATGTCCTCCCTTCCCTACCTTACACATGGCTACTTAAAAACTTGTTAGGGAAATTCTGCAGTTCCTCTCCTGAACGATTGGTTGAGGTCATCTTGGCCTATATGGTTTGGTTGACTGAGTTGACACAAAAAACAATTTATCGTTTCCATACATATGAGCCTGCAAAGACTACAAATTCTCTGAGTGGGAAAAGGGGAAAGAGAAAGAAAGAGATATGATAAATTTTAAATTGTAGTAACCAAGAGGAAGGAGAACCATTTTATGTGCAGCACAAAGGCGAAAAAGATGACAAAAGTTTTGCCATTTATTTTAACGCTTCAGTATGATCTCAACAGTTTAATAAAATTGAAATAAAAGTTGTCTCTTCGATGGAACAATGGCAGGAGAGACATGGACATAATACTCTCAGCTCTTCCACGCCGTTCCTTTATAAACTACAGGAATTCTTCTACACTGATAAAACTGATATATAAGGATGCGATTACGTAATAATAATAATAGGGTTCTGTAATACAACTTTGTACAAAACTATACTAAACTGGTCGAATACATTCATACATATCGTGTCTATAACTACAGTTATGTAAGCTTTTGTCCATCACTAACAAAAGTCATGAATTCACCTTAAAATTAAACGAAAACTAGGGAGCCATGAAAACCCAGGAAGAACACCTGAGTATGAAGGGTTTATAGGGAACTGCCAAACGTTCATGTATATTTCCCCCGAAAAAGTAGAAACTAACAAGTTTTTGACATTTAATATTTCTCACTGTTATTACCTTTCATACCTGAAATTGAAGACAGATACTTACAACCGTATATTTTCATACTAGTACCTTCTTTCACAAGCAACCTTTCGAAACAAATCCCTTGAGAGCTAGGAACTTGCTCAGCTAGACTATTTCATTTGGCTGAAAGTTACGTGTATTGTATTGAAGCATAACGTAAGATTTTTGGTTTTGCTTTCTAATCTATGAAATGCTCGTCTAACATTCATTACATTTGGGAGCTTTGTGGAAGAAGCGAGGAGCAAATTTTACTTGCCACACCGGAACTTGCAACAGCTCACACTCTTCGCATTTTGTTCGATTGCTAGTGCTCATGTGAGTGTGCTCCGAGCATGTAATAAATTTGCATTATTATAGTGGCAGCATTATCGGAGAAAAAATGACACAGGATATGATTTAAATAGATTCTCCAGAGAGTAATTTAGAAAAGACGTCCTCCTTGCTCTACTTTGTCCTGATAGAAGTACGTATTACAAACTCCAAACACAAGTATTAATATACCGTTATGAGAATATATGGTTAAGTTGATGTGAACCCCTTTGCCTCAGCATATAAGTAAATCAATCTAGGCAGATATGTCCGGATTCTTAAATATGAAACAGAATGCCTGAAAAGTTATGAAGAAAAAATGTATTATTGTATGTGTACAGTTCAACACAAGAAATTTTATGCATAAATGACCTTAGTTTGCCATGGAGGCAAACAATATTTTCTTATCAATAAGTTTAATATTGTGTTGAAATTTTAAACATATAAAACAGTACTGCGTATTTTTGTAAAAATTCGAATGCCTTTAATATGCAAGACAGTTTCAAGATAATCCCATCGACATCAGCCATAATTCAAGTAAGCACAAGGTGCTGGAATTTTATTGCCTGAAGAGCAAGCGTTGTGGTGATTCAAGTGAAGCAAGTAAAGAGACTTACGTAACCGAGTGTGAATGGCGGAGAGAAAGTAAAATAGATGAATAATTCTCTCACTTTCCCTCAACTATTCTCCACGGAATTAAGAAGGCTACAAGAATGGAACCTTTCCAGTGTGCACTCACTCTAACTATATTTAGAAAGACAACTATTCATGCCGTAGCCTACAAAACCGCAAAAAAGTAGAGCCAAGAAAATTTTACGTTCACGATCCCGTCTAAATTTATTCGCGATACTACAAGTCTAATGCATCTTTTCCCTTGGAGCTCACAATATCACATGATTCTGAATGACGTTCTCTCTCTCATTGAAATATTGTGTTTGCCTTTCACCCATGCATAAATATAAGCCTTCATCAACATATTTATGTTTGGAGTGCATTGAGTTGACTTTTTTACTCCTATTTTTAAATCTTAGTAATTCTGTTTTAGTAGTTTACTTATTATGTATTTCTTGTGACGTCAAAAACCAGCCAAATACATTTAAAACGTTAAAAATTAAAGGCTTTCATCTCATCATCTTCATCATATTCATTAAAATCACTATATGGCCATAAATAAATGATGTTTGAAACATACATAGGAGAAACCACAATTTTAGAAGCGAGTCATCTTGCCACTCAAATGAAAACCCTTTTGTAATCGGAACTGCAACAGCCTATTGGAGCTTTTGCTGCAGGGTTAGCTTATGACGAAAAATACAGCAGAAAAACCTCTACGTCTTGTATGAATAAGCAACCCTGAAAGTGTGCAATTTGCAAATGCAGCACATAAAAGGTAAAAGTTACCATGTGATCGGAACCCATAGAGAGCTGCACTTTCAACGGTCGAAGACTCGACAGAATTTCAAGTTTGGATCACATCCAATAAAATATAAGGTAGCCAGAAAAGTGTTCAGGAGTCAATAGTAACAGGAGTCTATTTCACGTTTGCCATTGGAGCGTCTGCTAAGGTTAATGAAGGAAATATTAAGTAATGAACGTCAGGCACTTATTTTGCAGAAATCATACTGCTATAGAAGCCATTGTATTGAAAACGAAACCCTTTCTAGAAAATTTTACATAAAACGTTATTTTACAAAGAACTTCCCAGGAAGAATGCTTAAATTTGTGCTTTTATTATAGCTGGAATCCTTTGCACTGCTGTAGGCAATTGTCAGTAAACAAGCTGATAGAAAAGGACTGCTCAATAAGACCTAGACAACAGCCAATTAGAAACAACGTATTCATGTGCATAAAATAATCTCGTTTACTCAAAAACCTTTTTGGTAAGTTTTTTCCCTTTAACTCAAGCTGGATGCTTTTTATCTTTAAATCTCTCAAACTTTTGCTCACCACCAATTTGACAAAAGTGATAGATATCAGTCATCCGTCTGCGTCAAAGAAGGAGAAAGTCTCATTGTTAGATGAACAGTTCAAACTTGAGTTCAATCATTGAAAATTTAAGCTCTACTAATCCTTAATTAATAGAAATCGCGTTGGAGAGAGATTAAGTGGAATACATCAAGGACACTTGAGAGTTACTAAACCATATAAAGCTCACTGAAACACGACCCTTCACGATCAATGTCTATATTTATGTAATATGATCAAACTTTTAGAGGGTAAGAGTTGAATGAATTGGGTTCGCTCAACCCGTTCTCTTGTATTCATCCATCCACATGAGAACATGAACCCTCAGTGAACCCATAGTACGCTACTGTGTAGTTTTTTGACTGATGATTGGGAGCCTGATTTTACTAGGCATATGTGTCATTCATAAACTATACATGAGCTTAGGGAACGCAACTAAATAGTAACCATTAGTGTGTACAAATGCTTTGGAGTGAATTATATTCAATGAACAAAGAGATGTTATTCCACAACATTCATACCCAAATGTATATGCTTCATGAGATGAATATTTTCTCAGAAAAGCCTACTGATACTTTTGCCTGATGTGTGTGCGTCATAATACGTATAGTAATAAGCATGTAAGCTGGATAATGGATATTGTGTAGTATGTTCACTTTCATTCCAGTAATGGAAAGCAGACATCTGCCCATGAAATTGTACCATAACTACATAAATGAGGTTATGTGACAAATTGATTTCGTTCTTCGGAAAGGGTGAAACAAGAAAATATGCTTACATCAGCCTTTTCCGTGCCATTAAATGCATTTGACTCTTTTCTCCAATTGAAACGGGAGAAAGGAGTAGAAATAATGAAGTTGAAAACATACAAGCACAAACCCAACTTTCAACCTGGACAAAAAGGTTCGAAATTGGTTTACTTATGTATATGAGCCTGAGCAGCGGTCATTGCATTACAGTCAGTTGGAAGAATGCATGAGAAGTTGAAGCAGCAATGGTCAAAGTTATTGATTGAACAGAGCACCAAAACGTTGATCGATTTACGACAGTACAAATTGCATGATACTCTTAACCATTTTCTGATTTGGATATTAAGTGGATTGAATAGTCAAAGAACAGGTAATCACCAATAAGTAGGCAGGCACACAATGTACTGCTTACTAACGAAGCCCTTTTACATTCCAAGAATGATTTCGGGGTTCCTCGTTATTTTGAAATTTTTAATGTCACACAGGATCTGGTCAACGGTACGTTAGTTCTGGAGCTCTGAGCATGTACTCTTAGTGGGCTTTTGATGGGCAATAAGCACAAAAAACGAGATGTAGAGATGTGCCTGTAGAAAATACTACTGTATAGTTTGTAACCTTCTGAGTGCCAAACGTCAGCATCGATATTTTATTGAAAACTTCCTGAGCGGGTTTGCAGCAGCAGCTCTAAACTGATATATAAGTACTACATCCAAACATGTTGTTCGAAATGAATGGATGTAATTCTGATTCTCTTTGCACCCTTAAAATCTGCTATGAACCAGCTTTTGATTGATATATTCCAATGGTAACCCATGTCAGTCATTCGAACTACTTGTCTAAATCGTGTCGCTTCACCCTGTTAGAGTGTTCTGATCTTATTTGACTTTGCATGAATTCATGTTTGTAATCAGCAGTTTTCCCACTCCTATATCACAATCTAGACGTCTCATTTTTTAAATGGTTGATCTTGAACTTTGACCGGGTTTCAGATATCCGATATGGTTAATTTTAAAACTTGACCTCTGGCTTGAAATAAGCCATTAAATAGTGAAATCAAAATTTCAAAAACTCAAATGCTTCAAAAGTTATCGTGCGGGCAGACGGACGACAGACAATGTATCAAGTTTTTAAATACGTATCTAAAAGCCCATAGTAAATATGATCTGCAGTACACACACATTGGATTAAATTGGGAATCACTTTTAGGTTGCTTCGTCATACGTGGTGCGGAGGGAATATATCATCAGCAAGACTAAACTCCTTGAAAATGGAAGAAGAAAAGAAATCTATTGAAAGGAAGAACTTATGCTTCATACTCTATTGGGAAGCTCTCGTCTCATAATCCACCGATGGGACTGGTTCCTTCCTCCCATAACCAGTGGCTACACCAGTATCAACACTTTTTCATTCATAACATTCCAAGTAGAACATAAAGGCGGAAATGATGCTTGAAAGACGTTGTGTAGTAAGGAAGAAGACATTTTTTCCTAAACGACAACCATTATGACACTGCAAATCTGATCTCCTCCTGTGAGCACGCTAGGAATCGCAGAGAAGCTTCGCATGCATATGTGGTAAAATGCTAGGTAAGTGTTACATTGTGTGTGTATGATTCCGTATAAGTATATGCTGATATGACATTGTTTTCGAGGACAAGGAAAAAACTCTAAGACCTGAAACGATCACTTTGAGTGGTCCTCCAGAGTATGTTAACTTACGAAAGTGAATGTTTAAGACTGCTGCTGCTTTCCTCTTAACCGTATACGGTGAGCAGAACACAAGAGTCGCAATACGCAATATACCTTGTTGGCGGCGGTTCAACGGTTCATCAGTGCCAAGCTTTCTCTCCATAGGCCACTACTTTATGTTCTTTGCCAGATCAACTCAATGCAATGCTTGATAGCAACACCTAGGCACTAGGTACCCGTTTCTGAGAATGTATGTATGTCGGGCTCATATTCAAACACATAATGGTGCTGACGGTAGTAGTTAGTGCTAAACTAAAATGAGCTTCGTCTGAGCCAGCGTCTTTGCACATTGTCTTGAAATTTCATATTGGAGCATTGTATTTTATGCTCAAAGAGCATCTTTTCTTGGTAAATGACACGTAACTTCATTGAGCCACTCAAGTGAGGACTGAGGATGAGAGAAACTCGGGATATAATCATACATATTTCTTTGTATAAAACCATTTTAGGCCATTTAAGGAAGTTTTATCTCTAGAATAAATTGATTTTTTTTGTAGCCATGCCATTGACAACTGAAAAATGTTTTGTGACACACGCATCCATGGGATCCTCAATGACTTTTCCGGGCCAGATGGAAAACAAAAATAAATACGAACCAAAAATTCATTCTAGCTGCTCAATCAAACCTTTCAAAACAATGCTCTGAAAGTTGAAAAATACAACGACTGACTTTCCCGCTCGTTCGCTCCCATTTTAGTTGGTATATATTAAGACAAAAATTAGCAAAAAGTTGGAGGGAAAGAGAAAATAAACCGAAATTTCTTTGGTGTACACACACAAAGGTTCTCACAAAACTTTTTCCCAAAGTTAATTGTGACTTGTGACTACTAGGGAGTATCTGTGAGTGGATTAAAGAGGCAAACAAGAAGTTTCGTGACACTTACTTTCTGTTCAGCCTCTATCTGGTTTAGTCGTTGCGTTGGTGTAAATGCTTTGTTTCAAAGGAAGGAAGTGTACAAAAAAAAGTATGAGACTAGCTTACACAGAATAGCTACTCTAGCACGACTTGTTTTACACGTCACTACTGAGAAGTTCAACTGCATGCATTCCTTTGTAATATAAGTGGAGGAGAGATAGTGCTTTTCCTCTGACTTTTGCACGCTATTAAAATAGAAACGCGTAAATGTAATGACAGCATGCACCATGTCATAGTATTTATCTCTCTTCCCTTGATTCAACTTTCCACTGTTGTGAGTCCACGATGGGAGTCTCCGCTGCATACCTTAACCATAGTGGAGGAGTTGGTAATAAATTATTGTTATATGGTACAATTACCATCATCACGCTGAGCGATACATACATAATACTATTAGTATCCAGCTGCAACTGTGAGTTCGGCTCATCTTATAGATCGTGAAAACTTTGACATTTCACTGAGAGGGGAAGAAGACAAGTTAAATGGCATGAGTAAAGAGACAAAACAAGAGAGTGAGTGTATTACCTTGTATGGATGACATAATGAGTTATCCGGCTGTTGTGACTGTCAAGCGGCGGTGCCCAAGAGAGGTTCACAGCTCTGGAAGTAAAGGCCAGAATCAAGGGTCTCCCTGGAGGATCCGGAACGTCTGTCAACAAAAAGGAAGCCCGTTATTTCAAACTAAAATACTAATAATAATGCCAACATCATCACTTGCCTAAACAAGGTTGGAGTGGAAAGGTAGAGCGGCAAAGATAGTTTCTAGGTTGCATCGCTCTATAACATAAAAACATATAACTTCAAGGCTGCTACCTCCCTCTAATACCTTTCGTCTTTCCGCTGTTCTTACTAATAATTTACAGTTTCACACGCCACGTCCATTAATCTGAATTAAACTTCCTGGCGGCCATCTATTTTTTAGTGACTCTTTTATGAGCCACTGACAATTTTCTTATTCATACGAAAGCAAACGGTTGAATTCCCTGCTTTATGTGTGCGTAACTCCATGGTTGACTTGACATGACGAAAATACTTGTTAAAGATTCATGTCTAATGTGTGCAACAACTTTCTTTGAGTAGGCCATTCTAATAATACAGGAGCGGTTTAGTCTGCCGCACGTCATCACATCACCAGCATGCCGAGCAGAGCGGGGAGATTAACCTAAACTCTTGTCCGCCTCTGCCTCTTAGGTTGGGTTTTGGACAATTACAAAAATGTGTCAGGTTGTTTATTATTCATGCTTACGGTGTGCTTATGTAGCATCATGATCTTAATGCTAAAAGCCTAATATGCGGCTTTTGCATGCATGTGTACTTTTGCCAACAAAAGTGGCACAACAGGATTACGGATAAAATTCACTAGAAAACATTTAGATTAGTCTATAATTCAACAAAATATAGTAATTAGTATCGATCAGTTGTTTCTAAAAGGGAGTAATTTGTTTTTTAGCTTTAATCCAACTCCGCAATTTCGATCAGCTCAAACGTAATCACAATCAAGCCACATAAAATTATATTGAACAAACCTATTGTATGCTGTCGAATGCGAACAAAGATAAATAAGATATCTATTGAGTGGTAGTATGAGAAAGCATCGTGAATGCATCTATCTGATTATATTTATTCAGACGGCTTAATGTAGAAGTGGAGAAAAGAGTGAATGCAATGTATGATTTATCAACTTCTCTGCACCTGTACTCAATCCCACTCGATCGGCCCGTCGAATACACAAACTGAGTGGGTGAGTAATAAAACCATGACAAAAAACATTTTGTTATAGGGATCCCCAATGTAAGAAGGCACGGTTGAAATTGCATGCTGATTCTATTCCGTGTTGCGTGCTGTCATGATGAAGATAAGTTTCAGAAAAGGAAGAAAACAATGATAGGAGCACACAATAGTTGTGTACATTCTCACTCTTTTCACCGTATATTTTTTTCTCTCTTCTGCTCGGCACAATCAATTTTTTTTATTTCTTTGCCAGAGATAGTTTGTTCTCTGCTACTTTTTTCTATATTTCCGAACCTAGAATTGCCACTAGTGGTGCACTTGAACCAGGCATGATTGAGTGAGTATTGGCACAGAGTTTCATGGCACACACATGTAAAGCATATGAGTAGTGTCAATAATTCATGGTGAAGTACTACATTAGCGGTGGAAAAGCCGTCAGAGACTACGGATACTTTTACATGAGGTGAATAATGAATGGGACAGGAAAATATAGAGTTGGATTGGATGCTATATACTACGAAAACTATTTGAAAGTAGAATTCACATCTAGGATATTGTACATACGTAAAATCTATCTACAAATCATCCTCTCAAAACTACACTTTCGATTTCGATACATTACTCATGTACAAGCATTGCTTGCAATGCAGCCTTGAAAGAAAATGTTTGTAACACATTTGTTGCAAGGTTAAGAACCTTTGCGATCACTGTGAATGAGCCAAAAAACATGTGATGATGACATGATGATGATAATGGAAATTTGACTGGATAAAATAATTTAACTTTCGAAAAAAAACTGGTTGTATCGATTCATAACTGACAATCGTTCCGCGAGCTAAATGGCACCGTCAGCACCAAAGTTATTGGCAAAATATATGAAGCAGTTGACAATTTTCTGTGTCGTTTCAATGCATTCGATTTGCCTGCAATCCCAGTCTGTATGGATCAATTTTCTTGGAAATTACTCTCTGAAACCGGTAGCAATAATAGGTTCTCAAATTTAAGTTGGAGCTATTGGAAAACAAGAACGAGAACGAAATCCAAAATAATATTTCGCTGCCAAAATGGGAGAAAGCAAGTGGTATGGACGGATACAAGTAAATACTATGGTATAGCATACAGACAGCAATGGAACTATAAGCCCAAGACACGATATAAACAAGACCGTTGATGATGATGGAATAGCCGTAGATGGATGCGGAAAGGAAGATGGATGACCAATGAAAGCAGCTTTCCTTGCAGAGAGAAAGTACGATAAAAATGTATCGAATTGAAGAATAAAAATGCAATATATTTATGGATGATGCACCAAATTTTCCATCTACACCACAGAATCAACAGCAACAGAAAAGCGCATTCACAGGCAGTTGCGGAGGAGAAAAATGGAGCCGCTAGCTTATGCTGTGGTTCTACACAAAATAAATTTTTATATAAAAGTTCAGTTTTTTTTATTATATTTATGAAACCTGAAAGCGTGATTAAACTCTGTATGAGTTTCATTCCATAAATAAAAGATGCTAGAAAGTTGGACGGTTTGTTTATGATGAGAGGTTTAAATGTGGACTGACTAGGTATACTTAAATCATCTAAGTATACGCTGAACAAACATGAATGTACATGTTCAGATGACGACTAGTAACAGCCGCGATAGACAATCTCTCACTATCTTTCATACAAGTTAAGCATCGTCCATGCATATTACATATGTGTATACAGAGCAGTATAATATATGGATATTTACAGCACACCAGCTCGAGAGCTTTCAGGCAATGTAACAATGAAGGTATGGACAAATTTTGACTTTTTTGTATCTGCTTTGTCTTCTGGTTTTCTATAAGAAGGAGTGGTTTTATCTGTTGAAGGAACAAGCTGGCATAAGCAATATCCATCTTCATGCTTCATGCCTATTGTATGCATTATAAAAAAGCAATACGCTATTTTGCTTTCTTCTCCGTTAAACTAGTGGGAGAAGGTAGCGTTATAAGATGATAACGTTTATATTTTGGATAGAAATAGTTGATAGTGTGGAAATGGTTCGCGTTGGCGGCAGCAGTACGTAGTTGTTAGCTAGCTTCAGTCTGCGAGATTCCAAGGTGGAATAAAAAGGGTCCATGTTCATCACTGCTTGGTTGATCGTAATATTCCTTCGGTGGAGAATCTTTTGGAGTAGAGCAAATCCATATTTTCTGGTCTGGTGAATAAAATAATGGGAAAGCACACCACAGGAGATTTTCTCTAAAACGATGGGAATACACGTACTGAATGAGGAAAATGCTTCTTTTCTCATGCTTTTTCATTATAATTCTCATGCTCCTTCTTACTTATTTTACATGATTCAATATCGTCAATATGTGGAGCTGGAAAAACTTGTAGCCATGCATACGCATACACACAAGCCAGAAATGTTGTGATAATGGAAGGAGAAAGGGAAAAGGACTGAGGAGAAGAATGGGACGTGCTTTTAAGCCAGCTTTATTTTAGAATGGTGAAAATGATTCAAGGTACTCCTTCGCTTTGTTATATAACGCTATCATTAAAACTAGTCCTATGTGAATCTTTAACACGTAGTGTTTATAGAGGTTATTAATGACTGAACCACTGGAAGTGGTGCAGTGTCACTCTTCCTGAGTGCAATTCACGTAGTCAAGGTAAATCAGCCAGCTGAACACTGGTACGGTTAGCGCACACCTCCACCATGCCACCAACCCAACGTCCTCTTGAACCCAAGACGGAATTGATGTATAATGTGTGTGTAAGCAACTGACTGAAGCTGACTGATCGTGAGTGGTGGGGCTGCTGCCAGGAGTATTGTTAACAGCGGGACTGGAACCATCATGAGAAACGGAAGTGACTCGCTGACACCGTCTAAATTATATAGGAATAAGAGACCGAGTTCCTGTTCTCTCTCCTTCCCTCCTCTGACACATTCACTGCAGTGGTGAAGGTTATACGCTGCTGACACAGCTTAACGGTTATATTCCTTTATCGTACCGTCTCCATTTCCGTTTCTCATCTTCGACACATAAGTTTCCATATGCATCTTGCCAGTTCCTCTATGCCTATGCAATTTTATGTGCTGGATAACTGCTGGAAAAGCTACTTCAACCATTTCCTTCTGACAGTTCAGTATTAAAGTATTCATTAATTCATATTGAAGTGCGATTGTGCTCAATAGCATGTCGAAGATGTGAGAATATGAAGTCTCCTTGCGCCAAAAAATGGGATTCGGTTTGTGGTTTAATTTTCTTGCTGCTGTAGGAATTCTTTATATAAATATTACCACTATATAAATTAAAGACTACGCCGTTATAGTAGCAGCATGAAGAACTTTGCACATCAAGTCAAAGGCTCCTTTTGGAGAAACTCATGCTTCTAAATTAGCACGAAACGATGAAAATATTGTACACGCACACCACACCACACTATATGCAACAATTATTTCTGGTGTTACAATAAAACCCTAGACAATCGAAACAGTAATTAAACCAGCCGTGAATTATTCTTTTAATGAGCTAGCCATCCATCCTGTTAACATGTATAAAATAATAATTAAGTTATAACCAGTGAAAGTACACGATAAAGTTGTGAAGACATACTAAAATGAATTAAAATTAGGAGAACTTCATCTTAATAGCTATCAAATAAGTTTCCTTTGGTAAATACATTAATTGACAACCCTTGAAATGATCATGCGTTCAAAGAATGTGATATAATGTGGGTCTTATTCATTTCATCATTCACTCAGTGACTCAGTCACACAGCCCATAGATTGTGGAGAACCCATAGGAAAAGGAAAGTCTTAGTGAAAATGAGTGTGAATCACATTCAGTGAAGAATCCTTTTCCCATCTATATGCAAATCAGTCATAGCTGTGTATAGTGTGCGAATGGTTGAATCACTTTTGATAACTTCACGGTTTAATTTTTTCAAGCCAACGGGGGAAGATTTTTGAATTGCGAATTAACATAAGATCTACATTGCATTGAATGGTTATTTTCACCTCTGTATAATTCCTGGAATTTTACAAAACTTCAATGTTGTTCATCTGTATTTGGTTTTGCTTCCAAGGTACGGTGCTGGGGCGGCAGCACGCTATAACGACTGGCCACACATTTAGCATACAAAATACAAACATCCGAAACTACAGCTGTTGTGTTTAGTTTGGAGGAATGTAGTGTAAAACAGACTGCGTATGTATTGTATGGAAACTTTCTCCGGACACATTTTTATGCATAGGTACATCTCTGTTTCTTTGTCGTCCGTTCTCGCATTCATTTATTGTGCATTCCAATTTCACCGTATTTCTGGGAAGAGAGGACCAGTATTGTGGTGCATATGCAGACATTAATATAGTGAAGAGAGGAAGACATTCATATGTACAGTTGTGTCACCAATATCGCTTCCTTCATTGACTCAAGAATCTTCGACGCACCTCACTCTACCTTTTTAGAAGGAGATAAAAGGAAGGAATAAGAAAGAAAGACAAGATCTTTGAATTATTCATGGGACGGTCGAGTCACTCATCTGCTCACTTGGTTTATCTTTTTACTCCCTCTTCATGTCTCGTTGCTCTCGTCTCTCTTTTCTCTCCTTTTACATTCTGCCAGCTCAAATCAGGTCACACAAGGGTTTGCGATACATACAAAGAATTCCGACATAACAAGAAGAAAAAGAACGTGTTATATCGAGTTTTTGCTACGGACAGAATTCAGTGATGTTAGTGAGTGAGTGATACAACGTTGCAGTTGTAGCGGATCTTTTTTCTCCTTCATAACTTTAAATCTACGTGACTTCAATCTACATCCTGGAGCCTGGAAGACATGTAGCATTTTCTAGTAAGTCGCTTATTGCAACCTCCAAAAGGAAATGATGCTTTTGTAATGTGTGTGTCGCAGGGTGACTGACAAAGAATGTTGGTAGGAGGATGTGGCAAAGTAAGCTGTTTTACTGGCGTATCTACAGGGCTGGAAATGGAACTTGGATTGCATTTTCTTGAGAAAGGAGGCGAAAAAGGTGGCAAAGTTAGTAACCAACTTTTTGTATCTCCTTCGTCGTATGCTCCTTGTTGCAGAGAGCTTGTATTAGTGGAGCAGTGATTGAATAACATATGCAAGATGATGGCTGAAGCTCTGAGGAAGGAAGAAAGAGTTCAAAGAATACAGCGACTGGAAGAAGTGTATTTCTTCTTTCCTTTTAGTGAGTCAATGACTTGTGAGGCAGTCAAGCAAGTGTGTTTTGACAGACTTGTGAATGAATTGGGGTTATTTCGCCACTGGGTTTTTATTCCAGTCATATCGTACATTTCATCGCACTAAGCAAAGGAGATAAACAACTTTATGGAACTTGTAAAATCAATTACAACTGAGGTGAAAGTCACAAGTATTCCTACCAAATTTTAGACAACAATAGAATAGCAAACACTCTCTGTTTACTGTTTTACTTGTATTATCAATAAGATTGTGAAACATGCGAAGACTAACTGCTCCATGATTTTTAGTCACTATTGAAGTTTACATGAAGGCTCTTTGTTTTCACAAAATATTGAATTAGGAAAATAAACCACTTCATCAGTTTTCATGAAAAACCGCGATACCTTGGTGATACTACCCGGAGTATCTTGCGAAATACAATAGGAAATATGTAAGGTATCACAGTGAAATAGTAGATACCATAAATGTGTTTCAATTATACAAACGTATGAACATTATGCTAAGGACTACTTTGGGACAAACTCAAGTACCATACGCAAATTGTATTTATCTTAAACCAAATTGAAACCTACCCACTCGATTCAAATATTATTCGAAATGTGATTCGACTCAATACCAAGAGGTGCATGCAATTATATCGGAAGAAAAGTTTACAAGTTTGCTCTTTCGATTTCACCAACGTTAATCTCGTTTGTCACTTTTTGGCAGTAAACAATCCAGTCTGTCTGTGTTGCACAAAACATTTTCTTAACTTATTTCGAGAGCACAATAATTATGCTTTATTCTAAAAATCACATATCATTCATATTCTTCTTGGTACTCTATTTTAATTTTAAACAATTAAAGTATCGCAAAGCAATAACGAGTAAAAGTTGAATGTATCAATCAGTTGACATGGGCAACAACAAGTTTGCACGAAGGGAAAAACTAAAAAACTCGCTCAAGTATTTTAAACTGAACAAGAGTTCTATCAAACTTAGCACAGAAATGGGAAAGAAAAGGAAGTATACTTAGCTATTTCTCCCCCTTTCTCAACTTTAAACAGATGGATAATACGTTGCGTTCCGAGTTTGTTTCTGTTTTTTCAAACCATTGAATAAAACTTGCTATAGAGGAAGAGAGCACACTCTATACATACAAAGTGATTATATGAGAAAAAGAGGGGGAATGGAAACACGAACGTTATGTATTGAAATTGACATTACATCGCAGGTATATACGCAAAAGGAATCAAACGAAATATTCGTCGAGGTGGACAAGAAGCAGATAGGAATTCATGAGTAGCTTTCCGCCAGTGATCATTGCTTTCCCTTTGTTTTCCTTTTGCTTTTAAGTGCATCAATAGAAGTATGGTACATATCGCAACTTAAGCATGCATTCAACATTCGACTGGAGAAGACGAATAAAAACAGAGAAGAATAAAAACGAAATAGTCTCGCCAGGAGAAGAATTTCAAATGAGGTGAGAACAAGCCCTTCTAGTAGAACGTTCCAGGATACAGCTTTATCATGAATTACCATACGTATGTTACTCACCTATCAGATCCCCCAGTTTGGCTATATGGAGAGACGGAGGTCGTCGTGTGACACTGGCTGGGTGTAATAACTCCCTATATAAGAATGTCTCATGATGTTCATGCTCACATGATATCACTCTCCTACACGGTGAGCTAAACAAAGAAAAAATGGCGGAGAAACTTGGCTATCAGACAAAACGGAGTGCAGGCAAGGCAGGAGCAGTGAAAAAACAAGCAACGGGGAAAAGTGAGCAAGGAATCGAGCTTTTTCCTTATTTTTTTAGCTCGTAATTCCCATCCTGAGCACCGTTTTTCTTCCATTCTCCAAACGGTTGGCCATTTTAAACGTGCGGGAAATGACAATGAGAGGATGGTAGCGGCAGTAGAGTGACTTATTCCAGCTTGGAAAGGAAGAGATTCGCCTTACTGACGAACTGATTCTTATTCACTCATAGACCGTAGTATTCCCTGCTGATCTGACATCCTGTTCATCAAAGTCACCGATAATTGGGCTACATCGATCCTGCACACCTTTGCCATGCTCTCTCAGACACAAGGAGACTGTTACGGATATGAATCAAAGGAAATTAAAATACCTATGAAACAAGCAGCCAACTTGCATCCTTAATTTCGAGATGTTTAAGAACTCAAACATGGTCTGTACAAAAAATAATTGCAAAACAGACACAAATTTTTCAACGAGCACAATGTTTTGACTGAATGCTAACAGTTTAGTGAAGTCTCCAACAACCGAAAATTACTGAATTCCAGAACCATCAAAAATGATCCTACGGACAACTTTCCTTCGAAGAATTTCACAAGCCCACAGCAATATGTCAAAGCGTATCCGTGTTGTAATTAACCTTTTCGGAAAGTTTATTATGCTCTCTCATGGAATCCAGGCAATGCAGTGAAATCCATGCCTAAACATTTCGGAGAATATTTCTAAAACTGGACTTTCATTTTCCTTGGAATATCACTGAATGCTTTAATCTTTCGTGCATATTATCTCCATTTGCAATTAGGAATCATTAAATTAATATGTGGCTAGAATGGTATGAAAGAACAAAGAATCAGAAAGAACAGATTCTTTCTTGAGACTGAAACTACATAATGTAAACCCTTTAGCCCGGTGTGCGGGAGAAGAGGATGGCAGTTGCCGACAAAAAAGAGTCGTTAGATGAGAAATGAATGGATGATTGCACACATCAAAACTAAGAATGGCGTATTTTGTACTGCTTTCTCCTACCATCTTCCCAGAAAGGAAGTAGTGGAAAACATCAGTAAAGTAGGTTCCACTACTTCTATACTTTAACTTTTAGCTCTACGAATGTGCTCCTTGGTTTAGTAGACAGGATAATATGTATGATGGGAAAAGGTAGAGACACATGTAGATGCAAATGTGGAGTTATAGAAAAAAAAAGGAAGATGGAAAGGTGAATGCAAATATGAATGACTCGGGGGACTAAAGGTAGAGCAAACTCACACTCTTTCAAAAGTTGTCTTCACCTACAAAACTACAACTTTTGATGTGTATGACGAAGATCTATGTTGGCTAGATATGCATGATGATCGATGTTGACTGCGGTGAGTTTCAACTCTCTGAGATAGTTCTTGCTTTCTACCTTTCACCATGTAGTTTGTGATTCTTATATGTACACGCAGCTTTGCATCTTCTTCCGAGAATACCCAGATTTAGTTGTAGTCGATGCATACATTAGTACATAAAAACTTCTCGTCATACTGTATAATAATAATATGTTTATTATACTTTTGGCATTGGTATCATCATCATTGGTGCAAAGTCAATTGTGCCTTAGCACTCCTACACCATGATGATGTGATGTTGACTCTAATGCTGAGTTGGAGAGGGGGAGACCAGAAGGAAGATGATGATAGAGCTCCTCGAGTGAACAAACAGAACGGCGAAGAATACTTGACTTGAACAAAGCACATTGAGCAGGCTGCATGCTCATAAAAACTCTTGGGAAAGAAAGAAACCTGTAAAGAAATGGGGAAGAATATGAAATTCATCATGCAATGTTCAATGCAATGGATATCTATTAGTAAAAGTTATTTGCCAAGCTAAGCTTCCAACTTGAACCGTTGGTGGATGTAACCATTAAAGAAGTTCAGGAATAGTAGTGCTGGCGTGGTTGTGATGCTACTGGTGGATGTAAAAATGGCCATGCAGAATCGTACCTTCCACATTGGGACCAACTCATTCGTACAGTAAAATGAAACGTGTGATGCTGTTGATGTGGTTACTCACATTCGAGTAGTTCGGTTGGGCAAAAAAATGGTGATGTGACATTCTAAGACATTTAACAACGCTTCTCTTACTTATGTCGTTTTCTTCTAACTCTCTTTCATATGCCCACTCCCCCCAATGACATTTATAAATGGGTCGTTTCTGAAACTTGGAAATAGTATAACCACAACGTCAAAAATGCATGTTTCATGTAAGGCTGTTTTTATATAATTTTATTAGCCCAAGTTCGATTATTATTCTTTTCATTTTATCAACCTGAAACTAATGGTGGAATATAACATCGAAGTACTTTTTAAAATATATTTCTTGTTCATGATGCATAACCAGTAGTAGCTAATAGTCCGAACATAAGTTAAGAAGCTGCGATAAAACTTTGATTTTGATTTATCCGTTTCGTTTCAATGAAAATCAATGGTCGAGTGGGTTCGATTTTAGCAACATCTTCATTATTCCACAATTTACTACACTGATATTTCAGTCAATGTAATTGTAGCTCGATGTTTTCTGTTTGTGTTTGGTGACACCAAGTCGATTTATGGTAGGCTGTCGACATGCAGACTTAACTTCTTGGTACATATTATGTATCAAAACAACAACAGCAACAAAAATGTAGTGCAAAAAATAATATAAATTGCCACACGCTTAGTAAGCCAAGAATAATTTCGTTTTCGAGTATTAAAACAGATTTAAGAATGATTTGAACACGTTTACTAAGAATGGATTACCACATATTTGGATTATTCGTAGTAGCATTTACTTCAGGAATGAGGAATGGGTTTTACTGTTGCCATACATTGCCATAATTCTCAGAATAATATTGAGTATGAGTTTTGTACAGATAAGTATGAGAACTTAACTTTAACTAATAGATTTACTTTCTCCGAAGCAAACTAGAGCTGAGTGGTATGATATTTACAAAATTTGTAATATAACAGAACCAGGAGTTTTCAATTTCAAAAGAATAAACCATAAAAACGATTTATATGACGCGGCAGGTTATTGTGAACATCTCACGATGTGATGTTGTTGCTCAACAAGATCGGAAATGTTGGTGCTTTACAATCAGCATGATATGATTCGAAAAGATATTGTGCACACTACAATACATACGTTTTAATGGTATATGCGTTTGCATTTCTATTTGATTTATAAAATTCATGAATGCATAGTAAGCTAATATTTTTGGTTATTCATTCACCTTCTTGCACATCTATACATAGTGAGTCTAAAAATAATCATTCTCGCTCCATACCATTCACCAACCAGTAGTATGCTTTTCAAAAACCTCCCCAAAGCAGGCGACAAAATTCACGAAATAAGTCGTAGGGTTCTTTTCTATCATAGATAATACCAACACCCATTGAAACTTCTTTCTGTGCATCAACGATTCACTCTATAAGTTCAACATCAAAACCCCAGCCTCCCATTTTATAGCTGAGTGGCTGCCATATCTCCTACTAACACTGGCAGCCGCTCTACTTTATTTTGAAATTGTATGAATTTAACAAAGCATGTAACTGCAGATCAAGATATATTATGTGCAATGAAATGAGAACAGAGTTGACAGAAAGGAAACCAAATATAGAAGGAGATAAAACGTTAGCCCAGGCGTTACTTACGTTTAAATCATGTTTCGTTAATATTGTACACACTGGCCATTTTTAAAAAAGATAACACTAAACACTAGTGCTTTCTAAGGGTGTGCAAACATGCACCAATTCCAACTCCTCTAAATACCACGTATGATTCTTTGACACAAAAACAAACAGAAACAGTCTGAAAAATTCAGAGTGTGGAGGACCCAAACAACTCTCGGTATGTTTAGCCCATGTACATTGTTGGCACGTAGGTATAGGTAGATGTAACGGAGTATTTACCTGGGTTAGATAATTAAAGCACATTGAATGGAACGTTTAAGTCCGAATGTGTCAATATCTACACTCTAAGTCAATAGCGTGTTCCAAGTACCATTCTGTAGAGTGAGCATACATGCACTGAGAATTGGTGAATGGATGCCTCCCAAAATTCCCGGAAAGGAATCAAAGAAACAAGTGAGAGTGGGGAGATTCTCACGCTCATGCTACCTTGATGTATGCATCTGTGGGACAGCACAGTTGAGTAGACGCTGCATTCAACTATTTGCAATCAAGGGAATTCATCATTCAGCTAGCTCGTTTGCTTCGGGACACAGAGATAAGAATGGATAAAACAAACATTCAGTAGCAGCCTGCAAGAGAGACAAATCATGGCGATACGGGGGAGCACCTACAAAGGAAAGGACAGAGATAGAGATTGTCATTTGATCCCAAGCACTGGAACGTAGTGTGTGTGGTTGGGATGGTGTGCGATATTATAGTTTAGTATGTACGTGCTATCTTCATAATTGTAGATGTTTGGCTGAGAGAAGCAAAGCCTTTTAAGGAGACTCCTAAAATGCCCATTCCTCCGTAATATATTGTTCTCTGTATGTAACAGGTACATGCACACATGCATAAGAACACGCTAAACTTCTATTGTTTCCGGATATGACAAGAGAAAAAGCATACAAAAGTTATCGAACCAAAACAATCATCGATCGAAAAGAGAACAAGATAACAGTAGACAAGGTTGGTGGTTCCAAATGGGATCACCAGCACTCTCACAAGGAGAACAGTGAAGAAAAACATGTATGAAGTCAGCCCTTTCGAGCTTGAGCAATGATGATGCCCTCTTCGTCTCTCTTGCTCGTTCGAGGCTTTTCAGAATTAGAAAACACATTATTTGTGTACCCAAAACAGAGGCGTTTTTGTTCTTGATTTTTGTGCCTTTCATATATGCTACTACAACGCTTGGCATGAGGCTTTGCTACAGTCTCGCGGCAGAGTCGGATGGAGATGAGAGAAAGGATTGAAAGCGAAGAAGGGCTTCAAATCAGATAATGGATAGTAGTTTATCGTGTAAATCAGATACAAACAAAGGCTTCTAGATGTACATAAATGTATGAAATGTGAGTGTACAACAACATTCGACTGATCCTCCATATAAACCGAGATATGAGCATCTTCGTCTCAATAAAAACAATATCTAAAGTTGAACAAAAAAAAATTTTGTTAGGTTTTGAAACCAACGGAACCCCAATCTTTGTATAAAATATTTGTCGCTTTCTTTCCATTGGTATTGTGCAGTTTTACAACAAAAATGGGTAATACCTATAAGAGAGGTCTAGTCACGGTACAAAAATCATGACTATATAATTTGGAGGCAAATGACAGAAGAGACAGGAATGTTTCAAGAGCTCGGAGATGTCACTTTCTAAAGTTAGTTATGGAGGAGCAGTGCAATGCGTGTTATGATTCGACTATATACTCCTTATATCTAACGAATCTGCTACAATGACACGTAAGAACTCTGTTTCGTCTTCACTATAGCTGAGCGAGAATAATCAAAAAGACGAGCGTAGAGTGAAATGGATGATTGATGAGGGCCCAGGTGAGGGTTGTCTCATTGATGATGATACATAGAATGCCATAGGCACTGAAATGTATAGGAAAAGTGAGCCTATTCGAGTGAAAGATCGATCATCTGAATAGAAATGGTAATAATAATGAGACCCTCGAGCAAGCTTTCCCTCCTTTCTTGGGTAGACGGAATATGTCTGCTAAAATGTACAACCAAACGACGCCGCGTTAACGTTGGGTTGGGTGCCCCTCAACCTTCTTCATCATTTGCTTGGACTATGATTTGCTAAAGCCGGCCTCCTTCTTTTACCTAATCATTTCATGTGCTTCTTTTGATAGTTTGTCTCCGTCACTGAACTTTCTACACTTATCGCACTCCTAATGAGATATGATACAGATCTTCTTTCCAGAATAGATAGTGGAGAATAAAATACTCTGCGACAGAGCTGCTTCTTGTCATACTGCCACGCCAAGCCACTGTCTTGGCGGCATCTGTTACGAAATAGGTACGTGGATCATTATTTATTATACGCGCTTGACAAACAACAACATGAATAGTTTTATAAAATTATTTAACGACATTAAAATCATGCGTTCCTTCCACACATGGAAGATGATGGGATGTCTAAATTGCCACATTGTTTCATTCACGTCTTCATCCTTCATACTACTACAACTGTATAAGGATAAAGAGTATGAATATAAATGAAAGGGGAACGAAGAAAGCAGGTCCGGTACACATTCATCCATCAATAGAGAGAGAAAAGAAAGTAAGGAAGTAGCAGTTAGGTATCTCCCCACCGGATAACTTTACACACAAACATACACACAATGTTTTAAACTTTAAAAGATATTCGTTGTACATCAAGTTGAGAGAAAAGAGGGTAAAATAGAAACTAACAATCTTCATTGTAAACGAAACTCTCACCGTTGATCCACAAGGAGAAGCCTATCCTGCTAATATATTATGCGCATGGAAGATGTACAACAGCTTGGAAAATAGCTCGTGCTGTTCTACTTTCCTGAGTCAAGACAAAAGAAAGTGCCATCATTCTATATTCTCTCGTTTGCATTATTCTATCACCTCTTTCCCTCCTCCATCACACGACTCTTGAGTGCACGTTCACCAACCACCACCACCTATATGGGCGATCCGTATCCATTCCAAAAGTAAAAACTTATACTTATGCACATATAAGTATGTAAACGTATGCATTGCTTTACATTTCCAAGTGAGTATATAGGTATCCTTGTATTTATCTACATGATAAACAAGCATCTCATATTATACCACTTGCTTACGACTTTCAGTCGCCTTAACTTATGTATTCATACACCATCCATTGTAAAAATATTCGTGAAGGTAAACCTTTCCCCTATCCGATTATTAAGGAAACATGCAAAGTCTGCATTTTTCCTTGTTCGTCTTCCTCAATTTTTGGATAGAAATGTATAGTCCCACATGGTGGAGGGGTATTAATGACGTTTTCTGGAAGAACTTTCACTGCACTTATCCACTTCTGCTTGCAGTACCACTTCTACTTTGTATTGCACCATGAGATTATGTTATGCTGAGCTTTACACACACTTATGTATACCATGAATGAGCAAAGCTGTAGAATCTTATGGGTTAAAATACCCCCTGCATTATATATACAGACATATGTGATATCGCCATCCCCCAAAATGGCGACAATAGTATGATCAATATTCAAATTGACAGAAAATTGTTTCAAACGTTCATTCCATCTAGGGCAATTTTTTAAGTCAAGCTGGCAGCCTTCATTCTCTGTGATGGATACTTTACTCGTCCTACTTCTTAGTAGCGGTAGAATTTTTAATGTATCAGTTAATTAGATTTGGGAAAATGAACAAAGTACGTATGTAGGTTTCAAGGTGTGCAATGATAATCGATTAAATCATACTTCGTCGTTAAATGTCCTTCAATTTTTTCCATATTGGTCGGGTCCCAATTCCTAAAAATCCGTATTGCAAACAGTGTATAAAATGACAAAACGGAAAAGGAACACGAAAGATTCTAAACAAAAAGCGTTACAAAAATTTTCCTCGTTAGAATTTCCTAGTCTATTAGTCAGTAACACGATCAATTAGTATTAGGGTTCCGGTACATTGAACATCGTGGGTTTAGGGTGAAGAGCCAGGAGAGAAGGATGGGTTCTAAAAGCAGAGCTACTTCACCAAGTTATGCGCGGACTGTATTTCTCATCAGTTGAACGAGAGTGTGGTAGTGTTTTTGTTCCCAGGATGTGCTTAAAAATGGCATATTTCATGCTGGAAAAATACAAGCCACCTTTGTCCCATTCAAATCTAAGAGTCTACTCATTAGTGTATAATAGTAGTGTATAAGAGTAAGTGTAGTATTCGACATAGGTTGTTGTAACAAATGACTCACAACAACGCTAACGTTGTTAATATCTCTTAACATAAAATCTGTAATTAGAAATCTTGCACCTAATCTCACAATCGTAAAGACAACATGTCTGTTAGGTTTTACATTGTTTTAAGCTGCATAAGGAACTCTCAACCATTCTGCATAAGCAACCATTCATGAGAGCCATAAATTATCGAGTTTTGGTTTACGTACAGGTCCCATTATTATAAAATATCGTAATCATTGTAAATCCCGTCATGTTACTTTTTCGGAAACACAATTGATTAGTCGGTAATTTGAATCCCTGGTAACTTGGTTGCACCAAATAAGTTCGAAACCGAAAACAAGTCAGTACATTTTAAACCCTTTTTACTAATGTTGCCACAAATTTCATATTGTATTTTTTTTTGTCTAAAATAGGAAAAAACCTATTCTGATGTCATAAAAAATTCAGGACCCATCCACAACGTTGTACCTACCATTAGTATGTAATTTCAATGTCCGCGTTCCTGATTTACCGATATAAATCAGTACAAATATAAATATGTGATGTTGATGTTTTTGAAAAAGAAAACATGATTTAAACTATGCTAACTGTTGAAAGGGGGAAAATAGAGTGTTCATACGATTTGGTAAATTATAGGCAACTCATGAATGAATAAAAGACTTAGATTAAATTTTTGCGTGCACACTGAGCACGAGTGAAATGAGGCAGTAATTTTATATACATCTAATGGCACGGAAGAGGAAATTTAGGCGTGGTCGTTATGTAGCTTCACTATAATTGCCGTGTAGCTCGTTTGATTTTCATTGGGGAAAACTTGAAACCTTTCCTATCCATGAACTATCAGCGAAGCAATTACGAAAGAAAAAAGAGTTTGGTTTTTTTGGTGAGAACATGCCTACCTCTAGCTTACCTGCAAGTTGTTTTTCTGGTACTACATCGTGTCTAAAATCCTTTTGCTTAGATTATTTACAGTTGCTTTTATTCTTTGCCTTTTCTCTTTACAATTTCTTTTGCATTTTGTACACTTAACCAAATTTTAAAAGACCTCCGACTGTTGATTCGAGATGAGACGGTTGGTCACTAGTTGGAAACCTCCATATGTTATTGTTTATGGCTGGAGGAGTGTTCACAAACAAAACTAACCCACACACACTTTTTTCCGTTGTTTTATATGAAAACCTACTCTCAGGTTGATTGATTCCCATGCAATAAACTTAGAAACATAAAATAATAATAATTTACCATGGATACATGTGTGGTAGCACAATAACAACATTTTATAATTCAAAAGTAAAAATTACATTAAAGTATATATGATGCTGTAAAAATGTGTATACGTACGCATGATAATGATAAATGAGGCTTACCCATCCTAACACAAAATCAGATCCGCCCTTGAATCTACTTTTCCGGTTTTGGTCAAATGAGGCTCACTTTGAAAACAGCGAAGCTGATCAAAGCACAGTCAAACAAAACACCCGCACACCCAAAAGGCCTGTACCAAATATATACATGCGAATATAGTGTGAACATGGGTTTCAATCTCGATCCCTATTAATGACTAATGTGGAGCAGAGCTTGTGAAATCAAATCCCACGAGTCAAATACACACATACATGCACCGTCCAGATATGTATACCCCTGATCTAGCTGACCAAGACTAGACAGTCACGGTCAACCATGAAATTGAGGAAAAGAAAAAAGGGAGGCGATAAAATATCACCACTGGACATGGAATTCATCTGTCAGCCTTTTTCCAACTGAACAGTGGCATCAATGTTAGCCGTCGCGGCAGCTGTACTAAAACTTCGAAAACTGTTGGTTTTGTAGTGAAAATAGATAAATATTCTGGGCCACGCATGCAGACATATACATCCATATAAGAGACGTATTATTATCAGACAACAAGACACCAAAATCCTATTAACGCTGGGGAAAAACATACCAGAGGTACATCTTTCCACAAAAGAGCATTTTCACCCACGGAACGGAAGATTCGATTTTGTACTTACCATACTATTTCCGTATTAACAGCGGTGGGTATTTTTTAGAACTGATGTGAAAGGGGAAAAATAGCCGAGTTTAATATGACAGTGGCTCATATATTTGTCTCATTTACTCATTTGGGCTTGTGTACGTCTTTCTGCTTTATATGCGCTTATGATGATGTTCACATTTGTGTAGGCATGCACGTAGCAACAGTTTCATTCTTTGTATGAAGATGACGCATAGCCTAGTGGTCGTTAGAATTGATAATCTAGGCTGAAATATGTTTCCGGTTATCCATTTAATTCGAAAATCCCCGCCAGTTGAAAGGACTTGAGGATTAAATTGTATGGGATTTGAGTGGCCGAGTCGATGCGATGATCGCTGTTGGACAATATCTGGCCTGCCTATCCAACTAAATTTAATATGTATACGGAAACAAAAACACGTCCGGAGGGAAATGCATTCTCATTCCATATGTGGTACAGGAGAGTCAGGAGCAGCAGTCGCGGCTATGAAATCAATAGTCAAGGGTTGTTCCCTGTCATAAATTGGGTAAAGCAGACAAGGAGCATCAGCTGAAGTAATACCAAGCAAGATTTGTACAAATAGCAGAAGAGCCTTAACTTTCGGCGGAATCAGTATCAAGAATATGGAAAGACTCACAAGGAGATGGATAAAAGTAAGAACTCTTTCTCTCTTTCCCTGCTCACTTGCTTTTACCAATGCGATTACTTTCTCTCTCTCTCTTTTCCCTCTCACTTCCCCCAAGTCTTTCTCCGTTTACTGGGAGTTTTCATGTGTTGGTATTTCATGTAAAATAAGGTTTCTACCACTCTCTGCTGTAGGCAGTTATAGTACAAAAACTATTCACATCACAGTCCACGGTTTTCAACTTGGTTGGATATTTGTCGGACGTAACGTAAAGTCTACGTGGCGACCCAAACATGTACATACATTATGAATGTACATATTACGACTTGCACATTCTTTTGTTACTACCACACAATTTCGCCATATCTCTCTCACTCTCTCTCCCTCTTCGCTCCGCGGAGTAAACCCAGACACGCTCATTGTTGCTCACCACAAACATTACGTTGTAGTAGCAGCGGAATATTACTTGCATTATCATTATCCATTCCAACCCAATCGCTCTTTGGCTGCTCCATGGATATATTGCTGGTTCAGCAAGAGATTCCAATGGCTCTTACAGTAATAAGTATCTTAACCAATTCACTGATATCACAACTCCAACTCCTCCATTCCCTTTTTCCTTTTGCATACTTTGGCTAACATGATTACGTAGGACAAATTTTAGGTATTGCGAGAACCCATTTTCGTTTTACGGTACTTTGGTTAAAAGTGGAAGCAGATGTTGTTGCATGGTCTACAAGCAACGTTATTGTCTATTGGCTATAAACATATTTTACATTATCAGCAAACTCTACCAATCCACCTGACTAACTTGCTCCTCTAAAGTTTTCATGGCGGGCCACATTAATTTCTGTCAATGGAGATGCATCACAAGGCATAATATTCATCGCTCATTGGATTGGAAGCATGATATTTAAGTGGAGCTCATTAATACTTTGATTTAGCAAACGTCTTGACATTTTAGAGCTGAAACAGTTTCCGTCTCCACTCTACAACCTATTTGAGCTAGAACACAGGGCTCCCTTTATCCCCCGCCCTTTACGTGTGGCCACATTTAAATCTATAGCGATGGAAAAGGTCATATTAAAGATTAGTTCCTCCATAAAACCAGATATAGCTGAGAAGTGTAAAGGAATGAAAACGAATAGTAGCCAACAGCGTGTGCTTATTTCTCTCAGAGAGTGGATCGTTGGATGTTGTACGTGAGTTTGTGCTTATGAAGTCGTAGCTGAATCAGTACAATGCTCTGACAAACCAAAGAACATCCAAAAAGAGAAAACTAAGATATACAATCTCACATTTCAATTCTCATTATCTTCTGACTAACATATCACTAGCTTTCCCGTAGCTTAAACTGTCTCGATAAGACATGAGACTTCAGTTCACACGACATGAGGGATAGGCACCGAGTTTCTTGAATACTAACTACGCACGTAGATATAAATGCAACAACTGGGATGGTATACCGCATAAAATAAAATCGTAGCACAGTTCATCCCTCGACAACGTGTTCTCTGCATGTAAAATACAATAACAAAGCGATTTTTCAAGTAATCTATCGATTTCCCTCCACGGATGTATTCCTCTTTGAGAAAGATTTGCAAATTGATTTGTACTAGAAGAATCCCTTGAATTTACGTCAATATATTTCAATTTTGAAGCTCAGTGAAATCCTCACAGGAGCAACATCTCCCTTATTTGGTATGAAGAGAACCTTTTCGGCCAATTTCTAAAGGATTTAACCACCAAGGGGAAAATCCTTCGATTCCGATTATTTCTCAGAAAGTTCTTCCTCCATTTTTATATTAAACTGCTAACAAGTAAGCGGGAAGTCAAGCCTGTTCTTGCCAAGAAAAAAGAAAGAAAATCCCCACTAACAGAAGAAAAGGGAGGCCTACATCTCCAACTACTTGCTACACACACACACACACTCACTTCTTTTTCTCTTTTCTATCGTTATTACTCTTTCAAGCTTGTGAGAAAGATATAGTAAAGTAAGTCAGAGGCTTTTTTCGGTGAGAAGCCGGTGAAAGTCAGAAAAGAGCTGCAGTATTGTCCGTGAGAAACTGAAAATTCCTTTGAGGGATTTTAGTGGACAGTAACTGGTACACTGGTTGCAATGTCATTTAACGAGAGAATGTATATCTAGTCTGCATTTTTCATCAGTTCGTTATACACTGTCGTTACTATTATCCTTCTATTATTTTTTCACCCATTTTCTGTCCAAATCCACACACAGAAAGAATACTCTACGTATGTGTCCCTCCACCCTTACGTGTGTGTGTGGGCTAGTGCAAAAGAAAAGAGTGTGTAGAATGAATAGAACTAAAAAAAGGATAACGAAATGGAGAGTCATAGAGAAAATAACTTGTGTAAAGTAAAAGCACGGCCCAAAAACTAGAAACGGTAAAGAGAGAAGCGGAAACAGCAAAAAAAGAGAAGGAACATTTCGTCTTATTTCATTCCATTATAAAGTAGTGGCAATGGGAGCGGAGGCAATACTTGAAAATATAGTTACTCCACTTTTCTATCATCCCATCTATTTTCCCCTATTCCCCCTTTCTTTTCTGCCCGTTGTCCCAATGTATTGCTTCTTCCAACTTCTTTTCTTCCTCCGCTACCGACCAGGGCTTTACCTACCTAACATGTACATTGATTCTTTGGTGGCTGTCCCTTGTCTCTCTCTCTTTTTCGATGTACATACTTTTTCCTAATATATCATCATCGTATAATAGCTAAAGCTCTTATTGCACGAGTATATATTCCCCATATATTAAAGAATAGACCGAGGACAATGGACATTCCTCTTTAAGACATCTTTGGAAGTTTCTTCATACGCGGTGTTCAGCTCACATAAAGAAATGCGCAGTAAAGATGATTGGTCTTTTTCTTCTATTGTGATTGTCGTCAAAACATGATAAGAGAATTTAGATGAAAGAGTGTATTCCTTCTTTCCCAAAGCATTAATGCATCCAATACCAGAATTGCTGGGAACTGATGGGGATTTTGTTTGTATGGATGTATATGTAATAAAACTTTAAAAAGAATACACTTTAAAAATACATTTGAAGTCGTACTTTGAGAGTGTGTGTACAACACCACTACTCACTTTTATTAAATGCACACGAGCACGGAGTTGTGCAGTGTGTACACAGTGCCTGTATCAATGTATACATGCATTGGATAGGATTCCTTCAATTCAACAAAGTGTTGGTGTGGTCTTGAGACAATACCACTCTTGCCTTTCGTCAAATTACAAAGCAGAGTAGATTTTTCATCTGTTATTTGACGGAAAACGCTTCGTCGTTTCCCTTGCTGGCTCAGTTTTATTTCTTTCACCGTGTTTTTCTTTGCGCTTCAATGAGTCGGAGAAGTTACGTACGACAATTTTGATTTCTTAATCTTAGCTCTTAAAAACCAACCTTCAGTAACTTCAAAAGACAATGGGGAAATATAGTCTCAAATGATGGAAAGCAGATGTGACAAAAGGTTGGTGTTATTGTTGAGCCTGGAATGTGCTTTCGTCAATCACATGCACAATGAACACTACACTCACCTATTAAACACATGTGCAGCACCAACCAACCACACATCTTGCCATTTGTGGAAGGATGCAAAATGGCCATGTTAGGCGGCGAAGGAGAAAGTAAAAATAACTTGTCGAAACCATGACATAATTCGAATGTCGTTGATCAGTCGTAGTGTGAATTAAATAAATTGCTTAATATATTGCCAGAACAAGAGTCGAATGCATTATAACGTATACCAAGAAACTTCAAGATTATTTATAATTCAAGTTCACTTTTAGTACTTCTACTAGAAATCATTTAAACTTCCTACATTGATAATTTCTCAAATTGAGTTTGACAATTTTAATTTACTTCTAACAAACGATCTTTAAACAACCCCTTTGTTAAATGTAATTCAACTTGATTTTAGGTAATTATAAAAATGCAACAACTTATTTATCATGTAATCGAAGAAAAGCTTAGAAACTGGAGAAATTCAGCTAATTCTATTAAGAGGTAGGCTTTTAAACCAAGTATTTTCGTCAGAACCATTAGGAAACCTAACATACTACATTAGACTGCGTATCGTATGTATTGACAAGGGAAATTATCGCTCACAAGTGGGTACAAGTGGGCATAAGGTCAAATGATAAAAACAGTCAAGAAGTATGTATAATGTGTGCATAATGCATGTATGGTATGATTCAAGATTTCGTTTGAGTCAAAAGTAAGGCCTACCCTGTAATATTATTATAAAAATGCATCATGCATACATTCGTAAGTATATACATATATAATACATATATTTATTCTCGTTAAATAATTTGATACTTTATAGGGATTAGTGGATGCACCAGCGTTAGAGATGTTGCAGTCGGTACTCAGGACATAAACTGTAACTGTAAATATTGCCCCTCACAGATAGTACAGAGATAAGAGTAAAAAATAGGAAAGAAGATTCGCTCTGCAGGGACTTATCAATGCAAATAGGGTTGAGAAGACAAACACTTATTCGTCATGAATACATATAAAATAGGAGCAGGATATTATTTTTCACGGAAATCTATACGTGGTAGGTACATTACCTCAGTTTTACGTACATAATCGAACGTTTTTATTTATAAGTATAAAAGATATACTGCACTCGAGTATATCTATTACTGTATCATATAGTTTTCGTTGTATTTTGGGGGTAAAAATCGATCGATTGTTTTTTTTCTTCCTCCGTTTCATCTCCCGTGAAATATCCCATTTGTGATGTCTCTAGCTCTCTTTATTCGAGAAAATTGAGTATACACAAATACACAGGACAGTAAAATGAATAGGTTGTTTTTTAGAGGAAATGAGGGGAACTGGGAAGAGTCAATCGGAAAAAAACGATGTGAGTGAAAGACAAGGGCCATTTACACCTTGAACTTGTCTTAGCAATTTTCAAAGAGCAGACACATACATCCATACACCCTCTCTACATACACCCCAGTCAGTCAGCATTTATTAGTGCTCAAGACAAAAGCGAAGAAAGGGAAACCTAGGAGAAATGTCTGACTCGCATCGCACACTCGAACTCGTTAGTAACTAACTGTACGTGGGTAGCAGGGAGAGAGGGAGCACAGTTATAAAATGAATTTATATTTATCGAGAATCTACAAAATACATATAGCTTGACATTCAAGCCCTGGTGAATGATTATTGAAAGGAAAGAAGGAGAGAGAAAACAGTCGTTTACCACACGCTCCCTGTTGCAAATCACAGGGAAATTCTATTTCCTCCTTGTCAATGACACTATACGCAACTGTAGCAACATGAAAGTCACAGGTCAGAATACGTACTTTTCAAGAGACTCACATTTAAATTCGACTTACAATGCAGGTGAAAACTTCGGGATCACATGTCAATGAAAGGAAAATTAAACATTTCCTCCCAACTCCACAGTTTACATTCCAATAGTTTCATGTTACAGCAGAGAACCACCAGTAAATACATCACTGTTTCCTTCAGGGGCAAACTGAGTCACAAACACATTTCTTCATTTCCTGAAGAGACTGGTGACCAACAGACAGCTCGCTTTTGAATATTTTAAAAATGATGAAGTCGAAATAAATGAGAAAGACTTGTTGTCCCCTGTTGTTTCTTCTCAAGGAAATCGACAATGTACTCCTTAATAATGATGGCAATAACCAAGTGAAAGTGATGTGGAGGATGTAGTGGAGCATGTTCTTTTAGCAATCATTTCAGCTGTACATGACGTTTAGGAATATTTCCTATACGCATCTACTGTCGAAAAGGTAAGTGAAAGTCAAAGGTTTTAGGCACAGAATGAAAGCACATAAACAAGACTCCTGGGAGAACAAGTACATTTGACAAGATTTCCCCAGAGTGGTCATATGAAGTAGGAGAAAACTTTCATTTGAGTGAATCTTCGAGGCCTCGGTTTTTAAGACCCTAGTCTATGAAATAAAAGATGCTGTGCATCGAAATTTGCGGAATCAGCCCACTGGGTGCAGTATAGGGATGAGGCAGTATATGCAAATTCCCCTTCCTGTATTAGGATTTAAAAAACACTGTTGCGCTGTTATAAGTATTATGTTTAACCACTTAAAGGGAACATTACGCTTTATTCCGGGAAACATTTCTGCTCTGGGCTTAACATCTAAATTCCACAGCAATATGTACTTTCTCTACCAATACTTGAGGGTTGATGAGCCACAAGGCTGAGTGCATTCAGAAACATACTCCACCGTGGAGCAGAGGAAGAACAAGTGTCAAATGTAGAGGCGATGTCGAAAGTGCTAAGGCTTGATAATGGATGAGCATACATACATACGTGGACATGTTTACGCAATAATATGTACACGTTGAGTGACGATTGTGTAATGGTTCGCGGACGGTGCTGTGCTCCTGGTGATGCTTGTCAGGGCACATTATGTGGATTAGAATTGCAAACAAGAACATGATGATGTTGGAGGTGTGTGTTTGTGCGCGACTAGGTATGATTACGCATTCAGTGACTGGATTAAACACTCTCGTACATGTTGTCGTGCAACCTTCAGACCGTGAACGGGTTGCACGCGGGCACAGAAAATTGGCAAACAATAGTTTTTACACAATGAATTTGACGGAGTTAATTACATTTTCATGGTGTACAAACATTGAAGTTTGCACTAATAAATCTGTCTGGGAGAGTGTCTCACACATGATTTTGCAGGTGGATAAGCATTTCCACACCAGGGGAATGAATGTACTACAGTTTACGAGCTTGATGAAGATACTCAAGTGACGATAAATTTTCGCGTGAGCGTGTTGACTATTGGACTACCTAACCTTGTAGGTAATTAGCACATGTGTGCATTATGCATGTATGCTTTCAAGCATCTAAATTAGTAGGCGTTGCTTTCACCATGTAATAAACACAAATTAAAAACATGCATCCCTGTTATTGCTGCAACTTCCAAGCAATAATCGCATTTCAAAATTTGTTCACACACCCACAATTTTTCACTTAATCCCACTAAATTTTTAATGAGCCATTCAACTGGTAATAAAGTACTTAACAGTTTGATTCTACATGAAACATACAAAGGTCTCCTATGGAATTCCACTACTGGATTCTTTCAATTTTCTTCCCCTTTTGATGGATAACATTCAAGCTGAAACTATAAAACGACCTTATTCAAAGTCACATTCTCTAAACTCCTTTTGAAGCCCGCATCCTTGTGTACATATTTACGCTACTTGTTCCAACTTTGCATGAAGGCATGTCAGTAAAGCCCATTTTGTCAGATTATAAGAAGGCGTATGTATAGAGGTGGACTCGGAGGTAAGATCCAAACAGAATTTTGAACCAAACAGCTCACTGTCACCCTTCAAATTACTAAAACCATTTTGTGATACAAAGCATGAAACACTAGAGACTGATGATGACGATGAGTATAGTGTGGCTGTGGTTACAAAGTGTATTAGATGGAATGGAGCGGGTAAAAATCTTCAATTTTCCCCATGAGCCCCTTATTTCTCAGTTGTCAATGAGAGCCTTTCAAAAAAGATGATTTATGAGTTTATCCACAGAATTAGTCAATTGCAGCTAGTGTTAATTGAAACATTAAACTTGTGTGGAAAGTCTTTTAATGCTGAGCTGTACACAGGATGCCGATAATGAAGGTACAGAAGCTCTCTCTAGTCAAAGTCTAGTCTAGTCTATAAGTGTGTATATATTGGTGGCTCTACTCAATGTATTGGTATGAAAAGTTTGTACAGCAATGTAACGCACTACATAGGCCTTGTACCGATCATTATAGTGATATAATATCACGAGAGTGGATGGGTGGACATAAAGAGATGTGCCGTGGTGTTTTCAGTATCAAACATTTCACTTTTTTCGAGGGATGAGAGTGCTGATGAGATTGGAAAAGCTAAAAAGTTTCACTAAGACTAGAGTTAACGATTGAATAAATTAGTGCAAAAGTTGGTTTTGTGGTGGTGAAGAGGCATTACACCAGCAACGCACCATTCAGGGACTAAAAAGGAAGTCAAAAAGTTGGAGCACTACAAACCTATATTGTCTGCACTAAAACACTAACTTTATACGTGATCACAATCTTCAATCCCATGTGATTATTCACAGTTTTTGTCTATATTGTTTTAAATTGTTGAGGCAAAAAAAAGCTACAGCCATTGATCGACCATAACTCAGGATTCTCTACATACAGCATATGTATATATAAAGTAGCTAGTGCAACACAACAGTATTAAATACTTAAGTACATAAACTCTCGCTTGGTGCAAACTTTCAATAATATTTCAGGCATCATTGATTTTATGATAGTGCTCCATTTTTCAGAAATCACACTGGGAGGCTGTGTGAATGCAGCAATACTACTCACTCTTGAGGAAATGAAGTAGTTGGGAGGAAAGTAACTGCGAGGTAAGAATTATGTTGTAATGAGACCGTTACCACATCCCAAGACATCATCACATTTTATCTTGACTCACCTCCTAGAACGAACATACACAAGATTGATAACGTACAAAACATAACATGTCCTTTGCTATCGGAAGTCATACAAGTCTTAAATTGCCCACTGGCTCATTCAAAGGCAATTCGCTGCTTGCAGTTTTTCTTGTGTCTCAATAAATATATGCAACTACGAAGTAGATACTGGGCAGAATATACTTATGCAGGGGATGAAACAACATTCCCATTCCGAATTAGGTGATAAAATCAAAGGAAGTTCACAGTCTCCCTATGAGTATGTGGAGCGTGTGTGTTTGGTGGAAACAGTGCCACTTAAGAGATGGTTCTCTTGGGGTATCATACAGTTAGAGAATACCTCACATACGTTTATTACTAGCCAGTGACTACTTCATTTCTGGACTGGCGATCATCAATTACAACCATAAGAGTTACTAAAGATTCATGATAGAAGTTGTTCTGTTATGTGACCCCAGAGATTTCAGAGAGTGTACAAAAAGGAATGTGGGCACATAATATGTACGTGTACTGACGTATATACACGTTCATACACTTATTTCTTGTGTGTGCATTAGAATAACGGTAAAAATATTTCAAGCGCTTCTGTCGGAATAATATTACCCGCAATATATATTCTCACATGCCGTTCCTACCATGGTGCTAATTTATTTCGAATGTCTTTTTGAATTTACAGAGACGCAGTTGCTTTTTTAGGTTTTTACTTGAGCACTCGACTATAAACAACTCGGAAAGGAATTGCATTTGATGTTAACAAATATTGAAACTTTCACTGATGTTTCCCATCCAAGAGGCTTTGATTCATTTCCGGTACTTTAACTGTCCATTTCCTTGAGCTTTGCTTTCATAATTTAAACAATTTTATTACTTATCATTGCAAAGCGAGCAATTCGTTAGAAAGCATCTTAACACTCGATATTGCTGTGTCTATATATCAGATATCACATTTCTCATTTTATATCAACTATTGCTTAGAAAATACGTATTTCTACGGAAATTAATGGTGTTAGCCCGTTAAATTGCTTTCGTCAAATTAACTATTCCATAGAAAAGGGGATTTTAAATGTTGACAGGCAAACATGCATTCTAAGATAATTAATTGTTTGAGGGCTGGATTAGAAGAACAGCGTGGGCACGTACAAATTAAGGTCAAAAGTATGTCGTGGGAGGCAATAACTTATTCCTAGAATTTTTTTTTGCCAAATCCTTAATACTTATATCATCATCATCACCATCTCAAGAAGATACACTCCATAAACACTCAAAATTGAGCTCCATAAAGACTCCACATTTGATCCATAATAGAATTTCTTTGAGCTTAGGCTTTCTTTACAATGGCCTACATTACTTCATTGACTTAGAGCTAAATACGTACATTCATAATAATATGGTAAATAATAGTTTATGTATACAGTCACAAAGCCCAGAAGATGCTCCTAGTCTCCGCTTTCCCCAGCTAATGCTTTCTTTGATAAATAGGGCAAGTTGCAGTTGTGGGGGATTCAAAGAGTAAACCTCGAAGCAGGACAAATTGTCTGCAACATCAAAAACAAAATTTTAATGCTGTAAAAGATTCAGCTTTGGCCAAGTACGCGTTTATAACACATATCATGTATGTACATCATTTGCTGATTATTACATTATAAAAATCTGCAGTACATAGGGTTTTCTCCTTTCTCCACATGCTCTCAAAACGGAGATAGTTAGTTCCGAGATTTATGAGTGCCAAACAGTGCAGCCTTCATATGATTATTGCACATGGAATGCACATCCTTCCTTCTTGACAAAAGCGGGGTACCAATAGCAAAGGAGAAAACCTTTAACTTAATGTCTTCAGTAGTTTTTGACTTGCTTTTTCGCGTCACTGAAAACGGCATGATTTGGTTAGACAAATTATAAGGGAAAGCAGCTATAGACCCTTGTCGCCCAACTACCAGCAACTGCCTTAAAGATACGATGCGTTGAGTTGAAAATACATTAAGTATACGAAATGAAAAGAGTTGTGAAGTTGGGAGAGAGAGAGAAGAAGCCATGAAGCAGGAGCCAACTGATATTGTTCTGTTGACAAATCTCCAAAGCTACCTTATATCATCCTTTGTCTTGCCTGTCTCGACTGCAATTCTTTTTGATACGTTTACTCATCCTTTCTCTACACAACCACTCCAAATCTCTTCACAGAAACTAGCCCCTTTATGATAATAAGTTCTAGAGGGAAAAGCCGTTTTGAAGGGCATAAGAATTTCATGAAAACATCCATCAAAATCCTGTGTATGCTCCTATTTACCATTTATCATAACGGTGAAAGCGCGTGTTGCAATTTTCGCGTACGAACGTACACCCTCAGATATTTGAATACGGAGTAATCCTACTCACTCTGGTACTACTCACCATTTCAATGCATCAAAGCAACTTGTCCGCGTTTACTTATGTTACATATCTTTGCATGTAGTTTGGTGGAGATAGGTATAGAGCTACATTTGTATTTGTATGGTTGACATTAACGTTTGGGGACTCGGGGAAGAGTGAAATATGCAAGCAGGTATGTATAGGAGACATAGAGCCTAATATCGTGAAGAGAGGCAAGTAGTTGAAATAGTTTGAGAAAGAAGCTTTCCTCGGTTCCATTTCTAGGGCAGCGGAATAAAAAGAAATCTGAGACTTATAAAGACAAACTGGACGGAAATATATTGCTGGTCATATATCTCACTCTTGTCCTCAAGTTTGAAGAAGAGAAAAAAGTTTTATTCTATTTTCCCAGGTTTTTTCATCCCAATCTATCTCCTTAGCAGGAGAGCAGTAGCTAGAAAATATTAGCTCTTTCCGCTCCTTGTGGCTCCTATATGTCGCTTCGTACTCATGTTATTCTCCGTACGCTATTTCCATCCTCTTGCACCAAACCTAATCTTTATCTTAAGAACAAATGTTGTTTCTTTCTTGTTGTTCCCGTAAGACTCTCCTTCCGTATGGGCTTTAGTTTGATTGCTCTAGAGAAAACGGTCGATGGAACATGGTGCATGGGATCGTCAAAAAATAAAATTTCGTCAGGGTTACCTATCTACCCACACAACCTGTTTAAAGGATACAGAACACTTTCTGAATGGGTGTGTCTCCACAGCACAGAAAATACTCATGAAACTAACTGCTTCATATAAATTTTCTAAACCATATTATTTAAATTATCTTTGTATACATGTATATCCTGTTTTGTGATTGTTTTAGCTCTGAAGACGGAGTTCCTCTGGTATTTTCCTTTTATATGCGGCTACTCAAAGGGCATTATTTTTGCTGGTAAGTGAAGTGATCGGGAAAACGAAATTTAAAAGGAGAGAATAAAAGAAAAAAAAAGAAAATTTTCCCTTGAATGCAGTTGGAAAACGACCGGCAACTTTTATCTTCAGCATGCTATTAATTCTTTCAACATATTTTTTTCTCCTTTTCAAAACCATCGTTATACAAGATGAAAAACATGTTTTTCGTGCTGCAACTCATGTATGTATTGTACAAAATAAAAAACACTTAGAGGCATTTCTCTGAATAATAATATTTCTCCTTTAAGTATTGTGCTTACTCTGTGGAGCATATTTATTTGAAAACGATTTTTATTCAAAAAGAATAAGTTGTCAAGCTTTGTACAAGCCTAACAGGGTAAATATATTAGAAAAGTGAATAGGGTTTCTGTCTCCATTACAGATGGATAAAACAAGACGCTGCATTGTATGCTGTTTAAATGGGAAAATGAAAACGGAGCAGGAAAGGATTATTCATCTACAAAGCCGCTATTACTACATCGGGGCATGCAACATCAGAAGAGGACGAAGAAACAGATTTAAGCAAAGTTGCACACATACACACATTCCTGTGATGTAGGTATACGTACAAGAAAAATGCGATCAGAGTGGAAGAAAGTAACAACAGTGTTTATTTTGTGGTGAGCTCTTGGAGTGCACCACCCTACAATGACGGGGCTTGGAGAGAAGCATATGTTATGGGCAGGCAAGTCCATACTCCATGCAGACTTATTCATTTTCTTTTTATTCACAATTGCTCGTTACAGGTTGGGAAAGTAAAGCAACAGCAGCCACATAACAGCTGGTTCCAATTTTGCTTCGCAATCCCATCGCACACTACACCTTCACGAGTCAGTCTGCTACTTTGTGTGTAACTTGTAAGTAGACTCGACTCTCTGTGTTTTAGTTCGAGAAAGGAAGTGAGTTCGTGCAATGTGCGGACTCAACATTTGGAGAAAGAGAGAGGAGGGAAACGAAGGATGCGTATTTAATAGTTGCACGTCCTCAACAGTTGACAGTTCGGAAATGGATTTCACTTTCTATAAGAGGCTTCTCTTCTGTTCAAAGAGACAAGCCTTTAAGAGGGCAAGCTCGAAACTGACATGAAAAAATAGTTCTGATATTTGTCTTCTAGAAACGATTTATGGTTTCACACAGACGTTTTGCTAGATGGCCAGCCAGCCCTTTCTCTTTTTCTACTCTTTTGGGCCACAGGCATCATTACAAGTAGGGCTGTCACTCAAAGAAAATAAAATGTCATTTCTTCACCAAATAGAGCTTCAAACCCGTTGACTTCCGAAATTAAACCCGGAGAAGGAATCCTCTTTTTAAAAACAACATAAATTTCGCCACGCAATCACTATTTCAACTCTGCTACTCTGTCGTAAAGGTGCACTTCATCAAATTAACGCAATTTCATAAAGTCTCCATGATGAAAGCCTGAGCTGTGCTATGGATGTACTTTTAAGGGGATTTGCCTAAATGAGAAAGCCAGTGTTGGCTCATATGAAATGCTCAAGAGGTGGTTCTTATAATGTTGGAGCATAATGGTATCAAAACACCAATACTTAATCATGTCCATGGCAGACATGAAATATGCACCGTTTGGGAGCACAGATTAGCACGCAGAGCTGACATTTCCGTGAGTAGTCTTTATCTTATTACCTACTTCTCCAGATGCTACGAGTCCAACGAGTAAAAAGCTATATAGAACCAAGCCAACCTTGCTTATAAGGATATGTAAAGCGAGAAGTTTCTTTTCAGGCTGAGGGTGTTCATCATCGTCCCTTTTCACAAGATAAGATTGGCGACCTAACTATCCTGTTATAAGGATAAATGAGAAAGGAGTATGGGTGAAGAAACGGATGAAACACGGAACACGTTTTCCGCTTCACGTCTTAATATGCTTTTAGGCTTAAAAATTGCCTTACTGCTGAATCTTGATACATGATTCTTTTCTATTTCTGATATTTGTTATTGTTATTTAACTAACGTGAGTATTTGAGATCTTGTGCAAAGCATGGAACCAGAACCTGCACAAAGCAAAAAGCAAAGAAATAATAATGATAATGTGAAAAGGAGGACAAGATAGCAAACCATCCGAAAAACGAGGAAATCAGCAGTCAGTTTCTTCTTGTTTTAAAGATATATTTAGCGAACAGCATATACAACACATAATACTCACATCATGAAAATATATACTTAGAGAAAAGAAGAGATGCATTTTCAAAACTGTGCTAAAAGCAGCTTTGCTTTTGCTACCCTCCCCATTCTCTTCAGTTTCAACCATTCTCAAACTAGGAAATGAGCTGGAAGAAACATCGTTACGAGCATTTCTTGAATTATTGTTTGAGTCTTGAAACGTAAAGTGCAACAAAAGAAATAAATATTCCTTAATTTTCTTTTCCACTCCATTTCCACTTCATAGAGTTTCCGGAAGGCTTTAATGATGATTTAAATGGACTCAATGTTGCCCCTTGTTTTTCCACAGCAGTCATGCATGTTGTGCCCAACAATAATAACAAGAGAGCTCATGTGTTCTCCCCGTAGTATCTTCATCTTCACTCTATTCTACGCAGTTCTTAAGCTCCACAATCTACATTCTTTTGGAATAAGAAGTATGAAGTCAGCTCGTTCCCCTTTGTCTTCCCGTCTTTCCCCTTTGTGAAACCCATGCACCGTAGCGTTTGCATGGGAGAAAGACAGGTGGGCTTTCACCGAGGTGGGAGATCTTTTTCTTTACTTCTCTTTCCCGTATGTAAGCTCATAATTTTGTCAAGTTATGTATTTATAAGAAACCCTATCTACATGTGTACATGGTTTCACTTGGGCCTAGCTTATGCTGGTGAGCATACAAACCCGAAATGAGCTTACCAAGTAACACCTATTATAATAAGTTACCTTTAATCATCACCGTCTTCATGCCTACACGGAGCTGCTACCAGCATCACCTATCCATCCCCATATTTCTTGTCAAGGTGTGGAAAACTCCGAAACTGGCTTTCAACTTGGAAAATTGAGTTTCTTCTTCTCACTCCTTTCCCAGCACCATTTTGTAAAGGAGCGATTAAGATACTGCTATAAAGATGTCAGTTGCTTTGAGTTGTTGATGTTACTACCTACATAATAGTACATAATACTGCCCTTGTTTTGAGTGGTAAACATAAAAACGGCGAATCCGTACGGTGCAGTTGAAAACTATTTAGGCAGACCGAAAAATGAAAGGGACAAATATAAGAACGCAGAAATACAAAAAAGGCTAATTTACAACAGAAATGCGCGGATAAATGGTTCAGGATAAATTGCCAGAAACAACAACTTTTTTAAATTAGAAGTTCCAACGATATGTTAAAATATTTTTAAATACGAATTTAAATTCTAATGCCACTAGTGGATAAATGAATTGAATTGAATATAACATTGTTTTCACAAACCAGTCACAAAATTTCTAACTAATATAATTCAAAAACAATCTATACGAGTGATAAATAACAATAGTAGTACTTTAATACTTCTGTTTCTAATGTTTTTTGCGGAAATTTCTATTATAAAAACCGGCGTTTAAATGCATTCTGATACTAAAGCTCGCGCTAGTTTAAAAAGAGAAAAAAATTCAAAATCAGTATTTAGCAGCGAACCGACAGTCAAGCTAAGGGAAAGCGAATATTTAACTTCACAAGAGCCAAGACGAATTATTAGTCACTGTCCCCAGCGTTTGGAGCTTTCACCATCAAGCGGCATCTTCCACCAATGCTTACTATATTTAACCTCAACACATTCTTAAAAGCCGAATAAAATATTTTCTCTCACCAGCATAGTCAAAGCGATCATTAGCATACTATAGAAAAATGTGTGATGGCGAACAGCAAAGCACCTACAAAATATAAAGTAAGCAAACTAATTAGCTAGTGTAAGCTGAATGAGTTTGTGTATGATATTCGAGAGAGCGTTTGTGTGTTAATTTCATTATGTCGAATGACCAAGGATCTAGTGGTTCGGTGCACAACTAACGTTTCCAAAATATTTGAAAGCATGTAATGCATTGACACAAAAATAAAAAAAGCATAGGGTGCATTGTTTTTTAAAGCCAACTTTTCTATTCAAGGACAAAATTCATTTCTTGCTTGATCATTTACTTACTCCGCTTTTGTTTTTATTGGCTCTTATAATTTCGCGTCATTCTAAATTATATTCATCTATATTAACTTGATCGTTCAAAATAAGACATGGGCATATTACGACCTTTCTTTGTCAGGCCAGTCATTGCCTCAGCGGCTATTTGCCCTCCAATACACTATCATACTTTTGTTCTACGATGCTTGCAGCCAAAAGAGGGTCAATGCTACAGAACGGTACAAGTACCAGAAACGAATAACAGACGCTTCACAATGAAAAAAAGGGCATTATAATAATCACATGAAAAATAGAATCTAAGGTATTTCATAATAATTAAAGATAACACCTTCGCATTAGAATTTAATCGAATCAGACTCAAAAGGACCAAAATGTTAGGAAGAAGAAGAGACTAAAAAAAAGAATTCAGAGATAAATACTATCACAACTATTTTTAATCGAGGCTTTATTGATAAATAACAGAATCATAAATGCTCATGCATAATGCATTATATTGCAAAATGAATGCCCTAAAATAATACTATACCTATAAGTATTGACAGGTAAAAAATATAAACGGTTAGAGCGGCAAAGGTGACAGCATGTTAAAATGAATGTATAGAAATGGTCGAAGCCAACAGAGATACGAATCCAGTTCTGGGGTAGTGGGATTGATGCTATAATCTGCAAAGGGGCAAAGACCTTCAAGTCCACTGACCAAAAAATGTGCGGGATAATTTTATGTGGAGTGCAAGTTTGGCGAAGAAGAGTAAACCGAGAAGAGGGGATTTTTCGACAAGCGAATAAGATATACCTTGTTTGGTTACTGAATCTTCGTGGCACGGTATGTTTTTTAGTCCCAGCTTCCCAATGCTTAATACTGGACTGATGTAATTCATAATGCGATGGACTTCTTAATACATATACCTCTTTGGTGGCTGATGAGATAACGCGACCGAATAGCGGGGAATAGAGGAAGATAACATAAGCGGAGCCTCGAGGGTGCTTCTCTTTCTGCACTGCCCTGTCGATTACTCGTTTCCTCTCCCCCCCCCTTCTCTCGCTTAGGCATTGCTCAGATCCCACCCGCGCATTGCCGAGTCTACAATAACACAGTCGGTGGTAGTTGCACAGAGGAGAATATTATATTACTTTTTTGCTTTCCAAATAGCTCGCACTCAGTACTACTAAAACTCAAAGCATAAAGGTAATCTCTTGCCATGGTTCTTTTTTAAATTATAACGCAAGTTCACACGGAGATTGTCGAGAATCCATTGGGACATAGTCACTCACTTGCCTGCAAAAGAAACTGCTAAAAAATAGCAAAGAAAGTGGGAATGAAAGTCCCTGGGAACCGTGTCATCTGCGTCTTCTCTCGCTTTTCCCATAATAATCTCAGTGAAAGCCTTTCTTTCTCTAAGACCTTGGACTCTTTCGTTCCTTTCTTCGGCGGTTCCCTGGGTTTCCTCAGTGGAAAAATCAGTAGTCAGTTTATGTACTAACTCTGCGTTGAGGTGACATGTAAAACATGCGTGCCTTCCAACCTTTTTTCTTGTCACTGCCCATGCACTAGAGTTTCATTTGATTATATCCTCTGTACATACTGGCTTTTTTGTGAAATCGGCTAGAATTTTTGATATCTGGATTATTAAGTCGGAGCATGCTTTATGTTCGCTATCTTCTGCTCACGGAAAGGAGAAGGCACCTTGACTGGTATGTGTTTTGGGGGTTCAAAAGTCGCACAAGAAGGAGGCTACCAGAAGGGATGAGTTAAATCCTTGTCTATGCTCATCCAAGTCGTGGCAGTGGAAAGATGGGCTACGGCCGAAAGTGCCGCTGTTACATTGTAATATCAGCCGTCAAATTCTCATGGGTTTTTGGGCGATTTCGGTTTAGGTTTTTCCAGCCTGATCTGCTTACACGGTGTTAGCGCCATTTTACCATCCATCTAGATCAAGCCGTACAACGGTCCTTACCTTTTGTTTTAGTCCCGTGAGGAGGGTCTGTACTTAGCCACTAGTTTGCCGATGGGGGCTTTAGCAACACCAAGTCACACTAACACTTGATTACTGGAGTTCGAGCAATAAAAAAACATATTGTTAAAATTAGACCTGGGCTCCAAGTGAGCTCATGCTTCAATCATTCCCAATGGCCTTTCATTCATTTTATATGGTTGGAGCATTTCATTTTTGGCTCTCAAATAGTTGCGCATAATTATATGTCTTGATTGCGGCTGGCATCTCTAGCCCTCACGCGAATCGTCTACAATAGGCGCTTTACGGAGTCAGAGTGTAACTCGTGGTGCTGGCGGACAATATCAACCATGCAAGAAATATGAGTGCGAATTGTTCTGCTTACTCATAGATTAAGCCTAAAAGAAACGCCGACCCCAAAGCCTTTATCAAAAACGACACGTGCGGGCCTGTACGATGTGTTTGGGAGACGGAAGGCAAAAAATGTCGTGAATAGCTCGTGGCGTATTAAGTGTCGGGTATTGGAGCAGACTGCGCGCTGGACGTTGGCATTTTTTCCACAATAAACCTCAAGAACTGCATTCCAGTTGGGTTTTCATAACGCCCCAGTGTATCCCTCCAAACAAGAAACTCAGAGCGTTGTTTCGAAACATCTATCTGTTTATGCTATAATATGATAAGCTTCTGTAAAATTCTATCGCTAAAACTACACGCCACACACCCTTGCTCTCGGGCGTGAAGTTGAGGACAACCGGTGCTTGCGGGCCACTCTTTGACACAGCAAGGGGCGGTGACATCGACCTTAAACCCCTCTAAGATATTAGAGCCGATTTGAGCTGAAAAAATTTTGGTTTGAGAACTACTTGACTGATTCCCCAGGGCGGAACTATCTTGGTCGTTTTTCAAAATTTCGAATTGGCGGCGGACAATTAATTTTCAATAAAAAAATTTTTTTTTTGCCAATTATTTTTTTTATTGTTCTGAGCAGATGCTAAATAAGAACTCTTAAGTTTATTCGGGGTTTCTGTGTTTTCCCAAAAGAGTGACCTGAGGTGCTTCACTCGAAATACAAAAATTTGCGCCAAGAAACTTTGTTATAACTTTTCGAGAATTTATTACGTCTTTCGCCTAATCGTCGAATTTTGAAAACCGGACAGACAAAGTTCCCCCTGGGGGAATTCGAGTCAAGTATCCCCAAGCCCAAAATTCGCCTCAATCGTCAATATTTAGAGCGGGTTTTATACTCGTTCGGTCCCCCCTTTTGCTGTTCTCAAGATTCCCCCCAAGCACCGTTGTCCTCAACTTACCTCACATCGGGTCGTTGGTGTTTCTTACATCATCGACATTTTACAAGCTTTCATTTATGTCATAAAAGATAGGATGTTGAAAACTCGAGTTTTTTTTGGGGTCCCGATGAGGTGCGCTCGGAAAACCCACTGTGAATACTATGGCATGGCTTACAATAATTGGGGCCAAACGTCGCCTTCTGAATGCTAGTTTGATAAATTAATAACTGCTCAATGATCTTTATCTCCTTCGTGAATGATCACGCTCCGATGTCGCATTGCACCATTCGTTCTACTCGCTTAAGTCTTGAGCTCTGTTTGGGTCACGATCAAAAGTTAGCCAACTCAGTCATTGGACTAAAGTTCTCCACATTCCCGCTAGTAGAACGCTGACGAGATTTGTCGTAATTCTAAACAATTAAAAATACAAATTTCTAGGATTGCATGTGATCTCTGGGACTTCGTTACAATATATTCTCCTCCGTCCGACAGCCGCCCCGCGTTTTCCGGCACCCGAGGTAAGAGGAACGATAAAGGTATCATACGAATTGAAGGTGACGCCAGCACAAGGGGCGTGAGCTAACAAACACTCTTTACCAAATGGCATCTGAAAACACGTCCAGGCCGCACGTGCGTCGTTGGCCGCGATAACAAGAATGTGTATTTTACTGTTAATGGGCGACCGCCACCTACCCCATGAACAATCGGTTATATTAGGGAACGCAAAGAAGTTATGAGCACCGTGAGAAGTTGAGGTATTCTATTAGGTCTCGTAAATTAAATGCCCTTTTTGTGCAAAAGCAGAGAAAGCAAAGAGGATACCCGGAGCCAAGCTCGTTTCTACACTGGTCGAATTGGTAAATAAAGAAGCAGTTGCACCAAGAACAGTTGTGTACACGAATGAGTGAGCAGGGAGGGAGAAAAGAGTTTAATGTAGATGCAGAAGCCATAAAACAGACAATAAATTGAGAGGGACAGTTGAGTTAAAGGGCAGTCTTGGAAGGCACGTACAAGTGAAAATAGCGAAGAAGAAAATAGTTCTCATAGTTAACATGCATGACACATGAACCATTGAAAAACTCGTACAAGTGAGTGTATCATAGGTAGGTAGCTTAAGTGGAATGGGAGACCGAAGGGATATTTTTTGTCGGTGTGTTTGCTTCAACTGCTGGGGAAAGGGTGTAGGAAAATAATGGCATCAATTCTTCTGACTCACAACAGCGTCTCTTACTTACAGTGTTTTTTTACAATAATGTTATATGAAATCTCGTAGTTATAGTTGTTTCTTCGTAACAGCTTACCACTGCTGTGTATGTGTGAAAGTTAGTATTTACACGCTTCGCTTTACATCGATTTTGAATACTTTTGTATTATTATTTCTTATTTTGCTTTATTATTATGCTTGATGATTTGCCCATGTCTGTCCGTCCGTCCACGCCCGCAAACTGATGATCCCCAAAGGTTATGCTAATATCCTCCCAGAAATGAGACACTGCACTATTACTTTAAATTACTAAAACTCCTTACTTCCTACTCAATTTTCTGTCCAAACAGACTCCTGCTATTTTCTTATATTTGTATGCGAGTTTATTTGTTAAGAATTGATTGAATAAGCAGCATCTCAACCATACACCCAGTCGTAAACGTCTTCGTGCTTTCTACTACGTATACGTATGTATGAAGCTAGAAAATATAATATGGAATCGTGACGGAGTTTAGCTAAAAACGCGACTTTTATGCATAGGTTATCATAGCATATACATATAGATTTTATCTCCAGACGAGCGAAAGACCCCAGTTCTTCTGAAAGATTTCCAAGTGCATATATACTTTGCATTCGGTAGAGGAAACTTCTTATAGTAATTCAATGTTTTATGCAGCCAAACCGAATAAAACTTTACACATCGTCACAAGAAGCAATCTGAGAATGATAAACAATTTGCGATTGCTGAATAGGCCCTTCAAAATATGCAAGCTTGCAATTTTCTAGTTTTCGTGTATTTGTTCTTGTACTGGCATATGTATGCGCGGCAAACGCATGTTTTGCTAACTGTGAAATGAAACTGTTTCCATTCTCTGCAGTCTGTTTTGACAAAAGCCCTGCATTTTAAAGGGTTGATCCACGCATTGTATTTCAAGGTAGAGAAAACTGAGGCACGTACACATAAAAATAGCCTTATATAATGTGTACACAAGGAGAAGTTAAAGGGGAAGAGAAAATAGGTGAGAAATGTGGGTATAGGTAATAATACAATCTTTTACAACTTGAACCCCTACAGGACTCAGCCACTGTTTTTCCATTTTTCCTCAAGCCTTAAATAGATTTAGGAGGCAATAAAGAGTGAATCCGAAGAGACCGATCTCTATGTAGAACAGCTCAAAATGAGAGTATTCCTTAGAGTTAATACTGTTGAGATTCGATTCAGCCTATCCTATAGGATCCGATCCCCGACAACATGTCCATACAAAATCACTGATGGTATAAGTTTGCTACGTGAACTACATACATATTATTCACACATATATAATGTATCGTGAACTTGAAGGCAGAAATAAAACCCATATAAAGCTGAGCAAGGGCGAAAACCAGAGATGTGGGCACACTAAACAGAGACAGAATTCATCACTATGATACACCGTCTACTTTATCGAATCAAATCCTATCAACTTTCTTTTCTCATGCATTCTCCTTTCTTTCTTTTTATCCGTTATCTTCCCATTTTACCCTCATTTTCCTCCTTTCCTACAATCAAATCATATTATTGATATACCTCATGTAGGTAAACGGTTATAAACCGTTGCAGCAGTTCTTCAGTTTCTTTTGTCGTGGTAGTCGTTCCTTTTTGAGCCAACCCCATTTGAAAACTATTGGACTTTTCGAAATTCTATTTACATGGTTGATAGGGTAGGCCTGATGGATCGAATTTCTTAGGCTTTAACCTACGCAGGGCCAAACTATATTTCTTTATAAAAGGAGATTTGCAGCAGGTTAAAATAAAGCTGGCGACAAACTTTATATATTCTAACAGAAAAGTTGTATTACCCTGTTTCGACCTATGACCTCATAGAAGTAAAAAATATATTTTTAAGTATATCAGAGTTAACTTTTAAATTTCTATTTTCATCGAAGTTTAGATGATAGACCACAATGTTTATCAATGGTGATGAGCTTTAATTAGACCTTTCGGGTCAAGGGCCGCTTGTTCTATGCCAATACTTCTAAAAGCTATGGCATACCATTCGAAAGCCTGAAAAAATAAAATTTAATCACTGTTAGATGACTAGGTTCAGTTTCATCTTGCCCTAAAAATATGCCAATGAAGTTCAGTTGACGTGTTTAGAAACTCCGCCTTGTAATGTTGAAAGTCCTTGAATGTTTGTAGGATTTATTTATTTATGCATCTTTCATCATTCACTGTAAATTCCTTGGAAAATGCCTGGTCGAGTAAGCACTGTTGACAAAAATAAGGAGACTTAGTACTACGCTCCTTCATCTCCGATTCCAATCTCTTTCATTTCCATTGTATTTTATAAGCATACAATGTTGCAGTCTGCCATTCTTAAAATAAATGCAGTAACAGTGTAAGTGACTTATGTTGTTGTTTTTAAATACAATTCTCTAGAAATATTTTGAGAATATAATTATTTACATTATGCTCTTATCGTTAGTTTGTAGTAGTACTTTGATCTTCGTTGACGAAAATACGAATACGAAAAATTCGTAAAATGACGAAGTGAACTTTTGTATCAAGTAACAGATACTTTGTAGGCACAGGCAGTACTAAGAATTTTACTGTTTAAAATCTTAGGTATCATTTTCAAATTCATTACGAAAAGTACAACTCAAACTGCAACACAACACAACTTGATTTCGGTTTGTTTCCAACTATTGACGAGCACAGGTAAAAAAATAGAAATTCAAGTGTTTTAACTGACTGAGGAAAGTTCAGTAATTTTGTGCAGCATAAAAGCAGCTTGGGTTTGCAATTTAAGTACTGCTTTTTAAAAGAAAGTTGAACCAAATGGCGTCCACGATTATTTGGTCAACATTTTGCATTTATTTTTCTATGTGTACAGTAATCGGAGCATTCTACTCCAGATCTGCAATCTGAAATAAAATGTTCATAAAACCAATCATGTAGTTGCTAAAATTAATGTAAAATATTATGCTGAGCCATCATACCATGATTTAAATGGCTAATTAGCAACTGTTTCTCTAAGCATTTTTTATTCGTCATCAAGAGTATGTAAGCAATACGAATAATTCCATAGTAAAATGTTGACTAGCAATGATTACGACACTAGACATAGTCTATATCTAGTATCTATCTAGTCAAGTTGTTATGGGGTTATCTATATAAACAGATAGCCCCATTACAACTTGCCTTGGGATCGAAAAACTTAATTTAACTACCGAGGAAAGAATTTGCTTCCAGGTACAGTAAGACCTAACTGCAAAAAGTAAATCCCAAAAACGTTGACAAATCTAAGTAACGCTCATGTAGAACTGGTAGTATGATAGCATGGAAATACTGAAAAGTTGGGTCTGACTGACGCAAAACGGTTGAGCCACAGCAACTGGAATTGGCAAATCTGACGCTTAACTGACTCGCTTAAAAAATTAGATGCATGTATGTAAAATGTGTGTATACTCGAAAATCAAAAGGTCGGGTCCATTATATAAGACCCTGAAGGGACGAGTGATTGGATATTTTCAGACTTATTCTACGAATTTGCTAACACAGCAGGTCTTGACCTCTAACAAATATGTACCGTTTTTACAAAGCAACTGACTACGATACACGTCAGTCTTAGCAATGAATATGGTTCCAAGGGTTTACACCTGATTCCAAACAAATGAGACATTGGAACGGAACATAAACCTCACTGTAACTGAACCAAAACTCGTGTATACAAAAATTTTTTTCATGAATAGTTGTATGATACATTACATTCATGAATACAACTTGTATCTACAAGCGTATCTTGCTGATGCTACTTGCTCATGGAAAAACGTACTTTGTAGAAGGAAAAACGAATATATCTTAAAGATACTGGAAATGATACCTATAAGGATAAGGTATTCAAATATGCTATCAAAACAATTGTCAGAACGACGATTCCCCTGTTTGACTTGAAGTGATTTTTGGTATTAACTGGTGCAAGTTCTTTGGTTTTTGTCACCGGCAGTGGTCTTTCTGTTTTTAGCCATTATTCGAAAACGGTTCGACTTCTGGAAAATTTAAGGCTAGCAGTTGTGTCACTGAATTTTTTGGACTGTTACCGAACTCAAAAACACGCATAGTGAAAAAATGTGATTGTTGTAATAATACTACTGTCGATGAATGTACAACTACATAATTCCAGTTTCAAGACCTAGTTGTGTCTGCTGCTTTTTAAAAAATTACCCTTTTAAAATATGCATATTAAGCAATGAGAAATTACAGTAACTTACATTTACGTTCAATTCGAGAAGATTAGAGACATGCACCAAGAAACCAATCTAAACTGTATGGTTGGCTGTTTCTTATTTTGCACAGTATTTACTTCTTTCGGTACACATGGCAGTTATTAGGCCTTATTGAGGAAGTTATTGCAAAAATAAGCTGTAAATTAAAAATTCTTTAATTACAGAGGTCACCTTTACTCCAAGCGCGGAAAAATATTCGGTGCCCACTGACACCAGGTAAGTACCGGTTTGATTTTCTTGAAATATCGTGTACGTTATCATCAGAAGTTGCTGTTGCATGTTTGCTATTAATGTGTCAATTTTCACTTCATTTTTGACAGTTGTTCCTTCTACACTGAAATGTCGTCTGAATTATTAGCTGGTCATGTCTGTCTGTCCGGTATTGACTACATCAATTTTTTATTTAAAAAAAAAATGTAACCAGTTTTGAATTTTTTAAATATTAATTTTTAAAACGGAATATGTGAGTAAACGTGAAAAGCGCAAATGCAATTTGCCAATTGCAACGATTGATACAACAACGTTTTGAAATCCTGAAGTTGTCATCCAAATTCACGTCAAATTTTAAGCTTATTCTGCAAGGTAAGTCATTTAGTATTGCGTACTTAAAGAGTGATCTTAGTATACATATAATATACATATATAATAGTAGTAGTAGCTACCATGGTTTAAAGTTGAACACTTCTATTACAGTTTAAAATATCTTGAGAGTCGAGTAAATATGTCAACGAATTCTTTCTGAGCAAGAAATATATATGACGCTATTCTTGAAATATGTAAAAACATAAGTGTGTCGAGTCAACTGGTTTTATCAGCAAACTGCACATTGTATGAGCTCAAAAATTCCCGATAGTTGAAATAAGTCGCATGACTCGACCAGTCTTGTGCAGTGACATGGAGCTGCTGTATCATTGTCATCGCTGCCTCGTCCTATTTCTAAGCAGCAAATCGTGGCTTGGAATCAGCCAAGTTTCCATTCACTGAACTGTATTCAAGAGTATATGCACGTTGCATAAACGGCAATAATACATATAATATCGTTTGGAACTTGCTACATTGACATGAATTCATTTTCCCGAAAATCTCGTTATTACTGTAATTACTATTACGCATTATGGCTTTTATGGTGATAAGTGACCAATAATTATACGGTCTGCATCCTATCGCCTCGCATTGACCATAAAACGCGATACACACGTTCTCGAAATCGTTTCTGCATGAAAGTACTCATGCATTGTTTCACACAAATGCTAAAAGTCAAATAAATAAACGAGAAGTACTTTTGTCTGTATGTACCTGTTCCCACCCAACAAAAAGAAAGAGAAGGTTTGATAAAAATAGCAATATCTCTTACCTTGGACAACAAGTTTCAAGATGGATTCGGGTAGTCGTCTGTCATTCACAAGACACTGATATTCACCTGTATCTCCCGCTATTACAGGATGAAAATTAAGTGCGTATGTTTCCGAGTTGAGTGTGACTCTCTCCCGGTTTTGCCAGACGGTGGTGCTGTCTCTTCGGAACTCGACCAGTTTCACCTCCTATAAACACCAATTTGCATGCTCATTAGAGACTATGTATAGCAATAATTATCACCTTCCGTTTTCACCTAGTTTTTCTCCAAGATAATGGGTTCTTAGTCTGAGCCCTGTTTAAGGGAATAAAAGCTTGATGCATTTATTTCTTTCTCACATGCTAAACGTCTGTTACACACACATCGCATTTACATATGTAAAATAATAGAAAGTTGATAAGTCGTTGCTCCGTTTATGAATAGAAATATGGGAATGGAAAACAACAGGAAGGGTTGAAGTGTGTGCCGATGGCCAGTATCTGTAACTATGCATGTAAGCCGACTGTTGTTTTGGAGTACACACAACACGTCCAAAAAATAAATATCAGTGAACTCCTTCATTAGTGTGAACTAGTTGGAAAATAGCATGATGGAAGGAGATAAATCATGTCATGATTTTATGGTTCATATTCTATCAATGTTAGCAAGGTAATAATGACGATGACAGAATTTGTGTTTGCTAGATACGCTAGTTTGGGTCTATTGCTTCGTGAAATTTTTACATATGGATAAAGTATTCATGCACATGCATATATGAGCTGTAGGAATGTATAATTTGAGCTTTTAGACTAGATTACTAGTCACTCCTTCTGTGGTACTAAGTTGCACACTTTCACTACATTATGTAGGAAGGAGGAAAAGTACGTTCTGAGTTCTCAAGCCCAGTGCAGTGTACGACTTCAACTCTGAAACTACGCTGCCATTCCGTTAAAGTTTCACAAATGAGCCATTTGGTTTACCCACTAACTTAACTTTTTCCCTAACATGACTGCATATTGTAAAATACAATATTCATAGAGTCTCTCACACTCTCACTCCTACTGTGAGTCAGCTTGCCTGTGGCTCATTAATTAGTCTAACTTGGACTGCTGTCACATCATTTGCACACGCCCTACTTCTTGATTACCAAAGTCAAGAATGATTTGCTTTCTGTGTCTTCTGTACCAAAATCCTTGTATTCATACAGCCAAAGAACCGAGACAGAGTGAAGTAAAAGAGAAGAGAGAAAGCGGAAAGAGAGGACGAGGAAGAGAGTTTTAAGAGTTGTTCTCAGAATAATATGGTTGTTTGTACAGCGTTCATGTTTACGCCATGGCCCATGCATTATACTATATGAGTGGCGTATGGGAAAAGCGTGTAAGGTTTGAGAAAAAGTAAGTGGGCAATTCATCAAAGAAAAATTTAATCTCATCATAAAAAGACGTTTTCTCTCAATTTTTGCTCTACACAGAGAAATTGTTTAACATGATACACATACATTGACAGTGCTACTTTTAGCCACGGCGCATGCATGACCGTTTTCCCTGTTGGAGTAAAATATGCATCAACAACATCATCAAAGAAACATCTAACCGTTCCACACTTCCGCCCCTAGCACTCACAATAGTTACTGACAGTAGCACTTGGATGGAACTGTCAGCCCAACTTTGGCCCAACAAGTTGCTAGTTAATCAGTTTGGTATTTCTGTCCATCTGGATGTGTGTTTGTCAGTACGGGGCAGAGAGGTTCTACAGAGAATCATCGACGCGTTTTTGTTCCTACCACATTGCCCCAAATAGCATCGTAATGCATTAAGCCTTACCGAGCTCTGTGGTTGGAACCGCTCTGACGCGGGGGCACGTTAACGTTTGTTTATCCAATCGGTAGCTTATATAACGGCAAATTTCAAGTTCCAAGATGGGTCAAATTGGAGCTACACTTCAAGATCAAATGCCATGGCCTTTAATTTTTAAGCTTAACACTTGAGTAATAGCATGTACGAAATTAATCTAAAGCTACGCAGTAACTGAGGTTAGTCTTGGTAATTATATGACTCCGACGTTAAGATTGACCACAATTAAAGTCAACTACTAAATTTGAAAAAATTAAAGACGGCGTCTGTTTAAATCGATTTATAGTTTTAATGTAGACTATTGAGATCATTTAAGGTCAAGTTGCTAGTTCTGTGAATCCCAATTTACCAGGTTTATTATTATACTTGTTATAAACCGCATATGTACATAGGAAGTATCGGGCGGGATGTGATGTCTCAGAGCTCAGAAACAAACATAACAGTCTATACAAGATAATTACTTGCGTGCTAGTGACACTCATTCAAATTAATTACTACATAACATAAATACACAATATGCATACTTTATTCTTTAAATAACCTAGGAATTCGATTCAAAATTTATTTTAAACAGGAAACTGTGGACCTCATTTTTTGGGTATCTTTATTATAGTAAACAGGACGTAAAATGATCAAAGGCATTTTTTAATTGGAAACTTTATTCTTATAGCTGCTTTCATATACAGACAAACTTTATGGAATACTTTCCATAGCTTGATGGCTGTTGTTGAAGTATACCTTCCCAAACTTCAAATAATCTTTAAAATATTGTGGCATTGATATTGGCGACAGTACGAACTATTACCTAAGACTAATCTCCGCAAAGGGGTAAATTCAATATCAAACAAAATTGTAGATTAGATGAGTAAATTACGCAGTGGGCGTTTTCGACCTTGTAATGAAATCACAGAATGACACAAATCCTATCATATAGCACTTGTCAGTAGTAGCATGCTTATCAAAACCCCTTCAGAAAGATTGTGTCTTGGATATCAAACAAGTTGTTTACGACTGGGAGTAAAAACGTCTGCTGAACACATTTAACATTTGAGTGTTTACGAAACAGGAGACTAATTGCCTAAATTATACTTTCATTTGCTGTGTTGTTACACTAATTGGATTTTTATTCAAACGTGTCAATTATGTTGCAAATATTGAAGAACATAGAGCTTGATTTTTTATTGAATAAAATTTGTTAGCTAGGTCTAATTTAGCTTTATGAGAAATGTTTTGCTATCGAATAACACAGTTTCCCAATGGAAAATTTGAGCATATAATATCGATCCTGATACACTACGAAATCATTGAAGCCACTCATGGCTCAAAAAGATGACGCTTAAATCTACGTAAATACATAAGTGAATGCCTACTCACAGCAAACTTTTGCCATTATGTATAGCATCGTTCTAAAGCATCCAATCCAATCCAGAGTAGAGTGAAATTGCAGATTGGCTACATGGAAAAATAAGACGACGATCACCTCTCTCTCCTTGAGATTTTTTCGTTGGCTATATTGATTCCCATATTTCATTTTATGTCTGCATTACAAGCTGGAAACCAGAAATCGTGTTTCAAAGTTATATGCATTTTCGGAACTACAAAGCTGTGTACAACCACATCTACACACATGGCTCTATGAGTCGTTTAAGTGAGTGGCAATCGATAGCAAACATCAACATTTTCCAGTTGAATCAACTTATAATGCATCAGTATATACAATGTACACAGAATTGCTCCTGCCTGCCATACCATGCTACACCAACCATCAAGCCAAGGAAGTAAAAAACAAGGAAGCAATCGGCAGCGCCAGCACCAACCCTTACTTCTCGCAAAGCCGTCAGTGAAAGTAACTGAACGTGCATGCAACTCTGTCGATTTGTATACATACATCTTCTTCTGGTTAAAAACGTGGTTCAAGGAAGAAATAAAGAACATGTCTTCGCTCTTACAAATTCAACATTTAGTTCAATTCCATTCAGAGCACAATCGCTGGCATATCTATTGGCTTTATATTCATTTTATACTTTTTCTTTTTTCTCCATTTCCAACTCTGAATCATAGCCTTCCAGACATGGCATGGTTAAGGTCTGACAGTTCTCTCTGATTCTTTCTATTTTTGCAATACTTTTTCGAGTGGAAAAGGACAAGGCTTGCTAAACGGAAGTAGAAAACATGCACAAACACTAGTGTTGTTGTTGTTGTGTTGACTGCTTTCACATTTACAATATCAGTCTCTGAACTAAACTACACTCACGCGTCCAGCATTCGTTAGCTCATTGCAATGTTTGTTTTTCGCCTCTTTATATCTAAATAATATACGTTCGAGCATTTCGTTGATCTGTTATATTAAGACATTCGTGACATGCTGAATTGCCATTGTGCCACGCACAACTCAACATATTTTTTTAGATGTTTCGGGAATGTGAAATAAAAATACCGTTTGAAAATATGACCCTACCCGTGCTTGATAAACCTGTTACGTTTGAAATAACACTTCACATGTAGTCGGGCTGCTCAAACAAATGGGACTTACCACAAAATATTTTTCTTCATGTTATTATTATTTCTATTATTTAAAGCTGCTAATTAAAAAGTTTGTCAAAAACATTGGGATTTTGCAAAGGAAAACTAAGTTAAATTCAGTTAATAGTCAAACGTTGACGCACTTTTGTCAAAAATAGGTATTAATTTTGTTTTAAAAATTTCTCTAATGTATCCATCTACATTACTATGTCTGCAAGAAATGCCAGTAACAGTTCATGCACAGATTATTGACCTCGTGTATTAGCCCATGCATCGGTAAACTTACTTATGAGAAAAAGTTATAGCATGTCATGTCATTTTCTTGACTCACAAGGACCTGGAAAAGGAGTGGAGTTGGGAGCATGAGAGAGCGTAAAATTATGATGTTTTACAAATTTGCATCCTTTTGTTCAGAGCACGTTATTGGGTTTTAAGTGTTATTATATTTTCGTTACCTGAAATACATACATCACTCCTGAACTGGGGGTATTATAATCCCAGTAAAATGTATTCATATTTTTGCAACAAGAAAAAAAGCAAGAAAAAGTAAATGCTGATATACTTACGCCATGATGGGAAGAGGACTGCTGAGGAGAACCGGGTGTACTGTGGGAACAGCCTTCACAATACCATTCCAACACGGAAACCAGAGAGTGTTCCGTAACGCCTGGACAAGCCAAAGTTAGATTGGCTCCCGCCTCAGTCACCACTGTTTCCGTCGGAACGGATGTCACATCTGAAAAATTGCAGTCAACTATGCAATGAACTAGGAAAGTAATTTGTAATAAACTAACGGGACTGTATTTTTAATGATAATTCAACAAAGAAAAATGTCAGCCCTTTATATAAATCGCTTTCACTCGATAGCGCTCATTTTCATCAAAGAATGTGCTGGGAGAGAAGTCGTTACTGCCACCGGTGTATGGAGAGCGCCCTATATAGTTAGGTAATGTATGTGTCTCTGTGTGAACGAGAGAGAAAGCACCCACCCTAACGTAATAAATGAGACAAAGTAGGGCGTTCTCCGTAGTAGTTCATGGTTTGTTTCTGTAGGTTGTAAAAAGTATGAGATACTAAACGAAGTTGTGTGCGTTTGCACAGGAATGATGATGTCATTTGATTCCAACAACAAGCTGGGAGAATAGCTATTTCAGCAACTTAGGCGTCTCATGAAAATCAGTAGTGTTAGAAAAGCAGGAGCAATGAAATGCTTGCAATGAAATGTGGCGATTGTGATAATGAAAGAAATGAAAAATGAAAGTATGGAAAACTTGGCACCAATATTCAATGAGCAAAAATGCAAGTCCTCTGATCTAGTACAGTGCTCATAATTTCCATCAACTCCTCCCTTTCGGAAAGGATAAGCAGATATAGGAAATAATAGAATCAACCATAAAAATACCAGTGAAACCGTTTCACGCGATGCAATGCAATAGTGAAACATTATCATGATGATATGCATGAGGGTCTGTAATGCATGGCATCCGTTTAACGTCTTTCTCTGGCTAAAGAATCTCCCTTTCTAACGATTTAATGTAGAGCTCTGTTTTGCGTCTGGCATAGTTTAAAGTAGGGGAAAAAGAAATTCAAAAATACGAGGAGAAAAACCGCAGTCGACGCAGCAGTAGAGTCTCCTCGCTCCGCGATAACATGCATGGATGCTAAAGGAAAACGTAAAGTGTGGTAACTGTATGCTAAAAGTCATGGAATTCAACCAAAAACATAAGAAATAAAGAATGAGAGAAAAAGAGCCTGGTGGAAATAAATTAAAGGAATGTTTGAGCGGGTGGAACAGAAATGAGGGCATTTTTCTTGTGAACTTTATGAAGTGGACTTGGAACAGAATTGAGAATAAAGCAGTAAGGACGACAGCTCGTTCGTAACCGTAATAGGACAACTGTTTTTCCCATTCTTGTGCCCGACCAAAAATCTTCCACTTTACTCACACCGAACTATAATCACACATGCCATATTTATATCCATACAGTTATGTGACCACTCCATTCACTATATAGATGATTGCTTCTCCTATTTATTCTTTCGTTCATATTGTGGCATCAAACCAGTAGTTAGAGCTGGAACAGCGGTCTCACCAGTGAAAAGAGTCATAACAAAGTATCATTAGCAGCGAGGGGAGTCCTAATAGTATTATTATTTTTATTTTTATTATTTGTACATTGCTATACCATAACCATACTCGTACATCGTGTATTGAATGGTGTAAGTGATCGTCTTTCGTTCACTAGATGTATTTTCTTCTGAACAAGGGGAAATTTCGTTTGTAGTTTCTACCTTACAAACCACATTTAAAAAAGAGAAAGAAAGACAGTAACTGTTTTCAATCACTCCGCCAATGCAACCACGCAGGAAGCGAAATGCTGAGACCCGTTCATAAAACCAGATCAGCCAAGTATGTAAACACTGCTGTTTCCGTGAACAGAATTTGTGGGCACTGACAGACACAAATCGTACACTTTCCACCGTGTGTATTACTCTGCTCAAACAAAGCATATCGATATTGTGTGCATACCTTTCACCAAACATACTTTCCATCGAGGACATGTTCCGTGTAGAATTCACTTTTGGCAACAGTTTTATCTTTACCAACATACATACATATTATATCAGCAATATACTTCTTTCAGTTTGTATTTTTTTCACCCGTGGATATGGAAAAGGAAAAAGTAGCAAAGACTCAAGGGTGGAATTCTAACATTTCATTGAAAATGCATGGTGCTCCTTGAATTTTTTTCACAAACAGGTTGGTTATTGGCTGCAATATTGGAGCTAGGCATTTGTTTGCACATAAGCAAGTAAGTACAATCAAAACCTTGTGATTGTCTTTCTTCTTGTGTGTTTTGCTTTGTCAGCATGTTCTCTCTCCGTGCCTTTACGTGCAGTTTATGATCCTGCCCTTTCAACGATCCCACTTGCATCCCAATGGCCAACTCTGAAATTTTTTGGCTTTCATTATCGCAACTGATCTCGCTGTCGTGATAATCGAAGTCGTAACACAAGCTGGCGTTGTTTTGCACCAGTCAGAATGGCCACACAGAGTGCAGGAGACACGGTATACTTTTTCATTTTACCGTTTTTGTCGCACTTGTTAGAACTGACGTTGACAGCCAAGCAATGTATGATCATAGTAAAAAGCCACTGACAACAACAGTAGCAAGCGCTCTCTGTCATACCATCAGCACGTATTCCTTTTCTTTGGAAAGTCATGTGGAACAAATTCATAACATTTAACAGAAATCGATTCTATATCATGTAAATATGCAGGAAACGACAAAACCACGATGCTAGTCCACTCATCGCTTTCAGTGCCACCATCTTTCCAGCAATGCTAGCTATTGCATGGGGATGAAAGGTTTTTATTTGGAGCTCCCGGAGTTCTCCAATCTCTAATATCTTATAGCCAAAGCTAACTGCCCACTATCGAACTACATAATGCAGTTCTCAATTTGCTCTTTATTTGACTTTCTCACAATCTCATTTGGAGGAAGCCGGACATCAAGAAATCTCATATGTGTTGTGCATATAGACAATTTTAAATGAGTCCAGTGGTGCTACTCCTTCTATACAAGTTGGAATCTAACATGCGATCAATGATGCGACTCTGTATATTATTATATTATAAGTCTGGACTCTTCTTATGGTTTCTAACCTGAATAAAAAAGACTTAGCTATCAAGTATCCACTCACTCCCGAGCATAAAAATAAATATCACTGAACAACCAAGCCATTCAACTTGATAAAGTATCGCCAGAGGATTTTAAATACTTGCTCACTTCTCAGTTTCTGGCCTGGTTTTTTAGTCTGTGAAATAAATTCGGTTCTCAGAGCTACTACTTCACTCATCTAGGTTTTAGCGAAGCTTAGTCGCTTTATCCATTAGCAGAATTGATGTTGGCTTTTCTGGCAATTTTTTTGCAGTTGTATTTTTGGATTTTTACTACTGCCTTACACACACCAACTGTGTCAAACGATGTCATGTCACGACAGTGAAGAACGTTCATATCAACCGCACAAAGTCCAAAATTCATAATTTACGGTTTTCAAAGTGCCGAAAAAATTGCGAAATGTAACCGGCAACCGCATATTATAGAGGGTGATCAAGTTACGGTACACCTTTGTAACGCTAAATATTTAAAAGATGCACATGGCTTTACGGATTAAGCGCGTTTTGTACGATTCTTCAATAGTTTCTGCAATGCATGAGTAAACTTTTAATCAAATAAATGTGTATGTTGATGAACAATGTTCACCTTCAAAGCTTTTCTACTCAATCAATCTCTACAGTGAAGGGTTTCCATGCACAGACAGACACCGTGCGTGCTAAATTAAAGGCACATTAGTTGTTAGAATTAATTGTGAAATTGCTCACTCACATTTCAACTATAGTTTTACTGTAATCTTTTGAAAGTTTGCATTTGACATGTTTTAGTGCAACCAAATACCGAGAACTGAGGCATAATGAGTTACCTTGATATGTTTATATTCAAGAAAAGAGTGTTTGTTCAACATTCCATGACAAGGTAGCTCAATCCTGCTATAGCTGGTGGACGTAGGCAACAATAAATTAATGTTTATAATTTCAGGTTGTATGAGCGTAGCGTAATCAAAAACTCTAATGTACATTCATTACGTGTGAATCCATTAACGTTCGTAACTAAAGTAGATAATAATATGTACATTCACTAATTCAAAACAATTCAAATAGAAAAAGCTCGACGACTGTCCAACTCTTTCAAGAGCTCGTTTCCACGAAGAATGGCTAAACACATGCTCAATGGAAGTCTTACAAGCCCATATACGCTCGTTTAGTACTTGTTGTGAAAGTTAGAATGGGATTGTCTCATCGCCGTCTTTGTCACCATCACCACTGGCACTGTGGAGCCCAACAACCTGCTCGTGCTCGTCGTTTTCGGTGTTTCTCATCGCCATTCCTGTTGATTGATGACGCTTGCGAGTAAGTAGAAAACAAAGAAATTATACAGTTCACCACGTCACTTTGTCATCTCCCTTCGCAATGTTGATTTTGCTATCCACGCGGCAGCTAACTTCTTCATATATACGTCTGTCTTTTGAACTGTCACGCCAAGATATATGACGGAAGAGTAGAATTGGATTCTCCGCTCCTATACTAGTTTTCCATTCATATCATAACTACTAACAAGTAGGCAGATATATTAGTACTTGCTATAAATATTTGAAGTTAGAAAAGAGCATCGAGAAAAGTTTTTACACACATGCTTTTTATGACAATGTCATTAGCATGAATGTTTATATATGTAATGGTGATAGGTACAAAAGAAAGCTTCCTCCTAATCTACAATCTACTGGTTCGAGTCAACATTCTCTCTCAATGCAATGGATGTCCGTATTAAATACGTGTACCAAATTGCAAGCTTGTACTACCAGTGTGCCCATAATTTTACCAAAGAGTGCGTAACGGTAGAGTCCCTTTCCACATTTTTGGTTCTCGAATGGCTGTCTCTCTAACGACGACCTTATCATCATCATCCATTGTGATTTTATCTGTTTAACTTTTGCTCATACACTTACGTTTTTAACTTTGCACTTTTCCTCATTTTTACTTGTTTGGCGTGTGTGTAAACTTATGAGTGCGCTGTGCTTACCACATTTTCTTCCAAAATGTTGTTCTACAACTGATAGTTTTATTGAGATTCATTGTTAGCTCATGTACAGCGGCAGACAAACAGTATTGCCAAAGTTTGTCAGAGATATCTCCGCCTGAAGAAATATTCTGGTTCTAGTCCCTGTTTGAGCGGCGAAACTGCAGAGCTGTTGGAAAAAAGCATGGAAAGCTTTGCTTGCTTGATTTTTGTATAGGTTGTGCACACAAAAGTGAAGTGTCCGGGTGAAGTGACTTCTTAACTTTGTATCACACTAGTAACTCAATATAAAGATCTTTGTCAGACCAATAATTCTCCACGCTGGGCTCTTACACCAATTGAAAGAGCATTATTGGAACATATAAAATGTGCAACATAACCCAGTTGCCGTTACTTTTTGCTCCAGTACATCTTTATGAGATTTTTTATATTACTTTGGCTCCAGTACTCTTCAGCTACGGTGTACTTAGCCCGTACTGCTGCCTTCTCCTGATGATGCCATGCCTTTTTTATCCAATTCCCAACTCAAGTCGCCTCGATAACTCTTTCACATGGATTGACAAGATAGAACACTAAAGTGAGTTTTGACCTGGTTGTGCGGAGGATTTCCCTGTACGGATTGTTAGGATTTTTTAGCAAAAATATTATATCAATGCGATTTGACATAGTCGCACATAAATTTGAAGCAAGTAAAAGCTCAAAGTGTCTATCTTCAACTTCAAGCATACTCCATTGGCAGAATACAACCTTCTCCTTCATCATTCACCTATAAATGCTCTTTTTATCTGACTTTTTATATGAGAGCAAGACGTCCTCGCGTGTTTCGTTGGCGTTGGATGTGTATGTGACGACAATTCTCGAAATGGATGACACAGTCACATACTATCAAACAGATGTGTGTCATGACTTTCTTTCGGCTTCCGCCTCCTGCCACCACATTGCAAGCCCAACAGTGCAGAGAAATGTGCGTTGCGTTGCCACCAACATTCCTGTCACTGTAAGAGCTCCAGCTCTATACACGCTCCTTCCCTACTGGCAAGGAATGTACATGTCCATCACAACAAAAGAACGATGTGCCTTGAACAACACTACTTGAAGGACCCTGACTTTAGAGATAGAATCAAGATTTATGTATTACAATCGGATGGGATGGCGCTGACATATGGTTCTAGGTTAACTCAAGTGTCCACTAAAAATAGCTGGGTCCATGTTCGGCCCATATAACCCTGATACAAATATATATATCATCTATATCATCTCGTCACACGGATTTATTTTACGTATTTAATATTTCGTATTTATGTACACACACCAATGTATTTAACCAATCTACAATTTTTTCTCAGATATAAAGCACAACGCGGTCTAGTTACTATGCAATTACAATCGTCTTAAACGACACGATATAGAACGTTACCTGATTCCCTCTTTGTTATGCTACACTAAACTACACTTCCTAGTGTCAGAAGCGACGAGTGTAAGTTGTGTAAATAAATAATGTACAATAGATTGACATTAACCTGCAAAAGATAATGACCAGCCTCCATTGAATTATGGGAAAGAGTGGGTATCATTCTGAATTAATCAGTACTCCAAATAAATCTCTGGAATAGCGAACTGAAAAAATCAGATTTCGCTTTTTGCTAACATATCAATTCCATTAGAAACTGTTTCTTAAGTCAGGCGGTATGACGGAGAATTGGGTAATGGAAACACGCAGATATGGTCTCACACGGTTGTCCCGAAATCGTAGTTTCGAAGGAAAGAAACGAGCATTGATAAGTACAAAGTTGAAAGTTCCGACTGCCAAGTGTTGTCTTGTGGTATTTTGAGCAGAACCCACTTGAGAGGAAAAGGAAGTGAAAGAATGAACAACTTTCCTTTAATGTCCACCGAGCCCAAAGAAGTCATGCCCATGTGCACATAATAAGTTAGAGCATTGTGAGCTCTGGGTACAAGCTATAAAACCTTATACATTTTTATTTCATAGACCTTTTATATCCATTGGTACAGCACAATATTGGCTTCAAGTGATTAAAGATTACAATCAGAAAGTTCTGATATACTTGTAACTTATTTCTTATTGTACATCTCAAGTCAGTAACACCAGCAGGGGGAAGTCCGATAGGAAAAAGGGAGATGAAGGGAGAGAGAGAGAAAGAGGGAACCAAAAAAATGAAATTGTGAAAGAAACATACCCAGTCTATATTGCGCTTAAAGGAAAAAGGGAAAGTAGAAAGGCTGGCGGTGCTGCTTTAAGTAGTAGCCGTCTATGTCCTTGTGCTGACATGAATGTAGCAGGAACGACGAACAAGACAAGTACGAAATGTCGACTTTGAGAATTCCTAAGTTAAGAGACACATGACTATGACTGTTACTACTGCATGTGTACAAACACACTTACTCCGCCAACTTCTTTTTTACTAAGTATCTTCTTTCACTCCCTTTGTGTGATATGTACTAATGTCCATCGTAACATAAAAAAGCAAGAAATAAAGATGAAAGAGGTTCAAGTTTTCTATTCAGCCATTCTACTTTCTTTTCGACTGAAATATATAACTAGACGACAGCGTCAGATATATCTTGATAAAATAGGAAAAAGTGCAAGTTGAACTTAAGCACGGGGTACGAAACATTAAAGCTGAGAAAAGAGAGAAAGGGTGTCGCTCCATATCGCTCCTAATATCACAGACGAAGTTTGTTCGAAGTCCTTTAAGAGTTATTCTGAGGTCTCCACTTCTCTCGAAAAATAAAGATGCGATAAAAGCGTACAAAAACGTGTATAAAAGGTAAAAGCTAAGTAAGTAAGTGTAGTGACAAAATGTACAAATGCACACATAACTACCGGAGCTACTTCCATTTACCGCAGAAAATAAAGGGATAAGTGACACAGCTTCTTTCATATTTCAACGAATCCGCCAATGCAAGATATGACCAAGCCCTTGTCTCATTCTGTCCAACGGTTGAGAACCAACGGCTGATAATAATATCACAATTCATATAAAAATTTATACATCATGTTCTGTTGAAGACAGAAGCAAATGAAAACAAACCCTTTTAAATAGACTTCAAAAAGTGTACCAGAAATCTTATGATGAATTAGGTCAAAAGCTACATTGAAGGATCAGCGTCACAAACCAATTTCACAAAACAAAAGCCCTTTTCTTCTAGGAATATAAGTTATCAGGTCTGGAGAAATTTGAACTTTAAGGAGAGACAGATGGACATCAGGACGACAAACTGACTTCCACTTCTTAATGTTTCGAGGATACAATATAACATGTTTGATGTTCCCATTTACCTTGGTACAACGTACTACACAGTAGAGTAAGGCTAGGTATTTGAGAAAAGTAGGAGTAAAACTAACTTAGGCTCAATGGATTCCGATAGTAATACTCTTGCAAGGATGGATGGAGTTCATCGCACTTCATCCACCCGGTTTGACTCATTCAAGTAGAGTTTGGGTAAAAATGTGAAAAGTTGATAAATAATCGTAAATGGACGAAAATATTTCAAATTTTGGGATACGGCATTTCTGGAAAATTAGAACGTTTATCCATCAGTCTTTATTCGTGTGTTTATCGTGCAACTGTATTTTTGGCGAAGGTTGAACCAGGCCTGTAACCACGACTTCAAATCTAGGGGGTTTGAGAGCTAAAAATTTCCAGCCCCTTTATTTAGCATAAAATTTCAAGAAGAAAAATTCTTAAAAGTGGGATAGTGACATTCAAATTATTGTAAATTTAGTAATTTTTTAGTCAAAATAATTATAATATCAAACATTTAATGCTTCAAATAGACCGAAATGCAGATATATGATTAAAATTGAAGTATTTTTGCGGTTTATCAAAAATTTCTGGGGGTTTCGCCAAAATTCTGAGAGGTGGTGTGGCCAAATTCCAGGCGGGTACAGTAAACCCCCTAGACCCCCGATTGTAGCGGGCCTGGGTTGGACAATATGAGTCTTGCATTTATCATACATTTTTTACGTAGACGTGTAATGGAATGATTACATGTTTCTTCCTAAATAAAAAGAAAAATCGTTAAGTTTTCTGGGTCCGCTTTCTTGAACTATGTGCTTTGTAAGAAGCATTCAATTCCTCGAAGAACTTGCCCGTTGAAAACCAAATATTACCCAACTTGAAAAGAAGAATTACATTAAAACAGATCCTGCTCGCTTCACTGCTGACGCTCAAGTTTACCATTGTCTGCTAACCCGAAATGAGTAAAGAAAGGTTACGAGAGTTTCATTTTCTATGGCTAGATTCTGATCTGACCCTTTTTAACAAGGATGCAATCTGGGTCTAATAAAGGGCTTCGAGTACCTTCAACCTTGTATAATATTACAGGCGTATGTATCTCTTTCCTTCATGAGTCATGTGCAACACATGCATACCTGTCTACTTTGCTTCACTGTGTGCACGGTTTCTAATATGTGTTGTCCAAGACTCTCATTGTACATCTGGAATAAATAGCCGCTTCATCACAGTAATCACTGTAACTGATGGTTGGGAAACGGTTTTTTTTTTGTTTTTTCCCGGATCTAATAGACAAGAAGATGCAGTTACTACAAGAACAAAAAAACCAAGTCACCTGCTACCCTCGATCTCTTCCCTTTTTATTTCTACTTCTTGATCTCCTTTTTGTACCTTCTGTCGTCCTGGAATGCATCTTTTTCTGCCCCACGCTTATTTCGATCTACCCAACCAAACTAACAAAATCTAGGCAATGTGACTTGGTATTGACCCTGAACTAATATGTCCTACTAGGGCTCTGGTCTCTCATCAGCAACAGTTGGGACAATGGATAAAATCCAAATCCTTTTCCAAACACACTCCAAAAAATTTTCCCGAAACTGCCTCTAAAGTCATATTTCAGGTTTCTTGTGGCCACATGGGAGGAAGAAAGTGTTTGTTGAAAATATTCCGCTGAGCCATTATTTACTAATGAATATGATAGCCGGACAATTGATGGTGAAATCAAGCGTGGTATGGTGATTTGGAAACATAAGACTGAACGACCATCGGCCATTCTGTGGAAAGTCGTAGTACATTTGTGTCCTCCAGTACATCAATACTAGTCGAGGACAATTGTTGCCGAGCCTCAATCCTGGAACCTCCCCTCCCTGTCAAGGCGTCTCTGCCCTGCAATTTACTTTTTTTTTTTTTTTTTTTTTCCTTTGAAATTTACTTACTTACACACAAATCATGTCCATATGTCATAAAGTCTGTACTTACGAATATGTAACAAGAAAATAGCTTATAAATGTGTTATTTCTTGTTAAGAAGCTTAGTGTGTATTAATTTTGCTCTATATTATTCCCTTCAGAAGGACTCTCAATGAAGACGACGAAAGAAAGCATTAACTTCGTGAGGGGTATTCTGCGTGACACCGCAACGTTAAAAATTAACTTGAGAGTACATGCATTAATACAATAAATAAACGCCACTGTAAGCTCATGTAAATGTGGTCTCGTTTGATAATAACGTTCATCATTAATTTTTATCACGAACTCTTTCAAAAGTTATTCCAGTATTAGGATTATGTGTAGTAACGCAACTAATTGGTAGTAACAATAACAATTGTCTGAATTAGTGGCTTGTTCAATAGTTTTGTGCTAAAACAAGCCATTTCCATCCAAGCCAAGCGGATTTAGAGGCATTGTTAAAAGGAGCGTGTATAGATGTACTGTCGCTGGCTGTTTCCTCCTCATGTGCAACCCTTAAAGTAGTGGGAAAAGGAATCGTTTGCATTATTGATGGTACGGACTGGAAACCATTTGTTGTGAAACAGAATCCCTAAACAAATTAGAGTTACCAGTGCAGAGCAAAGCAGCTATGCAAATTCCCTTGTGCTCCTGCTTACCATGCATACCTATTAAGTACACAGTGATAGCACATACGTATAAGCTTCTTCTCATGTGTACAAAAGATTGCATTCATTTGCCATCCTTTGAGACCCTCCATTACATCCACAATGTACATTTATTTGCCCCAGACTAGACGAAGAAGTTGCAACCGTATGAATGCGTAATTCTCAGAAGGATAAGTTGCAAAACTGATCCTGATCACGTTTGATTCGGGGTAGTCATCTACGAGAAAAGTTTTGCCCAAAATCACTCAAAGAAATGGGAAACCTCTGATTTTCGAAACTACATTTTGCCCTTTGAATGACAGGGATAAAAACTAACTCTTGTTCGTACTACTGTTGTTGTTGTTACACATTTTGTAAAGTTGTAATCTACCATCTACGTATACGTATGCGTGTTTAAGAGAATATAATGCTAAAAGTTTGTCGATCCTATGTAATCATTTTTATAAACAGGCGAATTTCATGACATGACCCGACGATCCAGCTATTATATTCAATTTACCACTAGTTTACGTCCTCAATTCGCCGCATTCAGATTGGAGCCATGTCAATATAATACAGAAGGAACAATTTCTTTAAATTTATTCTTCCACTAACTCACTTCCATTTATTAATAATATTCCATGGTCTCAAATTTGGTTACGTGATGAAAAGATAGTAACTCATGTTTCTAATGTTTCATCTATAATTCGATTTATACTTGTAAAGGGACATGCATCAATCCTCTACCACCGCCACACCGACAACCAGTGGCTACCACTGCGGTTTTGACAATAATGAGGTTTTTCTTTTTAGTTTAGTTTGAGGGTTTATCAACGGTACAGTTGCTGGAATTGTTGTTTGAATACATTTATTACGTTACTGATTGTAATTCAGCAAGTCATGTCCTTACTAAGTTGTCCGTCTGTCGATCTCTCTGTACACACCTTACCACCACCACACACTTAAACCAATTTTTACTAATTTTGGGACACAAGTATTATTATTCGAGGACTCAGTAGAGTACACTTTTCAGCCAAGTTGTATCCGCTGTTCAAAAGTTATATGTGCGTAAATTCAAATATTAAATTTGGCTAAAGGTGAGCATATTGGGGTATTGTGACATGCCGAATCGACTATCGTATTAGCAATCCCATGTTAGTAATCGAGACCCTCGAAATTCAGCTACGCACTTGACTCGGCTTTACGCAGGTTTTATTGTGTATATACACTCAACCACTACATGAACAAACGTAAAATTACATAAGCATGCAATTTAAACCAAACCACGAGGTAAAACTGGTTACGTAGGCATTTTTATTTCTTCCACTTAATTTTCTGACATAAAATGGTGAATGGCATGCTTATATACCTTGCTATGGGTATAAGACATGGAACGCGAGGGAAAACGGTCGCCTACTCGTATTAAGGAAGGCATTACACCGTGGTGCCATGCCGTATATAATATTTGTTGATGCTCTACTATTCCGTCCAATTTAAGTATGCATGCCTACATGTGAGTAGCCGTCACCTTCTCTAGAAAACGTTCCAAACATAATAACTCTTTTCGTTTACTATTTTTTCATGTGCTTCACTCACTTACGAGCTCCAAACATATTTTTCCGTAATAACGAAAAAAAATCACATAAGAAAAAGGGAAGAAAATTACTGGTTTGCTGGAATGGATAGACACAAAATAGTTGTTTGGATTTCATGCTTTTAACTACCACTTTTATACCTTTTTGATGGTCTTTCTGTTTATAGGTTTTAGTTTAATAGCTTAGCCTGATCTCAATTTATGGATTCAAGCTATTATAATACTGTACATATGTGCATGCTTAAAACACAGAATCGGTGGAACTATATTGATGTTTTTTTTTGTAGGAGTACAGTACTGTGTACGCATGAATTCAAGTGTGCTTCGATATGAGGTACGCAATGAAATGTAAATCATAAACTACTCGATGGAACTGCAACTTGCAACTCTGCAAAATGACAATCCTTCATTACACCACACATAGCATGGCTCTCTTTCTGTTTTAACAAAAACTATTACCATGTTTTCATGTGCCATGTGTCATTTTTAATCAAAAGTCATGTTGTGTTGAAACATGTATGAATGAATGAGAAAAACCAACAAACCTTTGCGTAATGTTTTATTTTAAAGCCAAGTCTAAACATCAGTCAAAACTGTCGCAACATTTCCCTACACAACAGGTACCAACCACACTGAAGAATTGGGCGCAGTTTTCTTTTCGCCTCTCCACATACAAAATTATTTGGTTGGAGATTTGCTACGCAATTAATATCCATTAACATAATATGTATGTATAATTGTTTTTGAGTATCATTCCGCAGACCGGGTTTTCACATTCATTTTCCAGTTTAACAACCATGATGACAGGAAAACAAAACAAATGGAGCAAACTTTTATTTAAAATGGCTCATAACTGGAGCATTACAAAAAGTTCTTAATTTTGTTTAACAACCAACCCATCGGGTAATGTGACTGAGCTATTTCTCATGATATGGAAGATTTGTATTTGTTCAAGACATGTTTGCAGCCCCGCCTCAACTTTTCAATACTTGGATTATTCTTGAAATGCTGAATTGCGTATTGCCAGTGAAGTAAGTGGAAAAGGGAAAAATGAAATGGAAAAAGAGGAGGAGGAAATAGATTACAGCAGAGAAGTACATTTTACCGGAAAACTTGAAACAACTATTTTCCTTTGCTTTCCTTTTTGGACATCTTTCAGTAATGTGAAAGGAAATTGGATTGAACATAGAGCTTGTCATTTTCATGTAAAAGGCATTCTCTAATGTTGGCTTGGCTGTTGCTGGCTGTTACATTTGTAAACTAAAAAAAACCGAAGCAGTGGAAGCAGCACACAGAAACATGAAATTGTTGCTTTGGCATTGCTACAAAACAGTTTCACCAGCAGCAACCACTACAATCATTCTAGCTCATTCAGAATAAATGCCGAAACCATAAAATATTGCAATGCGCTGCTCAGGAATGCTTTCTTGATAACTGTATACAAGAATGGAAATGGTTGAACCATGTTAAATCCAGCGTTACACATGTTCTTACACAAACTTGCTGAGTTTTATGTTAAAACACGAGTATTTATTGCTTCTTTTCAATCTCCATATTTAACTTTAGTTTGTAGACTATTCCTCCAATAAACTGGCGTACTTTTCTGATACTCTAGCTAATTCTCTGATGAGTTTTTGCAAAATGTGCTTTACCTGTCCTCAGCCAAGCACTCAAACATGTTTACTTTAAATGAGTTCGGAATGTGCTAGAGAATGACGAAGGGTCTTTTTGTCCGTTGTCTGTTTAGTGATGCTTGTACAGTGCAAAAATGATTTAGCTTGACAATACAAAAGAAACTCAATTCCACAACACATTACGTTTTGGTAACAAGCGTGCTTTTATCTCAAATCTAATAAAGTGTATGCATACAATGCAATGGTAGAATAAGAAAGAGACTGAGAGTTAAAAGAATTCTCATTTCATCACATTTCTAAACGCACGATAGAGTCGAAGTAATAACCTGAAACCGGGAAGACTTTTCAGCTATATTATTGTGGCCATAAACCCTAGGCTTTTGTAAACATAAATACGAAATGCATAAAAAACCTAGAAATGAATTGTTGCGGAGCTCAGAGTTATCTAAGCTGAGGAAAGTCAGTGAGGAGTCCTCCCCCATGTACATATTGCCTTTAGGTGGTTTTTATTACAACTTCTGTGGCACACAAACAAGGATCTCGGCAATTGATTCAGTAGTCCATCACCACGAGCCGTATAACCAGAAATAGCGAGAGGAGATGAAAAGAAATGAGTAAAAAGTAGTAGTTTTCAAATGTGATGACATATCAAAAGATTCAATTCTGTATTATTGTGGTTATAAAGGGCTATCATGAGCCAGCCCCGAGGCTTTGAACAGTTGAAACAATTATTTGAATGGGGACTGACAAGATGGAAAATGTGTTCTGAAGGAGTGAATCGGCCAGAAGCCATCGAGCTTTTAATTTTTTCTGCGTCTATTGTTATTCAATGTTGTTCTTGGCTTTGTTGCACCTCAAACTCAAATATTTTTCTAGGAATACACTTTCTGCATGCGCTGTTCTGATCATCATCAGCAACAGAACTAGTATTTAAGTTGGAAACAAAATGAGCTCGAGCGTTGTGATGGCTTTTTCCTGTGAATCTCTTAGCGAAGACAATGATCGATCCATGGCATTAGATTGACATGTTCTCATCAAGAAGGATAAAGGATCCATTAACCAACTCAAGCTATTTAAAATCAAACCAGGATGGTTTGTGTTTTATATGGCAATCGGCATTTTGTCGTCAGGTGGGTGGAGTCATGTGGCTTTGATAACTCCAAAACCATTCACTTGATAATCTTCAAATTTTGTAAAATGATTGTTTAGGTCGAAAAAGAGAACACTATTGATTTCCAGCCCAATCAGACAAGCCAATCATGGCTAATTAACCAAAATATTTATTTTACATTGTACGAATTGTAATAGTTAATTTCTCATTGCCCATCTCTACTTACGCTCAAGTAAAAACGTATTGCCATCGTAGTTTTTGAAACTGCCTAAAACTATCGTCTTAAACAAGCAGTAGTGCTTTACAGCTCCATCACAATCTGCATCCTCAGTCCATCCATCTGATCCATCCACGAATGGTTTGAATTTAGACCCTAGCACAAGGTTACGCCTACCTACAACTGAGTTTAAATACAGTAAACGAACCTCCAGAGCCTTCTGAATAATGGTTAGTCACTTCTCTTGATGAATCGGGTAATATTCTTGCTAGTAAGGATCGGAGTAAGATAAGGCAATTGCGGCTTATTCTTCTGTTATAAATATGTTGACGAGTTTTTATGATGGCACTATATAAATATGCCTAACGTGCTCTAGATATAGCTGGAGTGTAATCGAAATCATATACCAACTTGCTGGGGCTGGCAAGCACGAGAGACTTGGAGAGAGAAATAAAGAAGTGCCTATTTATACACACTCATCTTTATACTAAATTGGAAATACGATGGTTGAGATGCCTTTCTTATTAGACCAAAATGAACAGTTCTGGATTGTTTAGCTCGGCTCTTCGATAACGCGCAAAAGCACCATGTATGTTTACTTCTATCTCTCGATATCGATACAACATTTGCGGAATGCGTTCGTTCCTCATTGTAACAACTTCACATCTACCCTTAAGTGGTGACAGATAATCAAAATGATTAACGTTTACATAAATATCACTTAACGAGATTCATTATAACATCATGAGTGAATAAGAGTGTGATTCAGACTCATTCATCAGCTATACCACAATAAAATAATATTAATGTCCTTCCGTTTTGAGGTGAGGTTCATACATGTGTAGAGAATTAAGCAAGTGCTAAAGCTTAGAGAGTGTGGATTCTTATTCAAAAATTGTATGAATATCAGAGACAATTCTGAAAGATGAAGAATTTTAGCATGGTCCACCGCTTGTTCTTCATGGCATGAAATGGAATATTAAGGCTGAATGAAACCAACCCTTTCTGTGAACCGTATCAAAAGGATAATTTATAATTTACAAGCACCTTTCTACCAGAATTACGATGACTGTCATCCCTGGAGGCCTATATACTTCTGTTTTGTTACATTTTTGAGGTAGCAAGGAAGCAGCAGTGGTGTAATGCGAGAGAGAGAAGGCACTGTTGCACGCTTGAATAAACTAAGCAGACTGGTTGGCATTTACGTTTCTTCCATTTCAGATACATTATTGCGTGGGCAATTCATTTCATCCAACTCGTGCATGCTTGCAAGCGTTATGTTATGCTCCTATTCGAACAATAAGGTGTCACTAGGAAAACCTCGGAGTTGTATTTTATCATTCCATCCCCTTGGTTATCTATTGTTTGCTCTGACCATTATGGAAACGGGCAGAGCATGAGGTTTAATCCTCTCCATATCATAAAATTCGGCTCGCCGAAGCAATTTGACCCGGTATCTGTTTTCCTCGCTCTTTCAAGCTCACGATAGTGCCTTTAGAGTCAACGTGCCCAGGCGTACTGGCCCTGTGCTTGTATGAACGAGCTCAACGTATAATTTTATTTCAAGTGTGAACAATCCGTTGATAATATACAAAATCTGCATACAAATATCAACAATTCCTAGATGTAACATACATGATGCTATATAATATGTGTAGCGCGATGCGATGCACACATTATCAAATCAGAATACCTAACATCGTGCACTATCGTTGTCGTGATTTTCACCCTGGAATTCAAAGCAATCCATTCCAATCTTATTCTCAGCGTTCCATATATTTTAGTCATTTGCATAATCATTTAAATCTTATATTTGTCACTTTGTTCAAACAGAGTGGCATCATTGTACGCTCGGTATCTAGCTGTGAGGCATGACGATGAAAATTGGATGTGAATATGAAAGACAATGTAGACCCATTGCTCGATATTTCTCTGCTTTCTTGGCTACTTGTTTGTTGGCCTCGCACAAGGTTCCTCCTATTATCGTTGTTATTATTATTATTATGTTCTCGTGAGCAACTTCTATCATCTTGATCATCATCGCTGTACATCCTCATAATCACAAAAAGACTGGACTGAAGATGTTGGAGTTTTGTTGCCTACTGTGGACCTTATCCCTGGCTCTCTCGCTATTACATTAGTTCTTCCTACTACACGAATCCTAATGGTTGTGGTGGTGGTAGTCAAAGATTGGATGGAGAATGGAGCACTTAGGAATCAACGGGATACCCATTCTCCGACGTAAGACAGATGATTGCTCTGTAAGAGATCCATGACTAACATTATCTCTTGATCTTTCTTGATTTTTCCATTACCAAGTCCGGGTACATGTTGTTCACTATTTGTGTGATAATTTGGAAGCATTCCGATATAAATACCATCACTACGTTGTAATAGCTTCATAGGAAACATACTTTTCCTTTCACCAATTGGATTATCCAGACTACACAGAGATTGTGGAATTAGAGGTAAATCCAGTGCGACGGGTAAAAATAAATTACACATGCGCTCCATGCCAGAACCACCATAAAAATCTGTTAGTAGCTTTTGCATTGTTTACGGTAGAATAATGAACAATATGTTATCTTTTTTAAATTAGATAATTTCTTACTAGAAAGATAAAATACAAAACTGAAACATGTTTGCATGCAGCTTACTAAAATGTATTTACTTGTATGAAATTTATATACGAAGTTAAGTTGCATTGCATCTGTAGCTATGCGATAACTCCAGAAACTAAGTTTGAATCATATCACCAAGCTCATTTTTATCTGCGTTAATAAGTCAATAAATATTTTTAACGCAGGAAGTTGTAACAACGTGAGTCTTATTATTACGCAACAATAGCACTTCTTCACTCCTTCCATAAAGAATATTTTGTGGTAATTTGATGGAGAAAGAATAGCATGACTGAACCTCACCACGTTGGATTCCACAATAAAAGGCAAACAAGGGAATTTACGGCGACAATCTGTGGAGACCTACATACGTATGCTTGAAAATGAGGAAACAACTGCATTTACCAACACGAATAATGGGAAAAGTGTAGAAGAGATGTGAAAGCTAACGATACAGATGGTGGGGCACAAGTGATGGGCATTATTATCGTATTCAGATGAGATGAAAGTTTCTTAGGGAGCTATTGTGTCACAGAGAAATGGAGTAGGAAGACAACAGATCTCAGTAAATACGAACCGGAGGGATGCAAAAACTCATTTTACATATTGTTGAGTTACCTCATCTCATGGACATCAAATATGGAATGTATTCCAACGAGGGAGGGAGAGACATATATACGTACATATTACATGGTACGATTACTATTCAAATGTAATATGGAGATTTGTGGGTTTGAGTCCAGGGAGTGAGTGAAGGACGACAAAGATGGTTGCTAGATTGAACAAGTAAGCAACGCGTGCCGAAGAGACGACGCGTAGAGAATTGAACAACTGCGAGAGGCCTTGCATTAACAACACACATAACGATGGGCTGTGGTGTGGCGACAAAAGCGACTACAATGATACGATCGGCATCATCTTTATTACTATTCCTATCAGAATGATCATGATAGTGACGACAGGAGCACGGGAACGCAATGATCTTCACATTGATGAAAGTTTCCGTGCACACACAAGCCCTACGTGGTTCTCGAGAACACAGGAAGTAAATTCCATTTCATTCTGAGTAAATAACTTATGCAGAAATCACCAATTTCTTTACATAGACTCAGGATTGTCGGCTAAATTGAAGTTTCGAAATGGAATGATATGTTCTGTGATATTTCTCACGATCAATGAAAAACGGCTAGAATAGCAATGGAATCGTGTGTAATACCTAGTCTTCCCGGCTTGAATCCCTGCTACCCACAAATGGGCTTTGCTATTTGATCGTTGAGATGATATTCTAAATATTGACATGCAAAATGAAACGCTTCTCTGAACAACTATTCCAAACAGAAGTACGGACCTATCTCCAAAATTTCAATCTGGATATTTATGTACACAAAACTTAAATTTTCATTTCGTTAAAATAATACTTACAGTAGAATCAGAAGTTTGGAAATACTTATGTATTTCTTATTTGACTTATTATGACTGTCAGATATATAAATAAGTCCAGTAAAGGTGGATTGGGTCCAATTGAAAAGGCTTCCTAACGATAGAATATATAAAAATAAGTTTACAGCAAACCTAAGTTTGAAGAGGTTTTACAGTTTTTCTTAGAATTACTAATTCTACATCAGACTGCTACGTACTTTGATGTCTAATACTTAAAACTAAAACCATTTTACCTGAAAATAACGAAGCAAAAACAAAAGGTGTAGTAATATTCAATATTTTGATTAATGGCACATGTCATCAACCAACGAGTTAAAATCCTACGATGCATTTTGTAGTTTATCAAGATTTGTTTTCAATTTTACGAACGAGTGTTGTAATTGGTAATAGTTTGTATCATAAAAACTCAATTTTATACAAAAGTTTATTTCTTATTTAATAGTTATTTAAGTTAAAAGGGACCAATACAACCAGTGGTACTTGAATGTTCTTAAACGTTAATTCTGGCTAGTTTCTAACTAGTTTTTGAAAAGCTATTTTTTTTAAAAAAAAACTCAATCATTACTTTAGCTTTGTAACCAGACTGCATTTATTTAATATTGATTCAGAGAAAAAATACTATGATAATAATAACAGAATGTTTGCGTTTAAATTCGACTCACGATACGTAACCAGCTACGTGTATTTTAAGGTATATAAGTATGCATGAAGATGCAGTCATTTTGCACTACACCAGCATCTTATGTAAAAGCTTGCTGCTGCTGACCTTCTCAGCGTGCGAAGTTTTATTTTTTGAAGTGTGCCATAAAAGTCGGAATTACCATTCAAGGCGCACTTGGAAATCTATTGATATGCCTACCGTTGAGCACGAATGGATTATTCCATGGAAATTGGTGTAAAATTCTAAAGATATCGTTCATAATACGCCTCACATTCGTCAACCTCTTTACATCCACCTATTTGTCCTAGCCATGCCCGACTGTTGCTCAAGTACATATCAGTCGAGCTTTCTCGACATTCTCGATGGGATTAATCGCAGAGGAAGTGTTAATTTACCAACTAATTTATTGAAACTAATCAATGGTATGTATCCTTGCTGTTTACGTTTATTAGATTTGTAGACATATCCTGGATGAATCCTCTTTTATCACCTACAGGCGTCCTAATCCTTTGCCAGAAATATTTTACTATGAAAATTGAGCAAGGTTTTATAGTAAGCAATAATTCCGGAATGATGAAGAGTACACAGGGGATTACCGAATGAACATAGCGATGCAAACAGAAACTCAAAGTGATTAGAGAAATTATAGGAAATACATTGGGAGTTTTAAATAAAACACTAACCCTTTTTTGTTTTCATTTATGTTGGCCACATCGTATAACACTGAAACTTTTCAAGGCATTTGAAAATAGTTTAGTCTTGAACCGAATTTTTATCATTCATAAAGTTGCCACACTCAAACTAGCTTCAGCTGCACTCCACCATCCATACCATCACGCAAATCTCTTCAGACAGCCGATGCGATAGTTTAAGAGAGTTGTAAGTTTTTACTGCATCGCCTTAATAATCAATGTGAAGCCAGCTTCAGAGAACCCTGCCACAGGAAGAGCACACAGCGACAAAGGTATCCCTGCAGAATCGTAAAATTGAGAAATGAGTCTTAAAAGATCTCGCTCTCTGTTGTAAATAGTTTCCTGGAAAATACGTATATCTTGTACAAATACACTTGCAGCTACGCACAAGTGCAGTTTACAAGATGGTAACGTTTCGAGTTGCAATAACACTGTCCTTACTTTCCTAAAACATGAAGGTTATGCGTATACTGACTGTGAATTTCAGGACAGCAATCATTTATAAGGAAACCTAAAAAACGCCCACGGTCTATAAGCGCTACTACTTCTATCCAAACCGGAAACCAAGTGCACTATGCAAGAACGCTCGAGATATCAGATAATTTTGTATTTTGAAATGTGAAACCTTTTACCACCGCCACGAAACTAAAAGTTAAGCTTGGCTGCCCCACAGAGGGAACTCAAAAAAGTGAGAAACAAGAGCCTCCTTATAAATTTCAAAATAATCTTTGTTAAGTTGATATCTGATGATGATGCTGCACGCATAAATGTGGGCATGTTACGTACTTCATTACACTCTTGCAAAAGACCAAGACAGAAGGAATTCTGTTTGGGGATTCTAAACTTGTCTTGTGGTGAGAAAGGCAACTTTCTCATCTTTAGACTCTCCACGCAGTTGTATATCTTTTGCACATGCATGCAGCCTTGCCGACTGATCCTTCAAGCCACTGACTGTACTTCACTCACACCAAACTCCTCCTGGACGAAACGGAAGCTTTCTATCATCCATAATTTTCAGTGTCTGGAAGACTAACTGTGGTTTTGGGCGATCATAATGATGTTACTCTCATATAGAACTGGAGTTGGAGTGCGAGTCAACGTTTTATGACTTATAAAAGCCGAAAACTTCACATACATTTCATAAGTAGGTTCGTGGTTCCTGTGTGATGTTCAAATGAGCAGCTCTTACATTACAAAATTACAGCTTTCCCACTGCTTCATTCTGACATACACATATTATTACTCTCCTGAAACATTTGAACTGGACGCTGCTGCGCTAGCAACAATGCTGAAAAACTTTAACAACTTGTCCATGGGAAGAGTATGCTAAGTATGTGGATAGTAGTACAAAATAATACTTCCGTGCCATTTGATATCTTCATCTAACCGACTGCATTGTGTTGCTACAAAGGTTAGTTACAAAATTTACAACAAGGACCCCAGAAAACAACCTTGGTTTTCTGCAAATGTCACTTTAAGTATTCCAATGAAGTTGAAAAATCATCATAACTAAATTCCCTCCAAAATGTTTCCCGTGCTGTTTCTCAGCATTATTTAAGCAGACAAGCTCCTCACATTTTTTTGTGCGAGAATGTTCGGAATGATGCAGAAGAATATTTACATAGTGCAGTAAAATGTAAGACAGGGAAGGTGACATGAAAAATAGAAGTTGTTGCTGCTGAACTTTCACTTTTCACTGCATCTCATCAACAGTTACATTTTGGAGCCAACAAGTAATGATGAAGCAAAATTAAACGAAAGGAATGCAATCTTCAAGTAGTACTGTAGTAGGATAAAATATAGTAAACAAAGAATTCCTTTCATCGTACATTTCTTTAGGATACATCAAACAGGACACGTTCATCATGAGGCTTAAAGTCCTTTTAATGCTGATTGTAAGCGAGTATACACTAGTAGTAAAGAGAGGACAGGGCAACATTGTCTGATTGTTCTTGTTGAAGTGGGTAAACAATTACTTGATCCTTAGTAATTCAAAAAAAAGTTTTTCAAAACAGGCATTGCTGTATTTCCATGAGTTTTGCACTATCACTTTGACTGAAATTCCACGGGAGATTTAGTTCATTTCAACAAAGCTATACGCATATGATGAATTTTTAAATTTCATGGAGAGAAGATGTAGAACCCAACTCGTAGCTATGTCCCACTGCGGCTCCGTCCATTTTATTTTTCATTCCCTCTCACTTTTCCCATCCTACGTAGGAAGTAATCAATTATGTATATATTCAACATGTTCTTCAAAAACTGGTATTTGGTTTGGTTCTATATAGATACTTTATTTAACACTAATGCGTCATTCCCTTTAAAGCGGGTGGTGAAACTGTTCGGGTATTCCAACAACAGTATATGTGATGTGATGACACAAATCAGTGTATAGATGAGTAAACAAGGTATTAATTTGTGAAGTATGAAGCATCACTTTAGGTATATATTATTGTGAGAATACGTACTCTTTCACTGTATTTCACTTGATTTTAACGATTTACTATCAATGTGTAGGTTCATATATTTTGACAACAATAACCTTGCAAAAAACGTTCAAACTAGCTAATGGATTTCGGTAGTTCATTTCATAAACCAGCATTTTTTATAGAACATTGTTTGTGAGTAGTTCTATTAATAAGCAGCCCGTATTTTATAGACTTTCAGAATCTGACAAAGGCAGAAAGGAAGATTTACTGCGAGAAGAAGTGAAAGACAAACGGAAGCATTCTGCTGTATACTTTGCTTCTCCGTTCGACTTCTGCTGCTCCAATTATAGTTGGTTAGCTTGTGAGTATGTAATAGGAAAAGTGTAGCTATCTCCTCACCACCACCACATCACTTTTATATTGTATAACCCATAAATAGGCATATACACAAATAAGTGAATTTCCGTGGATATAAAGCGCTTCATTCCTGTCCAACTCTTGTTTCTTCATCATCTTTCTTTCCTTTTTCATGTGAGATAAGTTTAAGTTAACAGGGAAAAGTAACAAATCTGTTCTGAAACAAGAGGCAATGCAAAGTGTATGAAAATAGAAGTTGACAGCAGTGTGAAACTAAATCTAATTTATTTTGTCAAACTTATTCACAACCTCAGATATTATGTAATATTGGTGACTTGTAAGATTTCTTGAAAAACTCGGGAGAAAACTCTCTCCTCCTCTCCATATAATATACATGCAGACATATCTATGCATGGAGTCAAAGCGAGAAAATAAAGGTAGTGAGTGGAAAACTGTGAAAATAAGTCTTGGGTTCACCGTTGTTGGTTATGATACGATACCAACTTTGGGAAGAGAACAGACTTGCACAACTACATGCGAAAGAAAGGTACAATGAAGTGTGTAGAGGAAAGTGAAACAACCCTGAGGTATGGCGGATACTCCTGACAGAAAAAAGTTTTTCTTTTATATTTTTGTTCCTTTTGTGCTTCTGTAAATACACGTGTATACCACAACTTTAGTATCTCTGCGATTACTCTACCTCTAATAATAATAATAATCATAATAATATTCTCAAAAAGGTCAACTTGCTTGACATTTATGTACAAAATTATATTCACACAGAGGAAAACTAAGTATAATTCTATGTGAAGAAAAAATGGTTGATTGATTGCATGAGCACTAGTATCAGGTTAAGTTCATTTGAGAGAGAGAGAGGACTTTTTGGAAAGAATTGTGCGTTCAACTTCCACCAAAGAGTGGACTACGGCTATAATTTATATGCGCTTTAGTCAAGTATATGTATTATGAACAAGTTTTGAAAACTTTTGTTTTTTTTTCTTTCCATTTTTTGTAACCAGAGAGGAAAAGGCGAAGGTACACGTTTTTTCCCTTTTACGTTTCATTTTCCACCACGTTATACAAGGCAGCAGGTGACCGGACAAGGAAATTGATTGAGCAGTTGCACTGACTAACAAACTTGAATCCAACGTGCTTGTGCCTTTTCTCTCTCCGTCCTTCTGTCAGTACGTAATAACTGGTCAACAGCAGTGCTACAGGGCGATGTACAAAAAGTGGGCCGACCTTTTGGACAGTTTACAAGGAGCCTGAGGGACACAAATGTAGTCGAGGAGAGAGAGAGAGAGGTATCAGTCGCGTTCAGAATTGGTGTGTGGAGCACGGTAGCGGTAGTTAGTCATAAAGTGAAAAGAGTGGAGCGGAGGTATAAAAGCAAAGGAATAAAAAAGTCCGTATGCCAGCATTATAGCATTGGTTAAGTGATATTTCTGGAGAAATAGTATAAGGTAGAAACAATTTTGAGGGTGCACGTAAAGTATAAACTATAATGAAAGTGGAGCAACAACTCAAGTACCAGAACTGTAGAAAGCGTGAGTGGTGGTAGTGGCCGTCTCAGGTTAGCAGTCAGGTGCTTATCTCACATCTTATCAAAAGAGATTGAACCCTTTGACAGGATGGAGCATTTGCCTACACTATGTTCCTGTTCCTGGCTACATTAAACTTCTTGCAATCTACACAAGCCCACTCAGTTTGTTATTAAATTGTGCACGCTGTTGAAATAATTGAATTGCTGGCATCTCTGTTTGACGTTGGCATTTTGTTAGGTAATATGACTGAGGGGAAGAATCTGGGTGAATGACAGTGTATACGCAAACCCAGCTATTAATGCATTACCGACAGTTTAGACATTCGCTGGGTAAGGAAGTATACAATGCATGATAATAAAATGAGCCAATCCAATTTTTATATTGTATAACGCTTTTACATTTTACATAATACCTCAAATTAAATCCAGATTCTAACTGGTCTCTGCAACGTCCCACTTTCGTTCGTGTGCATATTATACGATTTGAAGGAAATGCCGGAACCTGGCCTGGCTCAGCTTGAACAAGCTGAAGTGAGTCATTCATTATAGGGGAATTACGTGGGTAACACCACCATTACGTGGGCAACATACACACAAATAACTCCGTGTTTTTATATTTAGCAGGGAGATACGGCATCCGTATCTAAACAATAGTACACAAGTTACATGACTGTTTCCCTGTACAAACATGGCTTAATCATCCAGAAATAAATGAATGAATGTTTATCTTAAATTTGCGTGATCCTCAGTTCATGCATGTTTATACAGTCATATTGTACAAATTTAGTTCCATACGTGTGTTCTCCATGTACAAAACGCAGGAATGGAATGGATGAGTATTTCTCATGGCTCAGAAATTTAATGACTGTGTTCCCCTCTGAACACTTCAATTAATTCCAAACTGCGGAGCAATATCGTAATAGTTTTATAACTACCGGTTCAGATACACACACATTGTGGAGGTTCAGGGTACTACACGCTGCACATTGCACACACACCATTCCCGTTGTATGTGGATCAGAGAGTTGTAAAAAATGTTAAATCTTTTTTGTTTGCTCTTAATCAAGAAATTCTGAACAAAATCATTTTTTTCAATCTTACATGAAGTGAATCCACGCCTACTTTGTCTGCCTCCCGGTTTTAACCACAAACTTGCATTTATTACTTTTTCTTAGTAAAAATTAGTTTGTCGAGAGGCACAAGTAAAAACAATAATTAGCAGGGGTTGGAGTAGGAATAGGTATGCATATTTTGCCTGATTTTATGATTACTCGGTTTTATTGTTTTTGGACTCATTCTTATGTTGCTTAGCATAATAACTAATAACATTATAAGACTGGGCCTAGTAAGCAGTACATTGTGAGCTTAATTGTTCTCAAGAGATATGGAAAAATGTATGCAGAGAAACTGGATCAAAGTAAAATCAGCCCAGTTATCGAATCCAAACGTCCCGTTTTGAGAATTTCATGTAAAACTAAGTGCTTACAATCTAAATATTAACCACAATGCGAATTTCTATTTAATGATAAGCAGAAAAGCAAAACGAGATGCATTAAGGTCTAAAAAATAATTTGTTCGTTCGTGAAACGCCAACCGCAACATTAAAAGTTTGTTTTACCCGCCAACGCAGGGTTACACGGGGTAGAATTGCTTCAAAAAGAGATTAATTTAGCTTCTTACCTTCAATATTTGTTAAAGGTTGACAGTTAATCCGTCATTTAAAAGTTTTCTGCGTGTAGCCATTTTCAATATGATATAATTGGTATATATTTGTTGTACATGTTTACATACATGTATATCATCGACTTAATACTTGGTGTAGTTACTGTTACTACCATATTATTCCTTTTAGTTTGATGCGATGCGAATTAAGGACACCATGCATAATGCTGAGTCGCTCCAATTCCTGTTTTTTTCGAAAGTCGGTTAACCCGCTTGGTTCCATTACCCGACATCTGCCCGTATATTAGCAGGAGATAAAAAATAGGGGATAGGGGGACCTCAGAGCCTCTCCAGCTTTTCCGTTCACTTCTCCATTTTTTATATATTTATGTGCGTGTATTTCCGCTGCCAGAATGTAGAATTTACGAGTGACAACAGGCAAGCGGCTTAGTATATATACCTAAAGACAGGGACTTGAGTTGAGATGAGGTAGACTCAAGTAAACAATACCACAATATGACGATAAAAGAAAAGTTTATATTTGCCGTTTCCCTATGAAATATTGCAGCGCAATAAGAATCATAAGTACCAAAAACCAAATAATGAGATGTGGATGTGCAGCTTCTTCACCTTTTGGTACTAGAAGCGCTTTGTAGTCAACCAAGATTACTTGAAGTTTTTTCGATCTCCTTCTATCCTCTTTTCTCTCTTTCCGACCAAGGATTCAGATATTAATCCTCTACATGATTTATGCTCGTAGAGGTATGGTAGGACAGTTCTGTTTTCAATGCAAACGCTACGTTAGCTGCCTAAGATAAAGAGCTTCTTGTGGTTTCCTACAATACTTCTTCCTTCTAAACAGCCTCTCCACGAGCGTTACAACAACTTATAGATATAATGCTCATGTCTCATCGTCAGCCTCTCTGCTCTTCCTGGTAGTCTCCTCTGGAGCAAGTCTTTCAACTGTAGGACTGCCATGCTACTCTACACAGAAGTCACCGAATAAAACATGTGTGTGGAGCCAAGTGGAGAGGAGTGAGAGAAGAAGGATAAAACCTTCTTAGTCTAAAAATGCCTGTATGTTGGTATTTTCACTTCTCGGTATAATTTGTGGAAGGAGACTCCATGCATTCTTTTGAGCTTCGTTTTTCTTTTACTTCTTCTTGTACACATTTCTTGTTTTAACGTTTTATATTATTCTTATACATAATATCCCATTAAATATTGCCGGAATAAATCTACTCTTCCATTCATTTGGAATAAGCTTTGCTCGCTCGTCGTATAATCAGACGTAGTGCACTCACCCACACGTCATTGCTTTTCCACACATATTAGATTCATCGTCTCCTGGATAAATCAAGTTTTAAAGGTCTTAACATTTAAAAGTATGCCAATAACAAACGTTCAAGAGCTAGCAACAAACCTAAGCATGCGCCGTAGATTTTTTAATGTGCAGCAAAACATTTTGTTTTTGCTTAACAAGAAAGTTCATTCCCAATCTTTCAAATAAAATTTATTTGAGGCTAACCTCTGACAAGCACACTAAAAGTATGAACTAATGTTTACAAATTACCCTTTCATTTTTAATCCAACTAACATTGCACACATCGTATCGTGCGCAAAAACTAATAAACAGTTGTATTGATGGGAACCAAACGCAGAAATGTGCAAATTAAGATCAGAATTTTTATGCTAAGCCTGTAAAAAAGATCAAAGAGCATTTTCCCTTACGTCAGCAAAACTAAATAATGATTTCGTAGGAGTATATAAGATTCACACAGAGTTTCTCAAATTTCTAAAAAAGTTTCTTTTGCATTCCAACTCCAAGTGACGCATGCTTTATAATATCTCTAAAATTAGAGTACGCACACTTCTCCAGTGCGATCTTGAAATAATTACATGCACAGGGAAAAAGGGAGCGGTGATATAAATGTAACATGCTATGAACTTTAACTGCCATTTCCCATGGTGATGAGCACACGTCAGTATGCTCGTTTTCACGGAAAAAGAGAAAAATTTAAATCAGTAAGTGAATATTTGGCAACAGCTCCCAATGGCAAGCGGATGATACAAGAAAAAACTAGCATATTGCTTCCTACACCTGTGCTCAAGATTTCACGGAATCGACAATCCGTAAAAAATCCTATTTCCCTAGCTGAGCACGCCTGGGTCGTTGCAAGGATCCATTTTTCAACAGCTGGTGACACGAGTACAAAAAAATCGCAGCTTTTTTCCCGTTCTCATACAGAGTATGGTACATGTTGTCAACCCAAGAAGCGTTACATACACATAGAACTTATACGAGCATAAGGCCGAATTCTCTTTCATACGAATAAGAACGCACTGGATCACACATACATACAGAGTTCTTTTCTTTTTTCTTTTCTGTCTTGCTCAACTGAAGGTTATACGAAGAGACATTGTTGGCAACACGGTGTTCATAAAGTCAGAAGACGAACCGAGCCGGCTTAAGTCCAATTTCTTCGATCAAAAAATCTCCCATGTGGATACGAATAGTGGAATTATATATTTCCCCTTTCCCGTTTTCTCCTAAACCTTCTCGCTCCCTACTAATGGTCTTATCCTGTTTTCGTTTAACTACGTCACCTTCTTATACTAAACACCAATTCTGTTTATTCTAGAAAGAATTTTATGCATTTTCATATCTATAATATAATGTCACTTTCGGCAGACTGGATACACTCACAATAATATCATATTATTCATGGTCGAGCTCTCCTGCAAACTGGCTTTATTTTTCGGTTTTAATCCCACCACCTTCGTTTATACATCAGCCCAGTTGAAGGAAGGCAAGGATAAGCCTCCACCGGAATTGTTTTTTAATTTGAAAGTAATCGTAGGAGCGTTCCTCCACATCTGTGTTTAATTAGCTGAGCACATAAAATACCAGCTCTTCGCTGTCACGTTATGAATAATAGAATGCTTTGTGATTTCATAAAATTATTTCAAGAAATGTGCTCAATTAATTTTCCCTGCTGAATAACCAAGACAACAGGAGCGCTTTATACTACGGAGAATGGACGCACATTTAATAGCAGTCAATATTATGAATGTGTTTACGAAACGAAACAGTTCTGCCCTTCACCTGTCTAAATATCAATGCTCTATTCTTGCTCTTGAATCTCGCAATACGAAAATAAGTTTGGTTGATTCTTGCAAGTAATAATGAATTTAACCATCTTCGTAGGTCGTTGGTTATTACAACCTTCACCCACAATTTTACGATTCTTGATGCATAATTCAGAGCTGCCCATAAAAGAATATTGGAGTGTACGTGCTTTTGTATAAACAAACAATAGAAAACCATCACTATCAAGAATGAACGAAAGGTCGAACTTGAGCGCTGTAACGCATGGATATCCAATTTCATTGATGTAAATGGAATTCAATTCGTTGCTGGCAATGGCACACGAGAACATACCCAATGTACAAAAATGAGTAAGAAACAAGTTAGGTATAAGGTTGCGTGGAACGACCAGTAACTTATGTTCTGAGAGCGAACACATCCTCCGGTTATATAGTGAATGACCTATTCATTCCCATCGCGTTTCTTCCATCTCTCGCTTACTATCCCATTCCAACAGTTATAGGAAGAGAAAGCAGAAGTGACAAATAGGAATCGGAATGGAATTGAAGGGACACGTTGGGATTGTTTTTATTGCTACAACAAGTACAAGTGTATTAGTATTATGATTATTTTTATTACTTTCTCACTATTATGATAGCATCCACGAGAGCATTCCACGGAATAAAGAAACTAAGCTTCCACATCCCTATACACTTTCACTTCAATCTCATGTACATGAATATCTGGAGAAAGTGAGCACAAAAAAAGAAGAAAATGGAATGATAAACATAAACTAAAAATGAGGAGGCTCAATTCCATGGGACAGCAAGTCAAGTGCAACAAAATCACTCGCTTTATGTTAGCTTGTTATCGAAGAAAAAGTGTTGCATTCTGTTTTTTTGCCTTCGACTTGTCTTTCATCTATTTATTTTCACAGTTAACCAAAACGACTTTCTGTTTTCTATGTTGTGTACGCCTAAACATTTTTTTGTGGTTTTCTAGTGAGCGACAAACCAGCCACATCACAAACAGAGATGAAACGTACATAAAATATACATTACATGCTACATTCTACTTTTATGTATGTGCATCTACTAATGAAGTGTGTGTGAGTTTTCACCAAACGGATGTAGAATATATGTTTTGTTTGTTCATTAGCTGTGTCTAGCTTATCATTTAATTCCTTTGACTCTACATCCCTATCAACAATCTGTTGCTTAAGTTGTTCCTAATCCCAGCACAACTCTATCAAAGAACCAAAACCAGATGTGACTATTTTTAGCATTGATTTTAAATCCTGTATCTGATAACTATTTGCTCTTGTGTTTTAACCAGCCGCTCGGTTTTGTCGATACGGCCCAAAATGACAAAGGGGTTTACAGACAGAACAAAGGAAAATATCAGTTGTTTCTTTTGTATTTTTTGTTATGCCGTGAGAATCCCTATGTAGTTACGATGAGTTGACCAAAGTTAGAAACCTGGAATTTTTGACATGCACGATGTGGAAGGGCAGTTGTTGTTACAACTTAATAGAAAAGGATACTGCACACACTACCTTCATTGTCAACTTCATCTTGATCATAATCATCCGGCTGTCCTTTCCCTTTCTATATCACTGTTTCTTTTCTTGGTAGTAAGCAGGAAAAAGCCGTTGCGAAGCGTTTTTTATATCATCATCTTTGTTTTCATATGTACTTTTTATAAGCAGTTACATTATCTCCAAACTTCCGCTTGGAATAAAGTTGGTTGTTTTTTTGTTTTCCCTTTCTCTCTTGTTGATGCCTCACAAAAGCTAGAGAGACCGAAAGGCTGTCTGCCTCCCTGCTTGCGAGTTTTCCTTATCCATAAAAACCCTCACTGTGTGTAGTGGGCTAACGTCAAGCACATTACGGAGAATGTAGTAGGTAGTTACTTGTTTGCTTCTCATCATGACTTTTACGACCTCACCATCAAAATACAGCCCACATAAGCTTCTCCTCATGCTTCTCTTCCGCTACTACTTTTTTTGTCTATATAGCCAACCAACTTCTAAGTATAAGGGGAAAGTATAAGATTTACAGAGCAAAACTCTTCAGAATAGTCGTACCATTGTAGCGGCAAGTGATATGAGAGAAGAAGCTGCACACCAGAAAGAAAAGCTGGATAAAGAAGAAAGCGGAAAGCAAGCTACTTTCCTTATTTCAAAGGGACTACGGAAAGGGCTCCCGAAAAAGAGAAAGTGTGTATTATTATTATCATCATATATGGACACAATTTATACTCGTTGTATCTTGCACTTATCCTTAACCACATCTATCTTTTCCTGGACTTTTTTGTACCATGTTTTTGTGCGCTCAAATTTTCAGTATTAGTGGCTGTACCTACATATACATATGTGCATTGGGTGTACTGTAACTCTTTTTCATCTCTATAACTGAGCTATTACGAGCAGATGATAAAAAAGTTATTGTAACACAAGTATTTTCTGAATTACTCTTCTTGCTTTCTCATCCAAGCATAGCTGTCAGGACTCCTGTTTTAATGTTGTGGTTTATGGAACAAACTGAAGACAACTAGTAAAATGAGAGTTTTACATGGACCTATATGTATATGCGGTTCACCCTCAGAAATTTGCTTGTCTTTAATAGGAGCTGTCTACTAGTTGGTGATGCTATGGGCAATTTTTTCTATCGCTTACACCGCCCATGTTGTTTTCCCATTTTCACTCTTTATTTTGGCAAAATACTTTTCCTCTAACTGGGCAACTTTTTTCTTCCTCCTTCTTCTTCGTCTGGAGGAGATGAGGAAACACATATCCTCATACATATAATGCAATTGATGATAATGATGATGATTATAGTGGAGCAGTAGCTGTTACTATCACATTGCTTTTTAATACACCATATCAAAGAAGGGAAAAAAAGTGTGAGAAAACCGCGAATGTTTACGGCAGAAAAATAACAGCGGGGTTTGTCGGTTGGTTCTGTGGTGGTAGCTACGATCATGATGATGATGATAATGATTACCATTTCATCTTTTGCTTATGTTTCCTCCTTATTGTAGTGTTTGACGTCCGTTCCTGTCGTTCCACATGCTTTGGTTTTTTCTGAGAATTCCTTGCTTTCTTTCCAAGTAGATACTTAAAGTCAGAAGGGAGATCTCAGAATCAGACAGACAAGATCTATAAGTGGCGGACCATGTAGGAACAGCATTATTTCTGCTTGGGCTGGAGTTCCATCTTCCTGCGCAAGCAAGTCCTGATTATGAGAGGGTTTCTTTGATACAAAACACAAATATTGCGATGATGTTGCCATGCTGGAAGCAGCCCATGCTCATCGGTGTCCCACATTTATGAATATTCCACCGCGCTAAATCTTAAGTGAAGAAATGACATTATGGAGCCCACATGTAGAACGAGGGTTTGCACAGGATTTTTTCCACCCTTTTCATATTTTTTGTGGCAAGATGGTAAATTTTGGTATGATACCATCATTATTATCTTCATGATATGAAGGACGATAGGAAGGGTTTAGCAGCAATGTGAGTTTCCCTACAGTGGGTACTTAAAGTCCTCATGATTGTGGACCTAGCAGAATGTTGCCATTGCCATATACCTATAAGGGTGTAGAGCCCGTAGAACTACATGAGGAAAGCATAGAGGCAGGCATGCGATGCGAGACTCTGGCATGGCTGGTGGTTTGCATGCAAGCAACTGTAAATGTTAGTTGGCATCCACCATGTGCCACTTCTGCTATTCTTGTGGAATATATGAAATGGTAGTTGCCTTTGCGTTGCCTCAAACACAAAACTGTACGTTTTTACAAATATTCTTTGAGATGAGAAGGAAACTGCAATATTTAAGTGTTCACTATCACTTGCTTACTTACTTCTTTCCGACACCACTTCCACTTACTTTTTCCTTGCCGTTTCCCTTTTCACACATTTATTTCCCCATTTTTTCTCTTTTTTCTTTCTTCCCCATCTCTTTCACTTGCAAGTCTTCTCTTTTTTATTTACTTTTAAGTCCTGCTGGAGGAAGTAGGCGAAGCAGAGAAAAATGAAATAATATAAACCAGGAATGTGGCTATGATTTCAGTGATATGAATATGAATATTATTTCCAGCCATTTATTATAATATTTCTGGCTCAGTTCAGTATTTTTCATTTCTCCAACCGCACACCGGTGGTAACAACATTAAAATATCAATAAACATAAACTGGCTGTGATGTGGGTATAAAGTGAAAGTAAGTGAATAGTTCCTTTTTCCGTTTTAACTCGCTCGTTTCGCGCTTTGAGTTTTGTGTTTTATCACTTTTTGCAATCAATTTGCAGAGACGGCTGGAAAGATACAAAAGAACTGTAACAACAATGCATAAAATGGACTGACAAGCTCAGCTAGGCCAGGGAAAGGCGGTATTTCGTTTTTCGGAGAGTCACATTTCTCATGTAATTTGGACGTTTTTATACCCGCTTTAATTGTTACGCCCTCCGAATAACCGTTTTACTGCCTATTGAGCATTCTTTTTAGACAATGTAAAGTTGAATACAAGTTTTTACGGCTCCAGTAATAAAGTACACTTTACTGGCCAATAAAGGCTTCTTCATAATAATTTTAAATTTGCTATCAATATTATCCCTTTTCCCAGTTTGTTTCCATGGGACAGATAGTTTAGTTGAAACTTTCATGTAATTATACAAGAACAGCGAAAGAGTGCAAGTTTATTGTAGTTGTTGTAAAAATAAGCCATACAAATAGGATGTAAGGAGCTGCCAACTTGAGGTAACATGACTTTACAATTGTGTGTGTAGTAATAATCAACAATAGATAGAGTAATTAACTGTTTAACAATTTGAATAAATTTACCCCGAATATGGGGCAAAGGAGTCAAATGCAAAGTGCGTATTTCCAATTCACTTCTACTTCTCTTTGGCATACGTCTTTTGATACCCCACTAGCCAGGCATGTATTTAACTCCTTCCTTATAGAAAAGGTTAACAACTTAAGCTATCGATTGGTGTAAAAATTATCAAAAAGGTAACACGTTCAAAAGTTATTATGCTTCTAATTCGCACGAAATGACGGACAGACTCAACAAAACCATAAAGTAAGCAAACTTTGGTCTAAAGAAAAAATCATTTCGCATAGAACTGGAAACACGCTACATGAACCCAAGTTAACAGTTGATTTAGCGGCACGCGAATGCAGATTCGTATAAGGTACGGGCAGACGATCAATAATAATGAATGCACAGCTATATAGATTGATGATAAAGATTTGCAACAGTTTCCAATAATTTAGTCTCCAGCAACTTGCAATAATCATATAATCCAAGTCCATGCACTTGGAGATATAGCCTTACAGGTATATTTTTAGTTACACACGGAAAGCATCTGTTTTTCTTTGGTCCTTCAAGTTCACATGGTTGCGTTTGCTTGTGAAATTGGATGGGCCAGTGGGAATATCAAAAGGAACGGTTTAGTGCATGTCTGAAGTGGTGGAAAGCTGTGAACATTCCCGTCGGCACGTTACATAAGGTAACATAGGTCTACAAAAATTGCAGACGCAGCCTGTACTGTCGAGACAGTTTGATAATCATTCATTCAGAAGAGGCTGTTAGTTAGGAAATAATGAAATTGGATTGGATGCAGATCTAATGCAAGATGCATAAAGTCATTTTACTTTGTGCTCTTTTAAATTTACTCGATTCCAAAGTTAAGTATACATGTATACATGAAGCATTCCGTATTTTCCAATGAAGTATTTCAAAGTGAACGCAAATGTAAAGTAGAGTGTAAATGTTGTAAATAGATACAGTTCTACCCACCTCACAGGGAACGCGGTAGGTAACCCACTCATAAATGAAAAATGCAAGATGTTACCACATTAAACTATGAAGTACAATCTTTTATGAATGTTTCTTGCCATTTCACTCGCCATGAACTTGCTTCATTAACGTATTTACTTTGAGCGAACGCCAAAAGCAGCTGAATAAATGGTTTTATTATTATGGGGCTGAACGCGTTACCGTTTGTTTTTGCTTTGGTGTCATTTCGGCGCCTCAAGTTGAACACGCTTTTCGACAGGGTAGTAAATGCTAAAGAGAGAAAGAGGATGTTGAAAACAATGAAAAATCTCCCGACACGTTCATGTAGCAAACTGCAATCATCGCCCTTAATATACCGCAGGAAATACAGAAGAACAGTAATATTGAATGAAGTAGCGGTGAGTTATCAAAATTTAACTGGTTTACGGAAGCACTTGGAGGGTTCCAGTTACCCACTTTGCTTATTTCATTCACTTTTACATCAGTCAAGTTTTCCTTGCCTGGGCTTAACTTTTATTATGCTTTCACTCACGAAACAACTATCTTCGCCAAGTGTATAGGTCTAAACTTGGGGAATAGTTTAAGTGTAGAGTGATTTTCATGCATTACCTATAACCAGCAGCAACTAGCTGGAGCATTTATTCTAATAATACGGAAAGCAAACCTTATGACATGCAACTTCCTTCGCGAAGCACCAGGAAATGAAATGAGTTCGTTATTCTTAGCCATGAACAACGAATTGCCAAAGTTTGTCAAACAGAAGGTTTGAATTCACGACTCTGGTTTCCGCTCTTCCACCATGGTAAGAGTTATTACGGGCCTAGGTCATGACTACATGTGGTGTGCTTATGTAGGCAGCTCTATAAACATAGGGAAGTGCACATAATTTCATATACTTAATGCTACCAACTCCACTATCGTTAGAACGGAACACTCCGAACATATTCAAAAAGTTTGTGGTGGTGAGTAAATACACAGGTGCAAATATATACACAGTGTAACCTGTGTCCATCATGTGGCACATCTGTCCAGTTGATTAATTCTGACCAAGGGAATTTTTTATTGCTCTCCCTCACATGTTTTAGATATCTTCAATGATTGCTGTGTAAAACCTTGCACCTATAAACTCTTGCATTTACTGCTCATTTCGTACTACTTCTGTCGACCATGCTTTCTCCCTCGTTCCTACACTTTTATGTACATACTTGGTGGAGTGTATACTATATGAAATCATCTTGAATCCATGTATTTTATGTACACATACGTGTACGACTGAAATAGAGACTATTCAGCACTTTCTCTCGCTTCTGGATATTCGACGTAGACCTGACAGGAGCCGGAATACTGAGTCCACACAAATTGAAAGCTACCTACCGCCTCACCGTCGTAAATCAAGCTTGTTATGGAAAATAATTTATGTTGATACACATAAAATCTGGGACATTAAAACAGTTTTTCACTTACCGAACATTCGTCCTCCAAGACTAATATCGATTAACGCCAAAAGCAGAATGCTGATGATGATCGTCCGTTGAGTTGGAGCCATCTTGAATTCTTTTCCGAACTCGTCGGTCGATGATTCATAAATTTTTTATTTAAAGTGATAGAACTTGTTTCCTTTACTTAATTATAAAACACCACAGTAATAGTATAATGTGAATAACCATGTTTGTTCGTCATTAGCCAGCTGGTGATGATGCAGGGAAATTGATAGTTAATTTGGACGTGCTTACTAATAAATTAAATAATAATGTGTACACCATACCATTTCCCTGCTAGCACGTAGTTTTTAACACATAACGGTTACATAAATGTGTCAGTATTTTCTATTAATGATGATGATGAGGATGATAATAATGGTGTGCACACCATGTTATGCATATCACATGGAATTTATAAAATGAATTCCATGTTATTACATTTCACCATCATTAAGTATATCACTAATTAGACTTTGTTGAGTATTAGGAGAACCGAGAATAAAAGTTGTAATTACGAAGAGAAAACTAAATAAAACAACATCGAACAGTCACTGCCATTCCGGCAATTAGTCTAAACTTGGGTCCACCAATGAAATGTGAATGGAGACCAATGCCAATGCATGCGAATATCCACACCGATTAGAAGGTAACGACGAATGGATCTTTACTTTTTTATAAGTTCATAAATCACCAACGAATCAAATACGCGAAGGGAAGAATGCTGCTGCTCGTAGCTATAACAGACGAGTTTGTAATATCCTTATATAGTTCGGGGCTGCAACGACATACACATATAAATACATAAAATGTAATGTGGGACAAACTCAAGTTTTCGAACTAAAACTTTCTTGTTAACTAATGATTCTTTTGCATACTAACTGTAATTATCTGGCTCTGTGACCAATATGTATTCGACGACTGGCACAGAAGCAAAGTATTACAGAACTGTGTAGTATTCGAAAATGTTGAGATTAAAACTCTATTCATAACTTCTCATTATACTCACAATCCTCAGAAAAGAAAAAATGTGCACTCACCACTTCAATACCAAAACGACATTCATTTACCGCAAGTAATGAAGCATTAGTAAGTCGTTTTTAGCCCACACAAAAAAACTGAGTTTCCTTTCCTTTAGGACCACAATTTTTTTGCTATTACAAAATAATGAACTTGCTTATAATCTAGAGTAGTGGGAGAGGAGCTCAGACTGTCTATCTGATATGGTAAAAATTAGAATCAATAAAAAAGTCGTTCCAAAGATTTGATGAGTTTTTTCTCCTCCTTAAAGGAAAGCATCCTTCACTCGTACCATGTGGGAGTACAAAGTGCGCTGCTGGCGATGCTGTAGGTAAATATACCATGAGTATAAAAGTAAACTAGGTCAACCAATTTTTCAGTTAACTCATTAAGTACGGTAGAGCACGATCAATTTTTAAATGCTCATGAAAACACATAAAAATGGAGCATGCAGTCATGTCTCGGTAAGTCTTCGGCCGGCTTTATGTATCTAATCCCTTTCTCTTTGCAGTCTTTCTCTTTTTTAAACGAAAGGTGCTCTGTATACGTCTAAAAGTACTGCAGAGAGTGGGCGGATGATGACGAAGCGCGAGCGAATGTGTGCTCTTCGTTTAAGGACTTAATTAACTACAGTATTTTGCAAGGTAGGAATAATAACCTGTTATGCAATATGTGAACGCTCACAAGAATTTTTATTTCGTAAATATTTCATAAAATGTTTTTACAACTTGGGAAGCACTTAACCACTGTAGAACTGCTTGTTTTCATTTGAATGTAAGTGTCAGTTTTTGCGAAATGTACTGACGCACTGTGAATTTCACTGGAATAGTGGTGGTAAAATAAACCAGTTGGTATCACAGTCCGAATTCGGTCATCCCTCGTTATTCGTAATTAGGACACGGTTGGTTAAACAATGGTCAAATTTCTGTGGTGCGATACAAGGACCACACTTCCGCATTCTGTTGTCAGTTAGATGAAATGCTCATTTAGCCCCGAACCTGTAATACCGCAAACAAACTTATTTCAACTTGGTGGTAGAAAGTATAATCAATTTAAGGATAACAATGCAACTTTTAACTAAATGCTAATGTTGGAAAGCGTGACGGTGACGACTGCCAAAATATATACGTCGGTAATCCAATTTTATACTGGCATCATATAATTAAAGGTAGATACTTTGTATGTGAGTAAGTTTATAAGTACATTTATGACTAGGCTGGTTCATATTAGCCAAGAATATAAGATTTTCTCGGCGGTTTACGAGCTAGTTGAGCAGATACAATAATCTGGCGCTTTTATAATCCCCCACTTAATTATAGCTCCAATTTGATGGTTTATAGCGTTCATAGTCATAACAATAATCTAACGGCAAAGAGTGAGTCAACACCTTATGATAGCTGCAACAAATGAGGCTCCATTTCTTCACATTCGGGATTAACACAAACACATACCATGATTTAACTCTGTCATAAGTACAGCAAAGAAGTTCATCCAACTTTTTCACTTTATGCAGCGCTCCATTCCATGCTATATGAGAAGAATGGTCATGGAGCAACATCATCAAAATACAAGTACACAGCAATGACGACAACACTTCCAGCAGTCATAATAGTAATAGTAAGCAGTAATCGTAATAATAACAACTCTGACCATTTTACAAACATACTCAACGACTACCGGAATTCCTTGCAGAACCTGGATTTAAAGGGTGAAATGACTACATTATAGCCACATAGCGCGCATATATACCGTCCTGTCATGATCATGATGATCCGTTCACAAAGTCATTAAATGAAACTCATATTTGAACTACTGCATCACATAGCCACTAAAACACGGAAGCCGTGAGCGTTCCGAGATTTAAAAGGTGAAATCCTAAGTTTTCAATCTAACGATAAGCACAGCAACCAATTTCATTCCGGCATTGATATCGCTACCTGATATAAAACTATAAACGATACCTCTGCTACCTGGTAGGTGCATGTTATACCACCCATTCAAACCAAGCGAGGCCGAGCTCTTTTGTACGTTTTAGAGGATATAATATCCGAAATTAATGACGGGTGATAGGTGCATGGGCAGTAGAGGACAAATAATCTAAAGCACTATTAATAAAGCCATATTGAGTGATCTCAATCTTAAAATATGTGCTGAACGGCCACAACATGCTTTTGGCAAAAAGTGTTGGAGTAATTGTGAAGCAGTTTTATAACTTCGTGACACAAATTTGAAAACTTGTAATTCCTGAAAAAAATATTGCCAACATTCATATGGCCATGAGATTTTAATCAACTAAAATAGTTGAGCACCAACAACAACTTTCGATTGCAAGTAAAAACATTGAATACAGAGGGAGGTTGTTGGGATGAATTAAATACTTCGAGAAATAAAATTTTACTCAACCGGTTCCAGCTTTTTAAGACATTGTATGAAGAAGAAAAGGCGAAATAATAAAGTGCATAATAGTTCATTTAATCTTATGATACAGCCTTACACATTTTTGAAATTATACTCATTCTACGCGGCCCGGAGTTAGGTACACAAAGAGTCACAAGAAGTGTGTAGAATGGCAATGATGCTAGTTATGCTTGAATGATTGTTGCGTCTTTCACCAAATTATATTTTTGCCACTTGCAATCCACCATTTTTCCTTTATTTCCAAAACAATCCCATTGAAAAGTTTGCGTTTACTGCAACCATTTACCACACTAATTCTTTTAGCTCTACTCCACTCTCTATAAGTTAGTCATCCAAGACAAAACGGTGGCTGCTGCTGCTGCCCCTTATGGTTCTCCTACTACAACTCCACCAACTTTTTATACGCTTTTGGAGCAAGCAAGCGAGCAAAGATCATTTACGATGATGCTTGAAGCATACAATTGGTCACGTTTCTCGTATTTGGTCTCCAATTGCCTCAGACTTAATATGTGCTATTTGCTATATTATGCTTAGCTGGCAAAAGAACTACAAAGTCCACACCACCACCATCATCATATCTTACTTTCTTCTGGCTTCATTTTGCTTTCAGCTGCCGTATAATAGCAAACACTAAAAGCAGTGAAGCAGCTAGGCCCAACCAATACAAAAGGTGCTCATTTTGCTATATATTCAACTCGCATTCTGGAAATGGAAGGCATGTTGTAGATTATGTTGGATTATTTCACTCTCTGCCTTCAGCACTTCAGGACATTCAAAAGAATTACACTTTCTGGATTCACTTGAACAATAGCTTCGCTTCTCCTTCCTTTTTGGAGACTCACGCACTACATCATAATTTTCATTCTTCGTTCCCTAGCTCAATTCTCCCTGAATGAAAAATCCTCACCATCACCGTCCTAGTTTAAACCATTTGAGGAGAATATGTCCCTTGTGCCGCACCATGCACTCTGCATATAGTTAACAGGTTTTGGAGAAAGTCTGATCTATTTCAGGAGCTTGATTGTGACACTACCAGCAAGCCAATAAAGGCAGCATAAAAGGAGCGACGTTGGACTACTACTTACTACTACGAAAAAATACCTAAAAATATTATACTAGCCCGTCTTACATAAACTAATGCAGCTTGTGTAAAGAGGTTATTCTAATTTTCCATCGCCAAAGGACAATACGTGCTGCTCAATGAAATCACAATCTGATCAAGATTCGGTCAGTAGCCAACGTTAAATAAAATCGATCTTATTTCTTGCTACTATCGGAATGGCACAGTAGTCCTAGCAGTATCAATTGTATTTTAACTGGGCTGATAAAAAGCGCTAGTTTTATCGCAGCTTTTAATATTGCAGAAAAAGGGAAAGGAAAACGAAAATCGGACGTAATATTCTGAGAGAACAGCAAAGGCTGCACCAACGTTTTGTTGTAGTCCACTAATTCGGTTTCGACACACACGAATGTCACATGGCACCAGGTCGCTGGACGCTTTTGTGTATAGTGAATGTGGTCAACATATTTTCTGTCCGTTGACTATACCTAAATTCCCTGCTTCGCTGGCACGTTCTACGCTAAAGGGAAATGTTTTGTCGGCAAGATATTTCGGCTATTTAAGACGATAAGTTTTATTGGGTTAATCAGCTGCCTTTCATACGGCTTCCAAAGTTCCGAACTACAAAATCTTTCGCCTACATACAAATTTGGTTCCCAGAATATCATAGACCTGCAAAATATTGGAGATTTCTACCTCTCAGTTTATACTCACTTTTCTGGACATTCAACTTTTACTGTTGTATCAACTGTATTGGCAGCAGGCAATATATTACAATTTACAATAAGACGTTAGCCGAGTTGTAGAACTCCTCCTAGAATCAATAGATTATAATATCTTCGGCATAACCAAGAGCATTGGAAGAATTTTGACACGTAAGATGAAGCCAAAATATTTACGCGTCATGTCTCCATTCTTTTGATTTTTTCATCGAATGTAAATTTATGCTAAAATTTACCTTGACCATTATAGGCCGCATTTTATATATTGCCACTTTTTGCTCGTATCGTATGATATTTGGAGATCCATTGACCAACAACTGGAGAAAGCTTCATGAAACGATTTCTATCTTTAATACGCTTTGATAAAAGCTATTCGGCCGTGACTAATAATATTAATAATGCTGGTGATGAATTTAACTTCATTCTCTTAGAATATGCAAATTTTACTTATTTCATTTGCGGCTCTTTTGTTCCTATACACCTAAATTGAATTAATCAAATCTGCACGTGGTAGCATCTACGTACAAAACAATTTTGATGATTTTCGCTTGTTACACTGCATTACTGCCGCTGCCGCTTACTACATATTCACAAAAGTTGTGTAAATATAGAGAACGTGACGGGTAACATACCATTTCGCCATCAAGTTTAAGAACAGGTTTCCTGTTTTAAGGAGCAAAAACTAGTGTTTTGTTTTTGCATGCGAATTCAATGCACAAACATACATGCAGTCGTCCACCTCAGTAATTAGGATTGTTTGGTTAAGATTAATGGGACTGGTAAGAGTTGGCGTGCTATGTATATTTTTGTAAAACACGGTATAGTTGTCAAGTAGTCAGCAAAAACCACAACTTCAACCAAATATGATATGTCGAGAACGATAGTATGGAGATTACTGTGATCATCTACTTATGCGTGCGTATGTATTTGCTACAAGTGCCTGCCTTTTTTGTTGGAGTAGATGAGGGCCTAAGGACAATTGAACAAAAGCATGTTTCACTGCGTAGATAAGCGTCATTTGGCCCCGTTCAATATGGGTTCTACAACAAAAAGATTACATTCACATTTTTGGAGTTTGTTTTAAGCATGAATTTAGAAGCTCTAGCTATGGGTTGAATGGGCTCTCAGGGGACAGCAAGTTTACTTTTGTCTGCTGCTCCCCAAAACCCAACGAGAAATGCAATTCGAGAAACTTCGCCTTTTTGGCTAAATTTGCTACTAATGGTTCCAGAGAACCTGGTGGTCGCCAGGTCGGTTGTCTCCAACACTGGTCTATTTATTTCGAGTTTAACCTCAACCATTTCGCTCCAAACTGTCCTCAGCGGTTCAATCGCTTTCACTAGGCAAAAAAACCAACCTATATAAAATACTTTCACAAAAATTTCCGTTCAAGCCGAACTTTTTTGGTAGTTTCGCAGAAATGCATACTTTTACTATTAACTATTATCCACGGTCGGAATGAACGGAACTTTGGTGAGTTGGCTTTCAATATTGCCAAAGTATTTCTGTCAGCCATAAACTAGGTACCTATGTTCCATAGCATAACTGCAGATACTAGCAGGAATGTAACTTTATCAGTATATTTTAAAGGAACGAACAACGAATTCAACATTTGTGAAAAAGATGAAAAAGTAGTGGTTTATGCGTTTCCATAAAGTGCTAGAGTATCAATTAGCAGCCAGGAATGAATTTGAAAGAAAATAAGAGCATATAATAACATAATGCTTTTGGTTCTCTCAACAAAACGCAATCATTCCATAATGGGAATGTCAAGTAATCCTGTCGATAACCAAAAACTATAAATACACAGAATATATTAGTAGAGTAAAAAAACAGAAATTTTATTCTCATTTTCGCTACAACTATGTGCAGTTGCCGAAAAATATTAGAATATTTTACACCATAAGTATTTCTGCATTTCTAACCAGTTCGAGTGAGTAAGTTCATGTCATCAACGGAGAGACTTGGGTATGATAAGATGACGGTGTGATAAAACGATATGAAAAATGCCATGACTTGGCCCTGCAAGAATTTTGTGCTGCACGATCAATTATCCTCTCTTGCATTCATGTCACGCTGCCTCTATTAAAATATCCATGCGTAGGTTGTACTCTTGAAGGTAGTTTCTGAATGCTCAAACAACTGCTCCATCTCATATCGTAGTGAACCCGAGGTGTTCATTTCATCTCATTGGGATTTATTCGTTGAAATTAAAATTTATCTTGACAATGAGAAAACAGAAAGAATTCGTCAATTCGTTTATGTTTAGCCTCGTTACAATAAAAAAATATTACAAAAAGGTATACGACAGCACACTCACATTCGAGGATCTCGTGTGTTATAATTGCTTGCATGAAGAATGTGTATCAAAAATGAAAAGCTATTAACACCAAGCTACTCACATGCAAAACTAGCATGAATATTAAAAGGAACCCCTATTATAATGCAGTGGTGGTGGTGGTTTGTGTCAATTATTAATTCAATATTAACCGTTTTTACAAGTTTTATGGCCGAAATGCTCAAGGCAAGCTCAATGACATAAAACTGTGTACAATGTACAAATGTACAATCTTGTTCCGGAGCAAAGTCAGAAAAACGACCAGGCAGTGTTGAATGGTTGTGTTTTATTATATTTAAAAGAAGGCTCACGAATTCTTCGACAACTTTATGAGAGAAAGAAAACGTGCTTCAAACCCCTTTTCTCTTCTCCCTCACTTTTGGGTGCTTCACGACATAATTTTGCATATTATGCACGAATGCATGAATTTACGTTCCTTGCACAATACCAAACCGTTTTGTTCATCGTGGATATTTTTACAAGAGCAAAATGGATAGAAAGGGGATATAAATAAGAAGCATATTATTTTGCTTCTGCTTCTTTTTCTACAGACGTAGATATACATGTCTGTCTACCCTTCGCATTGTGTTTTACTCGATATCTTTGTCTGGGCACTTGACGTACATTTACATTTAGCATAACGTGTGCTTGCCTTCAAATGGGATCCAAACCAGAATTTCCTGACTTTTTACCACTTTACTTAGGAAAAATGCAGAAGGATACCGATGCATGAAAGTAATGGAATTTGAGACGTAAAATACCAGTTTCCTTTGCCCATCATGCACAGCACTATAATATCTGTCTGCTTCCTTTTTCCACATGATTTTTGTTCCTTCTATTATGACATTGAAATGGTATTTGTTAGAGAAGTTTTGCAGGCACTTTTTATGTGCATTCACCTTTTAAAGTTGTTAGAGTACGTACTCCAACTTTCAGAAATGTATGCAAGGCGCGAGGAGAACCAACCAACTGACTTCACTTGTCTTTCTTCTGAACTATGGCACGGATGTCTTAGTCTTCCAGGGGAAATTTGTCGTGAAAAGGATTTTCCTTGTGCATTTTAGCACTATTCCTTTTTTTTAAAAACAGCATAGATCTCTCTATACGTTCTGCGGTAAATGCCTAACTTGACGTATTATCTTAAAACCTTTTGCAAAAAAGGAATTGAGAAGAAACTCACGTTCAGGCTGTCCCTCCAGTATTGAAACGTAAGTAAAAGCTGAGGTCGGATTTTTTTACTTATTCGCTAAAAAGTAGTAACGCATTGGTTCATACACTTAACTTCTTAAACGATTTCCCAGAGTCGATGTCAACTTTTGAGGCAGATGCTTACGCAAGTACCAAAACTATTCTCGACAAAAAATGTTCTATTACAAAGTGTCTGTTAAAACGTAATGTGATGTGTGTTTTCACCCAAAAATCCACAGCTACATAAAATACACTGATTGTACCGTCTGGAATTTATTAAATATTGCTCATTCAACCAAAGGAAATCCCAATCGGAACACATTAGTAGATGCTCGTAATTTGGTTAGATATGATATCATAAATATCCAGTCATTATTCACTTGACTAGTACAAAAAAATCAACCCCATCAGTCCATGACCACTTTACTGCACAACAACACTAAGCATTTAAAACAAATCAGATTTTGTGGTGGAGTGGTGATGTGATGATGACGATGAACACATTTGAAAAGTACAGGTTTTGAGATGATAATTAACACGGTTTCCCCTATACCTTTTGCCCACTCTGACAACTTTTACATATAACCCCAAAAAGGACTAAGCTTCGTCCATACAAACACTGAGGTAGAAACACTCTGTAACTGTTCGCGAGAGTCAGCATGCGTGCGTGCTCACTACTTGAAGTGAAGTTCTCAACTGAGCTTCAGAAGGACAAAAGCAGAAGTAGAGATTGTCTGGTTGCACACAGAAGCCTGGAAGGAAGGTGATGTAGTAGAGCGAGAGGGAGAAGTTTGAGCCACAAAACGCTTAGTATACATATCTGGTAGCTGTACTGGGGAGCAAAGAGAAGTGCTTAGAAAGCTCTCTAGCCAAAAACTGAAGTCAGTCATCTTCATTCGTGTAAGAGAGGAAAGAAGTGGAGAAAAAGAGGTGTCTTGGCTTCACTGTAGAAACAAGCAAAATGGAATAAGTTGACAGCTTCAAAACGCTGCTTGCCTTTGCTACTGGGGAAGATACTTGGTAGCCTCTGTCCTTATCCTTACCCCTTCTCTTACCTTCATATCATTTCTACCAAATTCTTTCCATCACAGCACCTGAAACTGAGGAAATTGTGCTGCTATTCTGTAACCACTGAGCAAAGCAAGCAAGGTGTGTGTGTGTGTGTGTCTGTGTAGAAACAAGTGTAGCTAGCGAGGATGAGCATGATATTATGCTGGTATACCGCCACCGCTTGTAGTTTCTTTCTTTGGTTACTTCCAGCGTAGTAGTAAGTAGACGGAGGACTAGTAGCTTTCCAAAAAGTAATAGTGAACTGCTTCCTCTCCTGTATATACACCAATTGAATAGCTCCGAGCACAGCTCATGGCTCATGACTACGTGCAAAAGAAAGGAGAGAGAGAGCAGTGTCACTACTTACTATATGGGTATATAAGCGCTTTGTGCAGGATGCTTCGCTCCCGGAAAAAAGTTTTTTCCTCCTTTTTTCTTCTTGTTGTTGCCGTTCTTTGCACTTGCTTATTTCCATCACTCTTCATATCCTACATAAAAAAGTATTAGGGATGACGAGTACTTCATCCCGTTAGAACGCGCAATGAAAATTGCTTTCCTCCGTCGTCGTCGTCGTTTTCTTCTGGCCTCCTCTCCTAAAATCATCCCATTTCAGCATTTTCTCATGACTTGAACGAGAGTCCTCGACTTGGTATAAAATTAATGAGGAGCTCATGAACATGAGCGTAGACATAGAGAGAGATCCTCCTGTGGTATTGTATAGTTAATGTGAAGCAAACCCAAGCGCTCACACTACACCTTCGTCAATTTTTTCTATCCGTGCCGGATCCATTATAATCTATTTTTGTCGAGTTTTCATTTTGCAAATTTGCAAGTTTCTTAAAATACTAATTACGTATGCAAAGACGGACTGATTTTAAAAGCTTAAAAATGCCATAAACTATTTATGCCTTTTATTCAGATCACAACATAACATGTCAACCGCTACTTGTACTTATGAGTACCAAGGAATTTTTTACATAAAGATGTTTCATTTTGCTTGCTTTGGAAAGGATTGCGCCTATTGGTATTACGCTAGCATGCATAGTTATTATAGTTCGCCCCTGACGCTCCTTTCTCCGCTTTTTCAGCACTCTTCTTTATTAATCCCCACTGTATCATTTCCATGAATTAAATATTAACAGATGACAAAATATTGAGACATTTGTAAGTGGTTTTGTTTTCATCAAACCACAATAAAAAGCTATCAACGAGCACGAGAGAATTCCTATTATATCGCGATCACGATTCATGCTACAAGTTGTGATTGTGACATTGTTTTCGTCTGTGTCTCAACTCTCAAAAACAAAAACCTTGACTAGCAAACTAATGTGCCTTATAGCTTTGTATATCTTTAGAGTTGGGGCTGACGAGAGAGGAGCTCGGTACTGTGCAGTCTAGTCAAACTCGATTAAAGATGAATTCTTTATGAGAGTATTGCATTACGAATGTGAATTCGTACTCCCAGTGTCCAATTGTGTTCATGGCTATGTGAGCCGAGAGGCTGATGGGAAGAAAAAGGAATCAACATGACTTTTTCTACATTGTCTGTCAAAATTATTGTTGTACCGCCACTCCAAAGATGGACTGATGGGTCCAGCTTTTTATATGATGCATCGAGTATCCACTCATATCCTTGTTATACGGTAGTTCCCTAACTTTGAAAATGGTCACGAACTCTAATAACTCAATGTGGAAAAAGAGATCAGGAAAATTGATCCTTCACCAGGAAACGAATTTAGCCCTATGAGTATAGAAATGTAAGAAATGTAATAACAGTGTGGAAACCCCAGTCGGCGCCTCGGATTCCTACCACACTGTATTACGCATTTAGTAGATTCGCAAAGGGTGCTGCATATGCTCAAACTTTCCAACGCTGAAGCATTAATTGTAACTGTACGTAGCAACTGCTCATAATAAATTAATGTATTATATGAAAACAGGTGATATCAATTATCAATATCAAGACGTTAACATGATTCCAAGAAAGGGCAGACATTTAAGACTACACTCAAAACGCACCCATCCATCCACAACAAGTTTCCAGGTTCCATTGAATGTGCAAAAAATAAGTAGCACTCTCTGCAAATCACCAAAATGAAATGTGTACACCTATGTTATGTCAACAGCAGAGAGATGCAATATATCATATTATTTATCTTTACCAACAACATTCTAGTATTACATTCAACCGCTGTGAATGCTCATAATCTGTCTGTATAATAAATGTGTATTATTACGGCTGCTCAGTTTAGCTGCTACTATAAGGTAACCTTAATTCGTTTGCCCGTAATAAGTTATCAAATAATGTCATGCCATGCCATGCTATTGTAAGGGCCAGGATAGCTGAGCATGGCATGACCTCTCTTGTACTCATTCATGCGAAGCCAACTTACAGTTTTGAGACAGACAAATAAAAGCCTATTTCTACAATGCATATGGTATTGCATAAATGTAAATGAAGTATTTTGTTAAGTAATAAAAAAAGCTTATTTTCCTGATAAATCTTTTGAAATGTAGCCCTCCATTCACGAATCCCAACATTGATGTTACTCACCCCGATGTGGCTTTTTCTGTACGGTTAAGTAAGGAAACACGTGAAGTTGAGATTATAATGTAGATTTTGATATTTTTCTTTTTATCTTGGAAAATAACTTATGTGGCGTTCCAAACGCATTTATTTACAATAAGGCCAACCAACATTAGTAGCAATATAAAACTTTTTATATTCTTTTCTTTCGTATAATGGATTACTACCACATTTGTATTTGTTCTTTACGTATAATGTATGTAGATTTAAGAGAAAAATGTAAAAATGGAGACCGGATACAGTTTTAGGGAATGCGTCGTGTTTCGCGTTTTCCTGCCCTTATGACTGTTCTCTTAACAACACTGTGAACAATACAATGTGATGTTTCTTTTGCTCAATTTTTTTCTCTCTCCAGGACAGGACAAGAGGCGAAGGAAATTCTGGAAAAAATACTTTGAATTTCCACATATATTTTCTTGACGCTAACCGGATACGATCTTGGACGCTTAAAACAAGCTCACTTTCTAAACTAAAGGAAGTACTCCAACTGTTGACTCGGGCTATATGAATATACCTGAACCTTTCTAACTGTGGCTAATATCAAGACCATTGCTCCAAAAATACAAATCCAGAGTTTTGTGAAATGAGCAGCGTTTGTCTATCCCACTACGTGTTTCAATTTTGGCCAGTGGTTCTAAGAGTTTCTCTTTCACATTTTAATAAAATAATGACGGAAATATAACAAGGAAGAACACCTGCAACGCAAGGTAAGCTCAAAGAAAATGGGAGCGGAGCTAAGTATTACTGGAAGGACAAAGTAACGACGGGTAATTTTAGGCAATACAAAGTTCACCACGTACCTATGCATATGTGCGTATATAAATGCATGCATTAATCTCATTTACTTTCTTTTTAACAGCTGTATGTAAAGGTCTTTCATTTTTATCAATTTTTGGCATCATTTCATCAAGTAAACACTTTAAGAGAAAAGTAGTTGCGTGAATAACTTGCAAGTTATTGTTAATTGATTTTCTGGCCCGCTGATGTATTTAAATTCAGGTTACGTGTTTGCAACCAAAATCGAAATACTATCAAGCAGCACTTGGCATGTATGAATGCACACACACACACATCCTCATATCTCAACGAGTCATTATGTTTGGCATATAATTCATACAATGCAAAGTTCCCTTCCGGAAGACTGGTCCGTTTGTCTCCAGCTCAGTTTCAGTTGAGTTCACCCAATTCTCAAAATATCCATTGCAGTGTTAATAGAAAACAAATAATAAAGCTATTTACAGAAATTTTCACTCGCCTCAGCTATACCCTAATACTATATCAACACAGGAGATTCATTGCATTTCGGTTTTATTAAAATAAAATAAAAACGGGCATGTATCACACAACTGGGAAGCTTATTGGCATGCAGTGCAAGAGTGGTAAGTTGAGAGACGAAATAAAAGAGCAGGATGGTTTTGATTAAACCATATTCGGAAGTTGTTGCAAAGAATTATTATTGGTTCATGTGTTATCCTGGTGGTGTAAAGCATTTCTGCTCAATTCACATCGTTCGCTCGTTCCTTGTATAATCCCATTTCACTCTTTCTTTCTCTCTCTCTCCGTCCTTGAGTATCACATTGCACCCTAGCACAGCTTCGGTAATAAAGTGGTGACTATAACACAACACTTTTTTCTCTAGCTCATGTTGAAAACCTAGAACACAACATGAGGAGAAAGAAAGACAGAAGTCAAGTGAACTCTCTCATATACATACATTTGACTGTAATGAAACAGGAAGCGTAATGGTTCCCTTCGTTCCAGACCAAATTTATAGAGTGCTCTCGGAAAAACAGTGGCTTTATTCATCCCAAGCAAGATGAGAAATTTGATTATTCAAATCCAATTGGCACAATTCATTTCAGCAACGAACGAACTGGTGTGTAGTGGTTGAAGAGAAGCTGCAAAGACGGGAACTATATCTATATGCTGTGTGTTCCACTACCACACCACTACTGCCACTTGTACTTTCTGTTGTTGGTTAAAAGTTTTTGACGCTGAGAACACCCACATAAAATATTGCATAGTTCAAGGAAAATGCTGTTTTTCTCGATATACAAACAACCTTTTTTCACCACTTTCTCTTTCCTTGTTTACTGAGGGATATAAACCTATGTTATGCTCACTTATCAACACCTCTGTAGTCCTTTCCTTTCCACAATGAGGAAGGCTGCTCCCATGCATATTGCTCTCAAAGAGGTTATACTCACAATTACTTGTGAAATGGAGGGGAGCAAAATGATTTTCGCATTCGATTTCCATTTTAATCAACTCTTGTGTTTCAAAGTGACCTTACTCCCACCATTCCAAATACAATGGTGGAACTAGTCTCTATCTGTCGCTGCGGAGCAGTATCCTTCCGTTCACAATTTACACAAACTTCTCTGCAGTCGGAGAAACGTAATACACATAGAGGTCTGATTGCATTTGTAAAACAAACGTCGTGCCTCAAAACTAAATAAATTTCTTGCTAAGTTTTCCCGGAATTGTCGAACCGTTCCTTCACCCTCTTGTAATTCACATGACAGAAAATTACAATCGCTTCTATCTCTGCTGATGAAAAATTTTGCTGGCATGATTTTTTTCGGAATCGGGCTTGTCTAATCGATGACGATTCACATAAACATTAAAACGAGAAAGCCGTGGGGAGGGAGAAATTCACACGTTTTACAAACACTCTACGACGATTCTCCAACATTCGGATGCCATCTGAGGTCCGGTAGTTCCAGCGACATCAACGGCTGCACCGTAGGATTTCGTTTTACTACGCTGATTTCATTTTTAAAGATACGGTACAACCCTTAGGGATTCTGAGGATATGGTGCTAGGTAAATTATAGTTTACATGTATGTCTGTATGACGAGAAATGTTTGGGTTAGACTTGAAACGATTTTATGCTAATGCCTTATGCATATGTATGCTACTGAAAATCTTTTAATTTTCAAGAAAATTAATTCTTCTCGTTCAGACATAACTGTTTGGTATGTATCATTGGGGTTTGTGTTTTTGGTTTTTACAAAGCATGGTCAAAACTGCAAATTATTTACGTACCAAGTGAATTCATGAATCCTACAAGGCCGACAATAGTTTTATCATTTTGACGTTCGTAAATTGGCTTTTTCCATTGTTGCTAAATGTGAATGCTTAAATGCTATTTCTTTCTTTCTTTTTGAGCACTATATTTAAACAATAGATAGTACACACAAACTGTGGTACATCTGTGAAACTATTTAACATTCCTTCTTCAGTTTAAAATTTACGACAGATTCTTAGATGCAGTGTGCGGTGTATGTTATGTAATCACAGTTTTCGAAACCGGTACCAGACTCACATGGTTAGTATATCAAGGAAAAAGGTGAAACAATGCACTTGTACACATTGAGACGAACAAAATTCATCAGCAATCAGCTTACATTTCCACTCCGCTCAGCAACACATCACATTGCAATGGAAGGGGTACGAAGCAGTCAACTGGAATAAAGGAAAGTGAGGGATCATTTCTCTTTTGCCTTCTGTAGAAATTCACCTCTTCTCACGTTTCTTCTACTTTTACACGTATGGATGCTCTTTTAAATTAGAAAACGAATGAAACTGAATGCACTGGAATCAGAATGAATTCGTTAGAGCAGCAACTGCTCGGATGAATGATGCGGAATGTGCGCACCATCTTAATAATACTAACTTAAAATCTTACATTTTGTAGTTTGTTGTATGCGTATGTCAACTTCATGAACAAAAACGTTGGTCGTTTGTTCAACTCATCTTTCACTGTTGTCATTGTTGTTTATTTATTTTTATTCAACTGTGTACGTGCACATGCGCCTACTAATTTCTACCTAGTAATACCACTTTTTTAGGGGAACGAGTGGAGGTTTATGGTTGCACCTGATGATGTGCTCGCTAAATCCAATAATTCAGACGTGATGTAATTATTAAAAGCTAGGAGTTTTAACTGCTATTTTTAAAACTTGAAAGAGTTGATGAAATTGATGAAATTTTTATGCTCATGGAAAATGGCCATTCACCAAACAATATTGGTTTCTACTGTCATATGAATCAAGTTTATGTGTGAGTGCAGATTTGCGCTATCTCTATCTTATATCTCAGCGGTAGAGTGACACATTTGCATAAACCTTGTACATGTCTCTGGTGAACATTTGGTTAAACTATTACCGTTGATCTGTAGGTTTGAGGATGGAGTACAAACGAAATTAATCAAAGTTGCAGTTGCAGCATCAATTTTGTGCTTCAGTGAAATACTTAAGCATGTATTATGTAGCTTTAGTAGAAATGTCAAAATTCATCACACTCTCTTTTGGCATAACACCACATCTTAATTTTCAACAATGATATAAATTACACGAGTCCCAAACAAACACCCCTGATTAAGAAATGAATGAAGCTGTTAAAAAGCAGGATGATGATGGGAATCGCTTGCAGCTGCCATGCAATATGCAGCCAACGTCACTTTATCTCCCTCAACCACCTCTCTATGTATTTATGTGCTTGTTACAGTGTCTTTAAGGAACAAGATATCTTTATTTCGGTGATTGATGAATCTGTGTTGCTAAACGTGAACCTTTTCTTGAGATCTTATCTCAATCAGATTTATTAAAAGTAATGTGCACAGTATGGTGTCTTTACGTACCTATGCGTCCAAATAGTTGTTTATCACTATAAGAAAGTTGATTCATCGTTCAACCATTGTGCTTTTCAAGTTATTTTCTCCTCTTTAACACTTTAATCATACTCGTTATGATTCATTTGATGATGTATCTCACATATGTCAACTTTTTATACCAAAAACTCATCATTCGCTAGTGTAATGGAAAAGATGGACACAACGTGCTTTAAATAGTGTTTAAAAAGGAGTTCATAATTTAAATTGTAAACCGATGTTCTTCAATCAAGATGGCAATCGAATCGACGATATTGCTTTTTGTAATAATAACGATTTAACCATATAAAGGTAAGATATAGCAGAACTGTGATAATTAATTTAGTTCTATGCACTGTTTTAAAATCAAGTTGTAACAAGTTAACACTTGTACAAATGGGTCTGGTGGTTTTTGTCACCAAGCCATGAGGATCGGGTAAGTGAATCTCTTTGGAAGGTTACCAAACTCATATAATAAATACAACTGAAAAACAGATAGGCAGCAAAAAAGAAAGAGCTTATGCCTCCTTTGCTCACCCCATTATGGCTCTTTTTGCCCCCAGAAGTAAGATGTTTCGTTTTCTGGACGGTGAAACATTATATCGTTGGCATTATCCTATAAGCACGTACATACTTATGTCTTTCTAATCCCATTCTCTCTATACAATACTCGCATTCACATTGCATTGGTACGAAATACCCCTGATGTATTGGAGGATAACGAGACAAACTTGCTTAAAATTGATACCAAGCAGTTGCAGAATCATTCGAAAACATTATACATGTTCTCATAATATTCTCAAAAACCGAAAGCACTTGAACAAGTGACTAGCGCACATCCTACTCTTCGAAAACAAGATATAATATATTTCTTTTTCCTGTATGGTCTGACGTCCTCCAGTCATGTTGTTACTTTTTACTACTTTTTTTTATCATGCTCAATGTTCACTGAACATTTGCTATCATTTTACATTTGATGTAAGCAGCTCTAACATTTCAATAATCCAAAAAACGAACATATTAGACGATGTGTACTACCATCCCGCATGCCACAAACTGACTGATACAAGAGTTGGATGGAAGTTCCGTTGATATTGGTTTGGTACACACGAAGAATCAACTTTCGCGCAAACAGAGCAAAGTGACTGTATTAAACAGCCGTATAAATAATGTTTTGAAAAGTGACAAGTAAAGCATACATAATCCATACAGTGGTATGGTGCATTTAAGCTTTTTGCTCCATAAAGCTAGCTGTCAATTTATTTCAGTTACTTTTGCTTCTCTTTCAAAATTCATGATGTGCGCCTCTGTGGTCGGAAAACTTTATCGGGAGGAAGGTAAGTTTTAGTCCGGCCGAAAACGTTTTATACATTTCATCTCACAATGGATGTGCTCTACATGACGACTTGCCATAACCTATCATACCATAGCAAGGGGGAAGGAAATGGATCTATCCTTATCATAGCATGCATGTAAATGCAGTCGTGACTCGTGACCACCAATTGCACTCTAGCTCTTTGCGTAAGCAATTTTCATAATACATGTTTAAAAGTCATTGTACGTACCTAGGTACCTGGAAACTTGAGAGTGGTTGCTAATACTTGCAAAGTTGAATGAGAAAATTCAAACTCAAAAGTTGAAGATTTTGACGTTAAAACAGTTGTGTTGGTTTTGGTTGTTTGTGTGTAGTTTTGAACACAAAAGCAAAGTAACGTGGGCATTTAAATTGCATACATTATACTATACTCACTCACTGACAAAATCTGCTTCTCCGCAACTCATACACAATTATGACAAGTAGGAGAGGAGCAGAAGTGCGCTCACATTCGTGTGTTTATCAAGTTATAAAAAGTATGTAAGGTGAGAGAATCTCTACTCCAACCTCACTTTCCACACACAGAGAGTCATTGATGTGTCTCGCCTACAGTAATGCATTAAGATAAATAGATGTAAAACAAAATGGATAGCTAAGGGGAAGTTGGGTGAATCAGTGGAAGAATGAAGTAGAAAGTTTAATCAGCAATTGGAGTGACAGTCAAGTCAAACTTTGTCTATCAAGGTACATGTATACGCTTTTAGAGACATAAAAACCTTGTTTCAAGTTTCCAACTTTCCAACTGGTAAAATTTTCAGCTCCTTCTATCTCTGTCGTTCTCTTTCTTGTCATGTCACTTACTCATGGGACAAGGTGGCAGCGTCTGGGACTCAAGCGTCATTTGGATATTGCTTCGCTTTTCCAGCCTCTTAAAGAAAAAATGTGTTTTTGCTTTTTGAAGAGTGGAAGCACTGCTTAGGTGGTTACGAAAAATCATACTACATTAGAAAATTTGACATCCTTTTTACACTTTCGGTCAGAGGATTGCACGGTACGTCAAAACATGTTGCTTGCAACCTGAATATTAATATCGTGGCGGGCTGTGTGCTTAAGTTGTCTTGTGTTTGTCAACAAATCAGTTTCAATTGCAATTATTACAAAGGAGATTAAACTTTGGCAATGCATCGGAATATTTTATCTACTTAGTTAATAATAATAATACTTCATGATTTTAGGTTTCACCACGGATCAAATGGATAAAACTGTACTTATCCGAAGGAAGCAACAATTTATTAGCGCTTCCTTTCGTATGGCAGCACAACATTTGAGAAAGGGTTTGATTACGATTGAACTAATGGTGCAACGTGCTCAAACTTCGTTTCTTACCTTCGTGAGAGAGCACTATTGTATGGGAATGAGATCACCTTAATATTGCTTCACCATGAAACCTGATGCTTTCACCAAGATGTGATAAGTATCATTTTGTGAGCTGATATGCGTCATCCTACAATATAGATGTTCGTAAGATGGTGTTGTGTTGGTTTGCCCTACAAAAGAGTTACATTTTTGCTAAATAATAACAACATCCAAGCCAACCACTGATGCGAATATCGGCAAACATAATGTGAATAATACACAATACACTTGGGTAAAAAGACGAAGATGGGAGAGGAAAATTGAAGTTACCTACATGTATGCGTTCGTGGCGTACTACTAACTTCACATTTTTTCTCCCATGTTCAAATTACGAGTTGGCTAGTACTCATCTTCATCTCCGCGAGAGATGAAAAACGAAAAATTTCTCTCTCCATTCCAACACCTCACCGTCTCTGTATTTTCTCGTTATTTCGTATCCCCATTTTTCCGTTTCGGATTCTATTTTCCCTAGTGCTAGGAAAAAGCTCACGCAGCTTTTACAATGAATATGAGCTCAAATATTATGCACATAACAATACAAAAGCATGCATGAATGCATGTATGGTATCCGGCTTTACGTTTTCCTCTGAATGAAGAAAAAAGCTATTATTTCTATCCCCGACGTACGGAACATCTAGGTTCTCATATTATACTTGGCTACGAACTGACAATAATACAATACTACCCATTGATATTATAAAGTTTGACACTCTTGCATATATTTCATGTACACACAGTCGTGTAGCGTTGTGTAGCGCGCCACTGATTCCGAATCGAGTTGACTAGTTTCGAGTTGACTAGATCCCAAAATTTGTCCAAATAAATAATAAAGATCTAAATGGCTAATACTTAAGTTGGCAAGACAATTTTTTGAAGCTGATAAGAACTGTTTTGATAACTCCTTAGCAGAATTGAAGCATACCTAATGGCAGTCACATTTTTTTTATAAAGACATACAATCTAACTATTACAACTAACCTATAAAGTTTCGGCAAACTTTAAGCCAGTCAAAGATAACTCAATTCCAATTTCATAAATATCTAGCTTAATTATTATATTGCGGTAAATACTTTTTCCAATTTTAACCAAATATAACTTAATTTAATGTTTTAATAGAATGCTACCCCATCAGTTGCATTGTGCACACCATTCAACAAGTTAAAAGTTTTCATTTTTAAAGTTGACTTTTTTCACACACTTCAAATTTTTCATCTTGTCAACTTGATAGGAACTGGTGCAACTATCACTGTAAATGAGGATTGAGTCCAAATGCATGAATTTTAGCTGGAGCAGATAGAAAAGAATGAAATCTGAACTGAGGCGAAGAAATAAGGATAAGCCACACCAATAGCACATCTAGTCAGTTGAGGAGTTAACGTGCAAATGTACGTCTGTATCCCAAGCTCTCCTCCTTCGTACCTATTTATACTTTATAAACATTATGTGTGTTCCGCTGTTACCATATCTGCATAAGCTTTTCATATCAGAGCCTTTTTTCTTCTTTTTTCTTCTCTCTCTCTCTCTCTCTCTCTCTCTTTCTCATTCTGGAAAGCTGTCCTCTTCCGTTTCACGATAAAAATATCCATTAAGGAGCCAAAATGCACGGCTGTAAATGAATCGTGGCTTTCAACCATATCTTAAGTAGGAGAAATAGATGGAAATCCTAATAAGTTTCTTCTTACTAGGATAAATGTGACAGCCTTGTGATTACACTTTACTAGAGACCAGTAGAATAAAAGAATTAGTGTTAAGAGACTATTCACATTTTGGTAATACATGGAAAACACGGTGTGTGTGTGTGTATGGGAACATTGCAATCATCAGTTCACTAGACTGGATATCTTTACCTATTTCTTGTGTGAAATATATTTGAATGTGCTTATAGCGTCCTTCTTTCTATTTACCTCCCGTGAGTTCAAAATATTTTCTGCTCCACATTACCGTTTTCACTCCTCTCGTATTATATAATTCACGCATGGATATACGAAAGATATTTTTCAGAAATAAGGAAGGTGATGGCAATGATGTTGATGAGGAGAAGGATCACTACCACTCCTCTATCTCTGTGAGTTGAAGCAAACATCATATGAATACGAAAGACATTCTCAATAAACTATCGTAGCTGAAGGTACATTTATTTCCGTCTTTTAGTGTAAGACGATGCTTTTTAGTTCGACAATCATTTGAACATGCCCACCAAAATGGCATGGTTGGTGTACCGAAGTGAAGAGGATGAGGTACTGATAGATGAAGGAATACGAGAAATCGAGTGTTAAACACTTTAAGCATGGGATAATGACGCACGAAAACATGAGCAATGGAGAGGTGATTCTAATGCAAATACTTACATGTGTATGTGAAAGTTGTACTCCTGTACAAACCATTACATGGCCGTTAGTTTAAACTGGAAAAAGGAACACGAATCATCATCGCCATCATCATGTACACAGAGTTATGGCTCCTTCATCGACAATGAAATTCATGTACAGAGAGCTCTGCTTCTGATACAGCTACCTATCCATGAGAGGAGTCTGACAGGGCAATAGTTAACGATTCGGAACGACAAGATAGAGTGTCAGATGGAATGATGAGCTTTATTCTCGTTTCCTCGATGACTGTGCTTTCTTTCCCGTCACATGAGCACGTTTGTTATAAACAACACGAGCAAAAGTTTGCTTTGCACCGCTGACACGTACAAACATGCTGGAAATGTTTGGTTGTGTGTACTATGCTGCAGGTAAGTGGAGAAATGTTTACACTTTGGTCGACTAATTTCGATTGTAAAATTCCATTAAGCTAGTCTGAAAGTGTCACAAAAATATGCATAAAATCGATAAACGTTCAGTGAAAGGAATGTTGTCCCGACTTCAAAAATAACATCCAATCTTATTAAAACTCGATATACATCGAGTTATCTATGTAGTTTTCGATAATCATTTACCAACTGCCAATATGTGTATTTGTTGTGTTGGTCGTGTCGGTCCGGAACATGATAATTTTCTAACGGATTAACGTTTTATGAATATCATTTCAGTAATCTGCAGCTTACGTCAAACCGAGAATTGAGTTCAATAATTGGCAAAATCTGATTTCAATATAAAAACAGTTTAAAATATTTTTTTCCATTTGGGGCATCAAAAGAATGGTAATGAGATTTGTCCGTATTTATGAAATTCAAAGAGTATCTAGTTAAGTCATCTTGCAGCCACAAGTTTTCAGTTCTTCACATTCCTGAGTAATCAGTTTATTTTCTCCTACCTTTCACACCATGTATTGTCGACTAGTACGAAAGGAAATGAGTCTCCGGTTATGGCGACAAGGAAATCTCAGACAGTTGCCTGAATAAAGGGTTTAGTTCAGTAGATGAAGTTGACAATTAATCTGTGGTGTTTGATATTTTAAGCAAAATACTGAGTTAATAGCAGTCTACTAGACATCAATGATTAGGTAATAAGAATTTTTTAAGCAATGATCCAAACTTTGTAATATGTATGGGAATAGTTTTTTCGTTGAATAGTGCTTTTGCTTAAGAGATGAAGTGTTATTTGGCGTTAATTTGAGCCTTACTAAAAAAACCATGACATTGGTTGTTTGCCAATAATATTTTAGTAAAGAATGTAGTAAAACCACATGTATTTAAATATAAGCACGAGCTACCACTAACTATACCGTTTTTATGTATTATGAGAACTCGAAAACTAGTTTTAACATTTAAAAACGTTTTACACTCGCGTATATATGTGTAGACTACCATCAAGATTGGTTTTATAGTGCATGACGGTAATTCAGCTACATAACTAATTTTGCTTTTCATATTTCAGTTCTATACAAATCAGAGATGTAAAAAATCCATGGATAATATTTAACTAGCGCCTGGATAATGAATATAATCGGATAATTTGATAATAATGGCTAAATTGGAGAATATGGATAATGAACATTATACATAGTAAATACACAGGCTAAAATGGATAAAATGGATAGTACATACTAAATGTACACATACTGATATATATATCCCATATTAGTCTTGTTGTTCACATAAGGACATTACATAATGAGATATATAAAGATCCGTATCCAATATCCACAAGTATTAGAATATCATTATGTATGACATAAGCCAATAACGCATGTACACAGCAGCAATCCTAATTACTAGAATTTAAACTGTACCTTTTTGATTACTCATTACGATTGTTAGTTATAAAAACGTTTTACTGTTGTATCGGAATTTGATCAGTGCCAGCAATAATTATAGTTACTAAGAATTTAAACTTTACCTTGTGTGTTGATAAGTCATGAAGATTGTTAGTTATAAACGATTTACTGCTGTGTCGGGGTTATATCAGTGCCAGCAGTAAATATGCTAATAATGCGGATTTGGTTTTAATGTATGCTAGCTGAAAGACGAGAAAACCAGAACATGTTTATTGAATAAATAAGTTTATTTACAGCAAGTGTATACAAAATCCCATTACATTTTATCAAGTCTCGTTACTATTAAAAGTTATCAGCTAATTAATTCTATAAGAGTACAATTGTATATTTGCTTCATTGTTCCTATTTTCACATTGCCATAATGTCAATTTTTAACAGTTGAGTAGAACACACATGTTTTTCGAGGTAAAAAAAATTTTTGCATCACGATCAGTGAACGTTCGTTATAGTATGGATAGACAAGTATAACTCGTGCAACAGTCTGTTATTCTTGCTGTCGGGTAATTTGAGACTAAACTGTGCTGGGCTGGTCTGAAGGCCAATCTGACGGAATGCGATTTACTCGTCAGGTATAGACCGATTGACGGTGAAATTTGGGGAACAGTCGCTTTGTGCAATTTGCCCAGACCCGAACTTCTTTTTTCGCTTTTCAAATTTCGAACTTGGCGCCAAGATAGTGGAAGTTTGAATTTATCATTTTGAAGTCGAGTTGGACGCCCGTCCCGGCAAACAACAAATTTTGAACATCAAATATTTTATTCGCACTTAATATTTGTAGAGGCACCCTGAAAGCGCCTGTAAACCTTTGTTGTCCCGCAGTGGTCCAACTCGACTTCAAATGATAATTTCCAAACTTCCATATCTTGGCCGCCAAATTGAAATTTGAAGAAATCGGGCCAAAAGATTCGGTCTGGGGAATTAGCACAGCCCGCTGTTCCCAAATTTCAGTCAATCGGTCTATACCTGACCGAGTCATCGGCATTCCGTCGATGCCTTCACGACAGCCCAGCACAGTTTTGTCTCAAATTACCGCCGAAGTCCAAATACAGAGCGTGTTTGCAGAAAGAAAAGAAAAAGAGAAAAGGAGGGGGGAGGTATAGGGCGGAGTATAACATTGTCTATCGATTATACTATAAAAGTTCACTGCATCGTGATGCAAAATTTTTTTTACCTTTAAAGCATTTGTCCTACTCAGTTTTGATTTTTGAGAGTACCTCGCATATTGATTTCGGCTTTGTTTTGGAGTTTTTCAGCCACATAAATGTCAGTAAAAAGTTTCATCGTATAAATGCTATCTACATCTGCACTGTGCGCACCTTTCTGAATATCTATGTTAAAATAATGCATTACAAGGGAACGCAATCCAATTTTTCCAGAATCTTTAACGAAGTACTCATGTAAATCGAACACATCAAAGTTGCCCTTTTCCATCCCCAATGCTTCAAAATCACTACCACTACCTATCATAACGACTAATTTGCCAGCAAAAAGTTCTGAAAGTTCAGCTCTAACAGTTTCA